>NQII01003524.1:298479-320339 GCA_002778355.1 Clitarchus hookeri
GGTAGGGGTGGGTGGTTGTTGGGGCCTCCGTGATAGCTGGACCTCGCTCCATTAGACATTTTCTTTTGGTGCTACATCAATTAACGCGTGTTCAGTGTTAGTCAAAGACATTGTGCACTTTAAAAAAATCAGCGAGGCAGTTCAGTCCGTTACACCTGATGATCTACATCATGTGTGGCAAGAACTGGAGAATCGGCTATATGTGTGCAAGGCAACAAATGGAAGCCACGTCGAACTGTCCTACACTTTAAAACTGAATCGGGGAGAATTTTACTGTTTCAGTCAGTTAACAGTACCTGACACATTCAACAGTCGCTTCAATGGATTTAACTGACGAATCCGTGAAAAAATGCCAGTTTGCATTCACTTACTGATTCAGTGACATTTCCCCATGATTAATCAGTAATTTTTTTCACTGTTTTCAAGTGGTTTGTTTTTTTTACTGATGGATCAGTTAAACAACGTGTAAAAATGGCCGTCAAATTCAGTTTTTAAAATGTCCGTTAAAAACGTGTATCAAGTGAAATAACAACGAATAAACTAATAAAACCAATATAAAATACTTTCTAAAATGTATTTCGTCTTCCGAAACACCATTTTACGAGATTATATGAACATTCAGACTTTCATTTCGTTTTTACGTCTTTCATTTCGTTTTCGTGTAATCATCACAGCGCTGTTTCAAGGTTTAAACTAAATATAATGTGGCGAAGGAGTGCACTCATGTGTGCTATTCGTTTTAACACTCATATCGGTACCAATTAAGCCAAAAACGAAAAGTAAGGGCATACGATGTAAAACAACACGCTTTCGATAAAGAAGTATAAGACACATATTTTCCTTATATTATCAACACGACTTGGTAGCGCAGATGGTAACGTTACGGGCTTCCGCACTTCCATGCTGCCGCTGCGCAATATCCACCTCATCTCACCATCAACTGCGCTCAACACTTCTCTATTAAAAGTCAACCAAAACCTGGTTTGCCTTAGTCGTCCCCATTCAAAAAATCCTTGTATTTAATAACGGCGGTGATACCACTGTTTGCCCAGCCCCCTCAAGGCGTCTATTATGGCCGAGATCGCTAATGCGTAGGTTCAAGGCCCGAATCCCGGATAAGTCATGGATATTTACTGCCAGTTCTACAGGTATGTTTAAGTTGATACCGTATGCTAGCCTTCTTGTGATCAACCTATCAACTTGTAAATGTGCCGATGAAAAATAACTACTGTATTTGAAATTCCTCTATCCTCGAGAATACGACATCGCTCTTCAAATCTGCCTAGTCTGAAAACATCTCCCTTGTTGGCAACTGACCTACGATTTCCTTACTGAACGCTAAGTGTTAGTTATTTTGCAACCAGGTCAGAGAGGTTGGCAACTTTTCTTCGGGCGTGGCCGCCAGCCTTGTGTTGCGCGGGGTTGCGAAGAGGGAGGGGTGGTGGGTAAAGACCCGTACAGCGCTGCCAATATCTTGTTTCTGGTCGGCGTCTGTCACCACGCAGTTCGCGAATTTCCCATCATTTCATTCACTCGCCGTCTCTCGTGGCTAACGTTTATTGTGCTCAAGGGAGGAACAAAACGAGATTCCTTATGGGAGAGCTCGGCATAGGGAAAATTTCCGCCGCCAGGTGCGCAGTGTTCCAAAAGGTAACGTTTAACTGAAATTTTAATCTACGTGAATAATAAAATTGAAATATTTTGCTTACGAAGTTATTACATATTTGATTTATGATTTTTGCAATCATCCTGTTTTTTAACGTAGAAAATAGATCAATTCTGGTACCTAGCTGACACTAGCGCTTACCTAGTGGCGAAAAAAGTATTTTTCCCAAACTTTTGACATTGATTTTCCCAGCCTGTAGCAGAAGTAACCTTATCGCGGCTTAGGCGGTTCGCGGCTACCTGAACACTCGTGAAAGCCCTGCTTAGAAACTGCTTGTCCGTTCATTTTGTATCCTTCCACTATATGTAATGTTTACATTGCCGTTGACGGTCTCACTTCATTCATGCGTCATCAAATCGTAAACCGTGGAATTTTTGTAAATAATTTTAATAATATGGAAATTCTTGAACTCATGTGTACAAAACAATAAACCTTGACTTCAACATCACTCTAAGTCCGAATCAGTGAAATCAATCATTGAAATAACATTCTCTGAAAGTCAGTTGATAAGCTACTGCTTACCTAGCGAATCAAGCACATTAACTGGTTTAAATATATACATACATATATATATATATATATATATATATATATATATATATATATATATAGAGAGAGAGAGAGAGAGAGAGCAGTGGAATTCTTGACATTCAGTAGAAATGACAAATAAATCAGTGAAATTCAGCCACTATACTAATAAGTTATCTGCCACTGATTATCAGTTGCACAATTTCCACTGTTTTCACTGCTTTTACTCCATTCTCACTGTCTCAAGTTTAGAGTGCCTCCATAACTTAAAATTTCAGTCCATCGTCAAGTATCAGAACTATTTTCATGAATTCGTTGACAACTTAACTGGGGAAACTGCGCGCTCGCGTGTATAGTCCATTCACGGTTTCATCCATCTGTTCTATTCGTGGCTACTTCCGACTTTTCTGAAGCCCTGCTAAAGTTCTACTTCCAGGATATTCCTCCGTCTCATGGAAACCAAGCGTAACCGAATCTACAAAATTACACCAAGATGACAACGCACCGCATTCGTACGCACTCATTGTAATAACATTTTGGATAAAAACTATTTCTTACCAGGCATTTCCCCCCTGTATTCATTCATATTCGTATTAATTATAAACGAAATATTAGCATTTATAGATAAAATACAAGTACAAGTTCAATTTAACCATAAATAAATACGTTTATGTTAACACAAGTACAAAAATCTTGTAATACATGACATATGTAGGAAACAATCAAGTACGTCATAAATTGGGTGAATTTTTAAAGGTTTAATTTTTAAAAAATTAAGAAAACGTGCATTGACTAAACTGTAGTGTGCGTTTAGTTATGAACAGTGTTTCTTTTTAAAGATTGGCTTCAAAAGTATTCACACTACGGTGGATAGCCTTTAGAAGGTTTTTAAGTCTGTGCTACAATCGAAATAACGTTAACGATACCAGTAACAGTATGAGTTGAATACATTCTGTACAATTGTGCTTGCTACAACCGCGCATAAAAATACCAATACAATAGACAACGCTTAGCTGCACAGCAAGTTGGTGAACTTTTACTTTCTTGTGCAGAAACTTACTCGTAGACAATCAAAATCCACTTCAGTTGCTACACACGTCAAACTCACTTTTAAAACCGCATATTTCCGATCACGAAAATAAACATACATATGACAGCATTAGTTGTGTTCTCTCTATCGTGTTCATTTGTATCATTATCGCGTGATTTGTGAAAATGATAAATGCAACATCTCCAATAATTAATTTTTATTTTTAACGACCTTTTAATAACGAGGTGTTTACTTGCAAAAAAAATAAGGTGAATATCATAGATACATTTGAGATTAAATGGCCAACTTCGAGCAAAAATTCAAATAACTATTCGCAAAAAAAAAATTGGAAACGAAATTATATGTGCTGACTAAAGGATGAATCATGTTTTATTATATAAGTTGTAGCACAGGATGTTATTATGGCAATGCTATGGGTATGGATATGTTTACTGTATTAGAAACGCTTCTTCCGATCAAAGCACGACTTTAAGTTGAGTGGAGTGAAGATATGTGTGCAGTTCTGAATATCTAGGTCTTGAGAGACGATGAGGGTGAAGTGAGGTGAGTATGGAGCAGCGCTGAAATGCAAGGGCGGGGGAAATCAGCCGAGCAGTGGCATCGTCCAGCACGGTTGCCATATGCGAAAACCCGGGAATCGAGCCCGGTCCGCCTAGGTGGGAGGCGAGCAGTCTAACCACCGCGGCCCCCAAGGTCGAGAGAACGTCGTTTCATGTAGGCCTACTGCAATTCTGAATCAGAGAAAACGAAAGTAGACGGGGAAAACTCGAACAAAAGAAAAAGTTTAAGTCTGGTTACTACTTCCGTGGCCCAGTTTTACAAACTTATTTACAGTGAATGAGACTTCTCTGAGTAAATGCATTTTTTCGTCATTTTCCTGATTGGCCAATCAGGAGATGCAAAACGAACTAGTTTAAATTTATTACAACACACTCAAAAACTATTGATTCATTTTTGCGTGGTGTACGGTTTCACAAAAATATCTTCAAAATATTTGGCAGTTCCAATGATTTATTAGTAGCAGCAACATAATTTGGTGTTTCAATTCCTGCAGAGCGTTATGGAAGTGTACGTCAGTTTCACAGCGTCACTTGACCTCCAGTCATCTGTCACTCCCTGAAACACTCTCAGCTAATGGTAGACATTTGGCTTTCGGGTGTCTACAATCTGTGTGGCCAAGTCGAATAAGGGAATGGGTTGTGATAGCAGCAGCAGCGAATGAACAAATGACCTCTGGTTTAGTGCGTTAGACTCGAACTCCATCATGGTACCGCATTTTCTTGCGATGGCAGTATCTTTTTTACCTCTAAGCTAAACTTCACAGTTGTCTGTATCATAGAACCAATGCTGTCTATCCATTGGCTGCTGCCGTAAGAAGTCATTAGTACCCTTAACGGGGTGCGCGCATCTGGTTCCCTCCGATGCATTAGATTCCTTATTCACACGAGAGCCGTCCAGCGGTAATAATACCGCCTTTCGTACAATTGCGGAAGATACTCAAATGTTCATATATTTCAAGTCTGTCCTGGTAGTAAATGAATTCCCGTAATTTGTAAGTGACTGGCCATGGCTAAAGGTTTCAGAATTTCACTAATTCTTGCGGCTATAAAATTAATTTTACATTCTTCAATAAGCTGGAGCGATTACGTTCTGTAATTTGCTGCTGCAAAGAAATCACTGGAAGTAACGATATCGCCATAATCGTTACTAAAAAAAAAACGTTTCGCCACTCTTCTCGGGATCTTTACACGTGACTGTGATACAAATTAAGTCATTCGTTTATATGAGAAAGAGCACTCCTACATATACAAAAATTTTATTATCGTATAATAAAAAAAATATTTATTCTAACATACGGGGTACACAAACGAACCAACATGCCATGATAAAGTGTGTAAGTGTATCATAGGCTTTCCAAGGTTACTTCCGACTTTTCTGAAGTCCTGCTTAAGTTCTACTTCCAGGATATTCCTCCACCTAATTCCAACAAAGCTTATCCAAGTCTAGAAAATTACACCAAAGAGGCATCGCACCGGATTCGAGCGCACTCAGTGTAATAATATTTTGCGTAGGAACTATTTCTTACCAACCATTACCTAAACACCTATTTTCACTCTGTTTTCATTCATAATAATAAATGTAATATCTTAGTTTATAGATAAAACATAATTTTAATTAAAACATAAGTTTAACATAAAACATAAGTTTAGTTTAACCAGAAATAAAGTATTTTTATGTTAACACGAGTATAAAACGTTTCTGGTGCATGACATACTTAAGAAACAACCAAGTATATCATATCTAATACGTAGGGCGCTAACGTTTGATTTAAAAAAGTGACTAGACCGGAATAATTATTTTCGCGTTATACGAACTTGATGTGTCTCGCTAGAGTACATACGCTTAGGCAGATAATGCTCAGCATTTCGAGCGGAATAAGTTTCCTTTCCCTTGACGACAAAACTCGTGTAGATATAGTTTTATTGTTTCTCGGCTTTATTTTCGATAACATTACGGCCCAGAATAATTTCATTATTTGCTCATTTTCAGGCACCGGACAAGCAATATTACTGTGCCCCATTCAAGGTGTTGATACTTCAGTTACATAATCTACTATCGAGCTAACTCGTTTGTACAAACACACAAAACTATTTTTGTTAAATTGAAACTATTGCATGCAGAGCCGATGTCGCATGCGGTACTTATGCAAATATCACCCTTATCCGTACTCGCTTACGTGCTCAGAACACGAAAGATATTTTCAGGTAAGCGGAGCCTTTCATGATTCTTACAAATAAGGGAAGTAATCGAATTAACTATTATTTCGGACATGCCCCGTCGCAGAGCTATAGAAACAGAAAATTCGGAAGATAACATAGGCACACACATACACCAAAATTTAAAAAAAAAGAAACCTAAATTTGATCTGCTGTAAGCACAGATGTGATTAGCACGTAAATAATTTCGCAGAATAAATAAAGTCTGTAATCTGTAGGTAACACTAAATAGTTTTTTTTTGGTAAGGTTCGTGTATGCAATATTGTGGGGGTTTTGCGGCACACGACTATGGTCTCTACTTGCACGTGTTCGCAGCCTTTCGGTAGTACAATATTGAAACAGTCGTCGGCCAGTATTCACCAGGTGGTTAGCAGTCTTGTCGACGCCATAGACTAAAGACGAGGTAGACCGCTCATTCGTCTTCTGCGCATGCGCCCAACATTGACCTACCCCAATCACACACAACTGTCAAAGCCACGTGGTCAACAGCGATGGAAGTGTTTGTTTGTATCTTAACTTTTAAATGACAAGCACTATTATACGAACAAAATACTTTTTACCAATTAGAATCTAGTCAAACTGCATTACAAATTGGCTAGAGGGATTATAAAAACTTCTCCATGCACTTGTTTACCAATCAGTTTCCTAACCTCAAATGCAAACCACGCCGTTCTCGCTAGACGTATTGGCAGGAAAGCAGTTCGACGTTGGTGCGCGGGGATTGGTCGCGCGCAGCCAGCGAGGTCGGTGTTTCACAAGTGGTCAGACTGGTGGGACCGGTCACGGGGTGCAATCATTCGAGAACCAGGTCAAGACAACTGACCACTCGAACACGTCGCCGCGTTTCATTCTTCGCACAAGTCTTTGCATACATTATTATTATTTCAAGCTCGCCAAGCGACAATGGCAGCTAATCGAATCGATGAAAAATTATGACTTTAATTTTCTTCAGTTTGTGATTTTCTGCGTCCTTATAAATTGGTCAAATAATTTTATGCGCAATTAACAAAACGAATCATGATTACGAATGTTAGTCTTATTGTGCGCTGAATCTTGAGCTCGTAGTTATCTAATGTTCGCAATATTCAAATGTTTAAAAGAAGACAAGAACAGAGTACACAGCAAACTTGAATTGTACCTTTGTTTACCAAAACGTTCAACAATGTAAAAATCATGGCATATACTGTAAAATTGCCCTAACTTCTCTTTAAAAAGTGTAATATTTAAAAAAAGCATTTCATTTAAATATGGCGATAAGTTGTTGAATAGTTACATAATAAAACGATACTTTCACGAACAATTTAAGTTTACAATTGTTGTGCGTAAGTTGTTATTACTTGCCTTGCGCTCATGGGGTTTAAGATAAAAGGGTGACATATTTTCACATGTTGGTGAAAAGATTTTGGAACATTTAGAACACTGCAAGAAACAATTTTCTTACCTGGTTTCCCCTACTCAAACCTGTGTTTTTCAAACGAAACACTTATTTTTTCCAAAAGCTTAGTTACCCCAAAAAATACTCCATTATCACTGGGAAGTGAAAACAAGAAAAGCAAGCCACTTTATGGCATTATATGCTTAAAGTATTAATATTATATTAACCAGATAAAAACCAATAAATCCGATTTTTACCAAATGTGTTTAATATGCGATTTCCAATTTAGTGCTTAATATTCCGAAATTAATTCTCTTAAACCAAACGAAAGCCCACATTAACTTACATCAACAATTGTTGCCCTCTATAAGTGGATTACATACGTTATAAATTTTTATGTTACAATACCCAATTTCAAATAATATTTTTGGTTAACTAGCTGTGATTTTTTCTTCACTCTCCAGAAACCGTATAATTACGCCATATTATGCAGATAGGATGGTTCTGGTACTCGGGGGAAGGCAGAAAGTCAAGTCGTGTTCCAATTATCGACAATTCAGTCGTGTTCCAAAACATAATTTACTAATTTAGTTATTTGTAATGTACACTTAAAGCCAAAAAAACTTGTACACCTGCCTAATATCGTGTAGGGCACCCGCGAGCACGCAGAAGTGCCGCAAGACGACGTGGAATGGACTCGACTAATGTCTGAAGATATGCAGGAGGCAATTCACTCCATGAATCCTGCAGGGCAGTTCACAAATCCACAGGAGTGCAAGGCGGTGGAGATCTCTTCTGAACAACACGTTGCAAGGCATCCCAGATATGCTCAATAATGTTCATATCTGGTGATTTAGGTGGCCAATGGAAGTGTCTAAAGTCAGAAGAGTGTTCCTGGAGCCACTCTGTAGCAACTCTCGACGTGTGGGGTGTCGCATTGTCCTGCTGGAATTGTCCACGTCCGTCGGAATGCACAATGGACATGAATGGGTGCAGGTGATCGGACAGGACGCTTACGTATCTGTCACCTGTCAGAGTCGTATCTAGACGTATCAGGGGTCCCATTTCACGCCAACAGCACACGCCCCATACCATGACAGAGCCTCCACCAGCTTGAACAGTCCCCTGTTGACATGTAGGGTCCATGGATTCATGAGGATTTCTCCATATCCGTACACGTCCATCCACCCGATACAATTGGAAACGAGACTCGTCATACCAGGAAACGTGTTTCCAGTCATCAACAGTCCAATGGCGGTGTTGGCGGGCCCAGGCGAGGCGTACACGAGTGGGCCTTCGGCTCCGAAAGCCCATATCAATGATTGCCCGTTGAATAGTTCGCAAACTGGCACTTGTTGACGCCCCAGCATTGAAATCTGCGCCAATTTGAGAAAGGGTTGCACGTCTGTCACCTTTAATGATTCTCATCAGTCGTCGTTTGTCCCGTTCGTTCACGATCTTTTTCCGGCCGCAGCGATGTCGAAGATTTGATGTTTTACCGGATTCCCGATATTCACGGTACACTCGTGAAATGGTCGTACGCGAAAATCCAAATTTTATCGCTACCTCGGAGATGCTATGTCCCATCTCTCGTGCGCCGACTATAACACCACGTTCAAACTCACTTAAATCTTGATAACCTGCCATTGTAGCAGCAGTAACCGATCTAGCAACTTTGCCGGACGCTTGTCGTCTTAAATAGGCGCTGCCGACCGCTTGTTGTCTTATATAGGCGCTGCCGACCGCATCGCGTTACTGTGATTGGTTCCATACCTCTGTTAACTGCATACGCACGCCTATACCAGTTTTTTTTGCTCTCCAGTGTAGTATAGCGCAGTGTTATACATCGGAGACCAATATAAATGTGTTTTCGCTTCATTTACTGACATAAACTGTTAATGAGACTAAGTTGTATAGTGTGTGCAACGAATGATACCTCCAAAACACTACCATCTGAGCACTGTAAACACTCGTGGCAGGCACGCTAGACATTCCAGCAGCTACGTGTAAAGCTGCTTGTAGGATGTTGCCGAGAGAAAAGTTGTTAAAAAATTTTCAAGGTATTCTCTTTCCGCCACTTTTTAACGGTCGTCACTCAACATCAGCGTGGGTCGCATATAGGGTTGCCACCCGTACTTTATAATAAAGTATTGTACTCTATTTCGGTTAAACGTACTTTATACTGTATGAGGACAATAAAGTACGTGAAAATACTTTATTTTACCTATTTCGACGTTTGAAGGTTTTATTTAATTGTTTACGAAAAAAAATAAAAAGGTAAAGCGAATATTGCGTGGAACAGAACGCATCGCATCGATAAAATAAAATGCAAAGCAGCACTGTCACTTTTGAACGTAACCTAAAATGTCAATGTCAAATAACATTATCATGTCATCTTGTCCACTTGTGTGTGTAACTTGTGTTGCTGTTGGTTTTGGAAAATTTCGAAGTTCAAATTATTGTTTTCCGTTTTTGCTTGGTGTGTAGTGTTGTACGTATAAATTGTGTGTTATTTATTCTTTAGTTATGGATGCAGATAACTGTATATCTCTAAGTACACCTAAAAAACGATTACTGGAATCGGATCATACAAAGCAAACAAAACGAAGGCAAAAGTACAAAAGCCTGTGGGAAAAATGAATTATTTATATATTTAAATATGATCATAGATTGTAAAGACGCCGTGAAAACGTTCTTTGAAAATAAATATTTGTTAGATGTTGCCAGAAGCAACAAAAAATATATATGGAAAAAAAATAGTAGGTTAAATAAATAATACTCTATTTTAAGATGTTGTACTTTTTTTTTTTACCTTAGAAAGGAAATGTACTCTATTTGCTTGAAAAAAAGGTGGCAACCCTAGTCGCATACCCGACGCGCCATTTTAGAAACTGCCGCTGCTTCGCTAAATAAGAAATGTCGTAGGCCTATTTTTATTGTTGCGTAGAGTTTACACAAAAAGTTCGCTAAAACGCGAGCTACTTTCACTTGAGTATAGATACAGTGCGAAAGTTAACCAGTCACTCAATACTGACGCAAGTGGATTTCTTTATTCTAGGACAAAAGTAAGAGTGAAACTAGAATTGCCAACTGTGCCGTGTTGTATGGGATTTCCCGTATCCTGGGCCTGAAAGAATTATCCCGTACGGACATGCGACAGGAAGTACGTATATATCCCGTGTATAAAACTTATTAGAAAATGAAATGAATATTAATAAACTCGATGCCAGTAATTTGCCACTTCCACGATTACCGGTACGTTTACTCTGATTCTCTAACAAAGTTGCCACAGATAGTTACAATTGATGCCGACAGGTGGCATTGGTCAACAAGTGCGTTGGTGAAAGTAGTGCTTGCCGAGATGTGTGCAGTATAGTTTCTTCCAGTGTGTTTTGGTGTCGTCTGTTTTAGAGACGAACAAATAAGATATTCTAATCACACTGATTATGAGTCTATTTGAAACTAATATTTAATTGTTGTATATGTTTAAAGAAAACGTTGACTGGTGGTTAAAACCGATTTTGCACATCACAGACAGTATTTAAATTGACCTTTGTTGTAAAAATTTCCTTTGTCATTTAATCGGGGTCAGATTTCGTTTGTCATGTTGTCGGAAGTGTCTTTTGTGGAAAATTTAAAAAAGGTTGGCTATCCTACATCAAAGTAGTATAATTATCTGTATTTTCTCCCACCTTTCCCCACAGCCGCTTCCTGCTCTGGGTCTGGTGGTGAATTACGGCGCAATGGCGCATCCGCCAGACAGACCGTATCGGCAGCGCATCTGGAGTTGCACGATATGTGCCGAGACTTCCAATCAATAAACACCCAAATGTCCCCTCTTCGCTGTCTCGGAGAATGGAAGACGGTGGGAAATATTCGGGAGATCATTTTGCTAGGTAGACAAGGTAATCACGAACTGAAAAATATTAGCAGGGGAGTGACAATTTGACATTTCTGTAATCTGGTTACAGGGTAGCAGCAGCCGAATTTCGGCACCGCGATCAGATTGTTGTGTTAGGTGATTGGAGTTCTGCTTATTGCAGGAGCAATCGAAGTGTCTCTGAAGTTGTTCTGTTGTAGAAGCTCTTTGTTCTGTAACAAGAACCGACTGCTCTGTTCTAAGAACTAACTTTACATTTGCAGGTACAATCACAGGCACAGTCACAACAGAAAGTTATGTTGCTATTTCTGTCTGTGCTGACAGTATTCAGATAGTATCAACAACTCACTCGATTGCTGCCCCGATGTCAACAGTTCCCGCTACAGGCATTAGGTTCCCGCAGCACCTTTTTTCCCCCTCGGTGCAAGCGTCCTCGAGCGGGACTACGGAGTTCAGTGTTCCGAGTTGCTGTGAGGTCAGCGAACTGTGCCTCATCGCGTGTACCTGGGGTGCACTTAGAAAAATGTTTTTGTTGAATATAAAATAGTTAGTTTGGGGAAACCAAATTAATTGTTTGCATAGGGGAAATTTAAATATTTTGTTGCTGAAAATATAGTATTTTGTTCTTCGTGTTTGGTTACCACAAACTTGTAACATTTAGTTGGTTCAACTAAAGATTTGTAAGGCTCTACGACCATTAAAAAATTTCTGTTAGCATAAAAAGTGAAAGCTCTGGCGTATTGCGAAACTGGAACTTACACACCTAAATGCTAAGCCTACGCTTTTGTATCCTCAGCTAGTGTGAATAATGGCGAATTTGGAATGTTTGCAAATAAGCCTACGTAATATTTAAATATAAAACATGTATTTAAAAATTTTTTTTCCCGATTTTACAGTTTTACTTGTTTGTTTCTTGTTGAAATTGTTTCATTGGGATTGTTTATACCGTTATTAAGTATCAATAAACGCACAAACAATCGCTGGTGCTATCCTAATTTTTACCAAAATTACAAACAAACACTTAAACCGTATTTTCAGACAAAGGCAATCAAATGACCTGATTAGCCGACAGCCAACCAAATAAATGCAAATTGTCGACAGAGTCGATTTTGTTACAGCAATAATTTTTGCATGAAGTAATAGATATCATCAGATTTTTACATGTTACCAAATACGTGTTTTGCTTTAAACGAAATATTGATTTTAATCTGCAATGAAATATTTATCTAGTTTTGTGTACAAGATACATATAGATGATGTTGGAACAAACAAATAATTGTTAGGCTTAATAAATTATTCTTAAATTATTAGATTGGTTAAAAGGAGCGAATGGAGATTTTTAAAGCAACAGCAGTTTAGTTGAGTGAACAAACAATTTTTTTGTAAACAAATACTAATTATACAAATTTATTTTATATTTGCAAAAAAAAATCTCTCAGTATGCTCACGAGTTGACAGTAGATATTTCACTGAAAAGCCACAAAGTGCACCTGCCTAATATTTTTAAGGGCCCCCGCGAGCACGTAGAAGTGTCGCAAGACGACGTGGCATGGACTCGGCTAATGTCTGAAGGTATGCAGGAGGCAATTCACACCATGAGTCCCGCAGGGTAGTCTAAAAATCCATAGGAGTGCAAGTCGGTGGAGATCTCTCCTGAACAGAACGTTGCAAGGCATCCCTGATATGCTCAATAATGTTCATGTCTGGTGATTTAGGTGGCCAATGGAAGTGTCTAAGGTCAGAAGAGTGTTCCTGGAGCCACTCGGTAGCAACTCTCGACGTGTGGGGTGTCGCATTGCCCTGCTGGAATTGTCCGCGTCCGTCAAAATGCACAATGGGCATGAATGGGTGCAGGTGATCGGACAGGACGCTTACGTATCTGTCACCTGTCAGAGTCGTATCTAGACGTATTAGGGGTCCCATTTCACGCCAATTGAACACGCCCTATACCATGACAGAGACTCCACCAGCTTGAACCGTCCCCTGTTAACATGTAGGGTCCATGGATTCATGAGGATGTCTCCATATCCGTACACGTCCACCTGCCCGATACAATTGGAAACGAGACTCGTCAGACCAGGCAACGTGCTTCCAGTCATCAACAGTCTAATGGCGGTGTTGGCGGGCCCAGGCGAGGCGTAAAGCTTTGTGTCATGCAGTCAACGGCGGTACACGAATGGACCTTCAGCTCCGAAAGCCCATATCAAAGATGGTCCGTTGAATAGTTCGCACGCTGGCATTTGTTGATGCCCCAGCATTGAAATCTGCGCCAATTTGAGAAAGGGTTGCACGTCTGTCCCGTTTAATGATTCTCGTCGGTCGTCGTTTGTCCCGTTCGTTCACGATCTTTTTCCGGCCGCAGCGATGTCAAAGATTTGATTGATGTTTAACCGGATTCCCGATATTCACGGTACACTCGTGAAATGGTCGTACGCGAAACGAAGGTAAACTTCAGTGACTTGATAGCCAAAGGTGGGGAGCAAATTATTATAATTACATCTGCAGTGGAATGCGTGATACAAGAGCGGAAGTTGTGTCGCTGGTGGAGGTTAGAGGAACCTGAACACGCAGCGATGGCACAGTTCTCCATACAACGTGTTTATAAAACCTGTTCCCAAACTTCGGCAGTGTAAACCAGATGAAAATATATCACTAAAATATAAGCACCACTTTTCTCGTTAAGTGGTTATTAAGGGAGTTGTGAGCCCCTGAAAAATGCTCATTTAAATTGCCTTAATCTCCCTTGTGGTTTGCCTACCTGGTATGCAACACAGTATGTGTTTTAAATGTTCAACATGATTTATCTCACAAACTGTTCTCCTAAGAGTGTTCCGACAAGACCTTTTCTTGTTGATTTAGACGTGCCGATTCACAGGTTTTCTTTAAAAATTGCTTAGAACGCAGTGTTACAAAGTTTGAAGCAAACAGGGGGTACCAACAGCCATTTCCAAAATGAAGGGGGATGACATTTCCAGCCGCGTTTTTATATGTGTAAGATATCATTATTGCAAAACACTGTTCACTGATTTGTTGCTTAATCACAAGTGGTTTTTGACGTTTTCCACTCAAAGCCTTTTATAGCTCAAATTTTGGGAGCGTATAGTTCCCTTAATAATCCCTTTAGAGGATAAGTTGTACATACATTTTCGTCTTACATTTTCGTAATGATTGTTTACCGTAGTTTGTCCCCATGTTTTAGAAACACGTGGCAAACGAGTACATACAATCTAGCAGTAAGCCTGTGCGTCTAGAGTAGGCAGCATAAAATCGGTTGAAAATATTTGAACGAGTTCGTATAGTGGGATTGTATAATGTTGGTTGGGTTGTTAGACGAATACCCTTTTACGTGGATCGTGCCTTGACCCTAGTACAACGAGTTCTGCGGCTCGTGCATAGGAAAATGATTCATAGAGAAAGCAAGTCTGGGGCTGGGAACATTGGACTACAGAATGTGAGAACAGGCGTATCCGAAGAATTGCAGCAACATCATAGCATATTCTGTCCGTGTAGCAAAAGAAAGTTGGTCGACTGTTGTTCTACTGATGGCATTGCTGGAATAATGCTGTATTCCAGAAATGACCGCAAATAACCTATAATTATTGCTGGTGAAAGTATGAGTAGCCATCTGTAGGCCATTTGATGGCTGTGAAGTGGTACATCGTTGGACCATTGCTGGTGCAATTTGGCTTATTATGGGAATTTTTATGGCTCCCACTCATAGAAAATAGTTTCTTCAAACTACACATATATATGTGTGTGTGTGTGTGTTTGTATGTGTGTGTGTGTGTGTAATATCTAATATAACTATAGATCACATGATACAATGAGTAGATTATTTGTAAATAACAGTGTAATGAAAATATATATGGAAAAATGCTTTAAATACAGCATTAGGTGTGACTTCGTGAGTGAAATGGAATAATTTGACATATGTAATATTTTACATGTACGACTGCATATAATTAAAATTTGAAGGTAAGGAAAACAATATATCACCACCTTTAGAAAAATTACATTCAAGGGATTTTGTTGTTTTGCATCACTAAAATATTCATATATGCCAACTGCATTTCAAAACAGATTAATAGCATCCAGGTGATATATATGCTGCGAAAAATTACGTTAGAGGCAAGTTTTTGGGTTAATATCGCGATTCAGATAGGAAGTTTTCTCTCAAAGACAGTTTTTTTTTATCTGCATCTTTTTAAAAACTGATTTGTTCGCATGGTAAATTTTAAGACTATAAAATAACTGGTGTAATTTATATTATATTAATGTTTGTTAATAATTAAAGTTCTAATATATTCAAAATTAGTTCACTAAACATAAGAATACACAGTGGAGTAATGGTTAGCGTGCTGGGCTGTCACGGCAAGGGGCGTAAGTTTGCGCCCTCTCCCCTCCTTCGGTAAGCATAAGATTCTCATGTCATATAATGTGATTAATAGTAAAGTAAACGAACTTTAAAAACAAATAAAAGTTGAGTTTGATGCTAAAAATAATTATTTTTAAGACATAGTGTTTGACATATGGTAGAAGCATAGCTAGCCATCATAGGCCATCTGGCGGCTGTGAAGTGGTACATCGATGGGCTATTGCTGTTGCAAGCATATGTGGGCCATGCTTGGGCCACTTGTGTTCTCTACACCTGGGCCAGTTATGGGCAGAGTATGGCTAGTTAGTGGTGCCACTTCCGGACCAACAATGGTGCCGGGTGCATGCCAGCTGTTGGCCAACTTTTTGCCGGCTTGGCATCCGAGTGTAAACCATAAATGGGCCATAGGTGTTTTGCTACATGGGTGGCAGCTGTCAGGTTTACACCTCAACCTACAGTTTCTAAGAGGACTAACCGTTGGCGACTGAACTGGGGCGGATTGCTGTTTCATCATCCCCTGCGCACCTTAGGCATACTACAGTGCTGCGCATTCGCAGTGGTATCACGAGAGTCGGGGAATGGGTGGAGATCTGACGTCTCGTGTCTTTTATGACACTCGGGGCGTTGACGATGGTATTTTCCAAACCTGGGTCCGCGGAGGTGAGCGCCAGCCTCAAGCGCATATTCATGTACACCGTAGTGCACTTGGGAGTTATGTACTTCGACGCCATCAGGTAAAGACTCAAGAACAAGCGCGCCTCTTATAAGCCAGCTATGTTACCTATGAGGTCGAAGGTCTCCATTTCTTACTATTTGATACGGTGTACCAGTGACAGCATTCTGCAGGACAATAATGCGCGTCCAAATCGCTGTAACCACGCCGCAACCTCTACGAGGTACAAACACCATAACTTGGCTTATTACCGGGACTATTCACGACTGAGCATGCATGGTATACACTGGGACGCAGTCTCCTCTACCATCCGAGATCTGGCCAAACGCTTGAAGAACCAAGTCGGCACTGGGATGAAGAAAGGTGGAAGACACTGGACGACGGTATTCTTGCTCTGTATGTCACGTCGAGTGGCTGCCTGCATTGCTTCCAAAGGACTATGTTCTGTGTGGAATTAATTGTAAGCCACTGAAAACTTGCTCTGTCCCCATGTGCTATCGGAATTTTCCCCAATGATAATCACTGTTTAACTGCCATGTATTTAATCCTGTGTAATTAATTCCGTAACGTTTCGCTGCCCCCTTCGTGGTATTTTTTTAATTGCTCTTTCAAGCTGTGCATATTTGCTGTCGTAACAGTGGCAAATTTTACTGTTTAAGTAACTAATGCGCTTGGATTTAAAGCCTTCCAGTTGAGAAACTTCGCTACACACAAACTCGGAAAAAAAATCTTGTTTCAAAAGGCAACTGATATCGCTGAGGAATGACGATATTTCTTAGAAGTAGACTTACTTCGTGTTATTTCAGATAGTGCGGCTTTTTGATATTTACAAACTACGCGACTCAATTTATAAATTTATAATGTTGTCAATATATCACCAAAACAATCCATCCTTTAATATTTTAAAATATAATTTTTTTTTCATTTTTAAATATGGTATTTTAAATTAATAGACCTCTGCTAATCTGGGATAGTATGTGAATACTTTCAATTACGGTTTGAACTAACCTAATACAGGAAGCGGCAGGAATAACTCCCGAATGTGAAAGGCTAATAAAAAATGCACAAACGATTCTAGTGACAATTTTATTAAACCATCTAAAATATTTATGTTTGCCATTTAGTTTAATTTATTTTTTTTAATTTTCACTTAATTTTTAAACATACCTCTTTTTAATTTTCACTTAATCTTTGAACATAATATTTTTTTTAATTTTCACTTAATGTTTAAACATAATTTTGATTTATTTTCACTTAATCTTTAAAAATAATTTTTTTTTAACTGTCACTTAATTTTTAAACATAATCTTGTTTTAATTGTCACTTAATTTTTAAACATAATTGTTTTTTAATTTTCACTTACTTTTTAAAAATAATCTCACTCGAATGCTGACCGCCACTGTCTATACATGTCTGAAGCCTCACTCTGAAATTACGCATTACTCTCCTCGTCATCTCTTGTGGAATTTCCGCGATTTCGTGTCGGATAGCAGCTTTGAGTTCATCGATTGTCGTTGGTTTGTTTTCGTAGACTCTACTCTTCAGGTAGCCGCAGAGAAAGAAGTCACAGGCGGTAAGATCGGGTGAACGAGCTGGCCACGGGATGTCGCCTCGCAGTGAGATTAAACGCCCTGGACACATTTGTCTTAGGACTTCCGCAGATTCACTTGCTGTGTGAGCGGTGGCACCATCCTGTTGAAACCATACAGCAGGATTTCCACCTTCATTCAGTTTCGCCTCCAGGAAGTTGTGTAGCATCTCTACGTAATGATGAGACGTTACTGTAACTGTTCGTCCTTACTCCTAAACAAAATACGGGCCTATTATTCCAAAGTCTGCTACAGCACACCAAACAGTGACACGTTGGCTATGGAGAGGCCGCTCATGAAGTTGCCGAGGGTTATTTTCTGCCCAATATCGAAAATGATGTTTGTTGACGAATCCTGATAAATGAAAATGTGCTTCGTCACTTGAGAGCACAACTGCGTCTGTTGGAACGTTTTCCAGGATAGCCTGACAAGATGCAATTGCAATACGGTTGGCCCAATCACGTTCACTGCTGCACAACCATGATTTTGTACGGATGAAAGTGGAGGTCTTGGTGTAACATTCTTCTCACACTACGATCAGATATTCTCAAGCTGGCAGCGTGCCTACGGGCTGGACGTCTTGGAGATTTGGTAACTGCTTGTTGGAGTAATTGAACGTTCTGTGGAGTTCGAGCGCTGCGATGTCTACCTGGTGGTACATTTTTTAAAGTGAACTTGTGACTCTAAAATTTTTAACCCTCAATATAACGGGTTTCCTGTCAAGGACTGTACCGTGCCGACCTATTCCGAAGCGCGTACGAAATAATCGCTGCGTTGTGATTTGAGAATCGCCATTTTTAAAATAGGTTTCAAGGACGAACGCACGGTGTTCACCGCTCCATGCCATGGTGGCGACTGAAATGGCAGCAGTGGTGCTGCACTATGACACAACCCCGGGCCACCTACCACCACTAGCGCCGAGCCCATGGCGGTGGCAAATTCGGGAGTTATTTCTGCCGCTCCCTGTATAAGGTTTTTTTTCGTTTTAGACTTATATGAACTAACACATTGCTGTAAAAAATTTTGAGTAACTGTCTATTCAATATTAATTTATACATTAGCTTGAATAAATGGTTTAGTGTATTAAAATAATCTAAATTAATATACTTCCGTAAGTTACTAAGTGTTTATTCAGTTAAAAGCCAATGTAAAGATAGCAAACCACTTTACAATTTCTTTAGTAACACACATAGGCAGTCGGTATTATAGGGCGAGGGCGATATTAATAATGTTCCTTGAGAATAAGAATATCCAGGTGATCCAAACTTGCAAAAAATATTTTTCGTCAACAAGTGAACAAACTTGTATTATACTTTAAAGCTCTGGAATGAAGAAATGCCTGTTTTCTAAACGTGAATATCAATTAGAGCTTTTCACCCACCGTTGGGGTTCAGCAGTACCAACGTGCCAAGACGATTGTGAAACATTTCGCCTTGCGGGAAGATTTATTGCAACTTCTTCTCCACATCACAGTGACGTGATGTGGAAAATATACTGTTTGAAACTGGTAATCGCGCCCTCATTAGCATACCCTACTTCGTCGTCCTCAGCACTTGGAGCAGCAGGTCACTGCGCTCAAGGTGAAGGAGAAACTTCGCTTTCAAGGATGGCTTTCGCGTGAGTCATCGCGCACTGCAGAGATGTAAACTGCACAGGTGTAACAGACGTGTTTGCAGGAGCAATTCATACACAGGTGACAACTCGGCGTTGCAGCGAGCTGTCTCCGGGTAGATTGTCCTGACTGAAGCTGTGGACAAATAGTTAGTGTTTAAATTTTAAAAGTCTTCTTGTTCGCTGTTGATTGGGCACTTCTTTTAAATCAACATTTGATAAAATTCCCTGCCCTTAAGTTCGTATGTCTATATGAACATGAACGGCTATTTAGGGGTTGCATTCCTTTTTCTTAACGTCGTAGTAAAAGTGTATCACTTATGTTTTTTAATACAGACGCTATCCATTTTGGATTTATGTTGGTCTCTTGCACAAAAGAGTAAGAACTAACACAAATGTAACATATTTACTTGTCTTCTGAATGTTTAATAGCAATGGTATAGTATTGTTACAAGACGCCGGATGTGCGTATCTCAGTTCGTGAAGGATGGAGGTCTAAATAAAAATATAAGAACTTTTTTTTTAAGTTATACTCATTTTGGCGCATTGAGGGTAAAAGTTTAGTGTGCAAAGGAAGTTGCGCGCGCACGGTGTAACGAAATTCGACAGTGAACGTGGTAGGGGTATGACCCAACGCGCATGCGCGTATCGTCTAGCTATACACAAACGCAAGGTACACAACATAGCACGTGGTTATATTTAAAACCGACAGAAAATCAGTTCATGTTATAAGCAAATTTCATTTATATAGTTGGAATTCAATTATGATATGGGTCAAGATCTGAAAGAATATAAGCGTGAAATGGTAACATACGTAATAAAATTTTATTTTAGTCACGCCAAAGAAGTATGTATAACTTCTAACGCGCGTACATAAGTACACGCTACCATGTTTTTGTTTATTTATTCACACAGCTATTATTTACAGCATTAAATTATCTATCTCCACTCTTTTTTTTCTCAGTGAGCGCAATATTTAATGTATATTTCAACTCCTAACGTAATGATTTAAATATAAAATTTATATATGTGTATAAGTTTTGTAAGTTTTTTATTGAAAATACAGATTTAATAATTATATGTATTAGGAATTATCGTCCACACTACCTACAGTCCTCCCACTCCCGTGTATGTTCAACAAAAAAAAAATAATAATAATAATAAGTATTTATTTATATATTTACAAGGACTGGGAATGACGGACACCCATAATTTCATTTTCCTTTTGTCTTGTCTCCTTTTTTGTCAGAATGTGCAATGAAGATTGCATATTCCTACAGTTTTCTGGGGAGCTTTTTCGATTGAAATTATATATATTAGTCCTTGTAAATATATAAAAATGTAAGTTTTTTTAAGTTTTTGTTGTACGTACAGGTTTTATAACGATGCATATCAGGAAATATCCTCCATACTACTTCCAGAAAAAGAAAACAGTTTTTCTGGATCATTTAAAATGAAAGAAAATAATCTTTTTTTTTTTTTGTTGATCTTGTGTATGAGTTTTTGTAGGACTAAGTAGCTGGTACTTGCAAAATAACTACTGATGTGGATGGTCAAGTAAATTTTTAGGAATGGTTAACTGGGTGTAGGATGAATTTTATTTGGGTAACATTTAATGAGTAATTGGAGATATTTAACTAGCGCTGTTGTTGTCTATGAGGGATGATGTTTGCTGCAGTGGGTAGTTGTACCCCCTCCCCCCGAAGATTGGTGTTCAGTGCCACATGGACTGGGAGAGTGCCCAAAGAGTTTTTGTTTTTTTTTTAAGCGGGTGGACTTGCGAACTTTTGTGTTTGGAACAGTTTGGTGAGATGACGACGAGTGAACGCCCACGAGTGAACGACCCTATTGAAAAGAAATCAGACTTATGTGGAGACCGTTTTTTTTTTTTTTCAGGAAATTTGAACTGCTACCCCAGGGGTAGGGTGAAGTGAGGACTTGTGAGTTTTATTGTGGTAGACTCTGGAAAGGGGAGTGTAGCCAGGGAAGCTACTGGGAGGGGTGGTAGAAAGTGCCCCCCTCCCCCCAAGGTTACAGCTGCGGACTGGGGAGGAGGCGTGTACTAGAGGAGGACGGGATGGAGTTCACTGCCAGATGGGACCCTCCTTCGCAGCGCGGAACAAGGGTGATGTTCCTGTGGGCTAGGCTGGGGCCTAGCGTACGTCGCCTCACAGAGGACGAGCGATGGCTGTCTTGGACGGACGTCGGAAGTGACCGAGGCAGCAGGAGGACGTTATCAGCGCGGGGTTCATCCAAGTTTTGGAATTTTCACCCCCTCCCATCATTGGGTTGGATCCAATTATCCCCCATCTGTTTGTTCTGGTGGTTTTTTTT
>NQII01003524.1:320382-334462 GCA_002778355.1 Clitarchus hookeri
GGCGCGTGTAAATGTTTGTATGATAATTTTAAAGGTAACGTACTGCTTCAGGTTAGGGTCTGCTGTTCTATTTGTTTGAATTGGGAATGGCATCCAGAAGGGGTGATTTTCAAGTGTTGCTAGGTGTGAAGGTCATTTTGTTATTCCAGTGTATAAGGCTCTTGATGATTTGTTGCAGTGGAGTATACGTGGTTGCTGTTGGTGGCTGTGCGTCTTCGGATGGAGCATGCTGGGAGATGGAGCCGCGTGGAAAGATGACTGTGACCACGGGGGATGTGGTTGCAGCAGCTGCTGTTTGTGAGGTAGCTCAGGGGTCAGCGCGTCTCCGAGACAGCTACTTCGTGAAGTCGTAGGCCCACCGAACTGCGTAGTACACTGTGAACTGCGACAAATCGACAAACGACTGGCTCGAGTAAGTTTTGTTCACGAGCCAGCGATAACGTAAAATAGTAAATGCACGGCTATTAGCAAACTATTTGTGTTATCGTAATTGCGAAAGTTTTATTGTTTTAATTTTGTATAGGGATTAGTTTGAGAGTCGTAGCAAGTGGAGTCCAAACTTAGGTCGTTGTGTTGACATTTTGGTAATCAAATTGGACTGAAGCTTCTGCTCCACAGGCACCCTGGCGGATTTTTTTTGTCACCCAGCTTGTGACACTTTTTGACTGTAAACACTAACACATCAGTGCGTTACAGGGTCGCTTTTGAGGGCACAAGCTCAGTTGGCCGGGCAAAATTCGCCAGGCTGTTAAATTCTAACATCTATATTTGTCACCGTTCTGTGTTGTATTTTCTTTGTCGCGACTGAAGAAGTGTGGGGCCCGGGAATTGTACATTATGCAGGGCGTTGGCTGCCCGGGAGATCAGTGTTTGACTTCCGCAGATCGTGCAGTTTGGCTGGCGTGACGCGGTCCATCTACTGCGGAATGCGTGAGCTCGGGCGGCTACTGGCCAGAAGGGCCTCCGAGTCCACCGGCCGGGGTCTCGGAAGTCAGCAGTTGTGAGTCGCGGGACGCGGGGACAGGCGTCGTTTTGAGTCGTTGACCAGTCTCGAAACTGTACGGACTCTTGGGCGGTGGTCGGAGCCCGGGACAGAGGATAGGCCTTAGGATAGGCCGGCTAGGCGCCGGCCTATCCTAAGGCTCTGTTATGTTTTGTGAGTTCGTGGAGTGCGCCGCGAAATACGAGGAGGTCGGTGCGAGCGCGCGAGATGGCGACTTCGGCGACTTTGGGATGTAGGTTTTAGTGCGATGTGTGGCCGGTCCAGCCCATGGAGGTCTTGCCCCCTTCTTGGGGGTCGAGAGGGGCAACACGAGGTCATCTTGAGACATATAAAACCATAATCTAGAACCTGGTCGAGTTTAGATTAATGTAAGACCCTCTGTTAGTTTTAATCAAGGAGTTTAGTTAAATTTTTTTACGGGCTTCCCTTGGCAACGGCACTCAGACTAAGTGACACACAGAAATTGATGTTTGTTTGAAATTGCACTGAATCAATTTCATTAATTGTTGTTCCTCCAGAGGAATATTTGTAATTCATTAATTTCGAGTGTTCTCTTTCAATTAACGCCTTATTAAAGAGGAATATACCTTTCAAATTAAGTAGTTAACTTTATTTTTTTATGAGTTAGCTAACCCCCTTTTTTTAAATATAAGTTAACGGCTAAAATATTGTAGTCCTAAATATTTAGTGACCTCTCGCATTTAAGTGAAGGAAAAAAAACGTACGGAAGAAATTATGTTTACCCCTGCCAAGCGAGTTGAAAGCTATGCCTCTGACTAGCGTTGCAACGATATATCGGACAACCGATAATATCGACAATATCGACACCAAAATATCTATATTTGTATCGATAAATAAAATTGGAAAATACGGTATTATCGATATCCATACAAACGAAATATCGAGACTTGGCTGACTATGATTATTACGTCTGATCACGTCTTAACTAGTTGTTTTGTTTTGTTGTGTCGTGCGTCTGTGTGGATTGGAAATTGTGAAATTGTGAGAAATATACAATACATACATTATGAAGAAAAGTAAACTGTGGATTTATTTTAAAAAGGCGGAAAATGGGGCTGTTTGTTCAATATGTAACAAACACGTCAAAACTTCTGGCAATACGTCTAACCTTGCCACGCACTTGAAGCATCATAAAGTTGATGATGATCCAGCCCAGAGGTAATTTATTTAAGTTGTAGAAATTAATTGATGCATTGATGTCTGCAAAAATACTGAAAAAGAGAAATATTTATAGATTTAACAGAGCGAGTTTAGAACTTTTAGGTTAGTTTTTGTTTATACCGAATAGTGTTGTGCCAAATTCCATGCATGTGTCAATGTAACAACGATGTCGATGAATCAATATCCCCCCCCCCAAGTACACTGGACAATTTTTACAAAGTCTACATCTACAGACAAGACTTCCATTCAGGTTCTCGATAATCAAGATTATGCACTTGCAAGTACATCGAACACATGTAACGAACAGTCACAGTGCATTAAGAAATCATCTGGTAGCACACCAAAAATAAATTAAGCTTTTAACAGCGTACTTCAATATTCTAAGGGTGGTGTAAAATATGGTCGCATAACTGATGCAATTGCCTATTTCATTAGTGTTGATAATAGACCCTTCAATCTGGTCGAAGGTCACGGCTTTAAACATTTAATGAAGCAAGTAGCACCTTTGTACAAAGAGCCTTCTCGTGTAACTATCAAAGCACATATACATAATAAATATGAGAAAATATCAAATATTGTAAAGAATAAATTAAAGGATTTGAAGGATTATTGTGTTACTGCCGATATCTGGACTGAGACGATGAGTAACACTAGTTATCTGGGCATCACAGTTCATTTTTTATTGCAAAAAGAATTGCAATCACTCATGATTGGTGTATTCTAGTTAAATGAAAGTCATACTGGGGAGTACATTGGCCAACAGTTTTCAGAGATCTTAAACAATTGGGGCATTGAGTCAGAAAAAGTAACAGCTATTGTGACTGATTATGGTGCCAACATGGTCAAAGCTGTCAGAGCAGCTAAACATATTCCATGTTTTGCTCACATGATTTATTTCATTGCTGAGGATGCTATAAAAAACTACAGAGTTGGGCAACATCATAGAACATACAAGAAATATATTCAAATATATTAAAAAAAGAGTAGATGCCACAAGTGATTTAAAAAGGAAACAAATGGAAAACAAAATACCGGAAGGGAAGACATTAAAAGTTAAACTCGATGTGTAAACGCGCTGGAATTCACTATATTATATGCTGATCAGATTTATTGAACTTGCTCCTTACATAAGGGAAGTGATTTTTGGTGAAATTGATGCACCTTCAATGCTGACAGCAGTTGAGCTTGCTAGTATCACAGATATAGCCCATAAAATGCGGCCACTCGAGGCTATGACGAGAGAAGCGTCTGCTTAGGAGTACATCACTGTTTCGAAAGTAGTGCCTATGGTCAGTTGTGCTATAGATCAATATAACGAAATGAAAGTAACTTCATATATTGCGGGTGATTTGAAGAAAAATATTTCACTACAGATAGAAAAACGTTTTGGGCAGCTCGAATTTTCTGCATTGTTGGCAGTGTCTACTTTATTAGATCCACGATTCAAATACTTACATTTCAAAAAACCAGATGCGTGTGCAAAGGCAATGACTAAAATAAGAAAAATGGCAGCTGAAAACAAGTAAGCGGTCTCTTTGTCATCCACATCATCTGAAGACGAAGAGAACAACGATTTAGATTTTTGGAAGTACCACAGATTATTGGCGCATACCCATGTGAAAAGAAGGAAGACTGATGGCGACGATGAGTTAACATTGTATCTCACAGCACCAGTGAGCAGATTAAAACCAAATGTGTTGGACATATGGGATGAGATGCAGGGCTCGTGTCCTAACCTGTTAAAAATAGCTATGAGAAATCTACCTATAGTTGCCGCCTCGGTGCCAGCCGAACGACTCTTTTCAAAGGCGGGAGCAACTGCCACACATAACAGGAATCGATTTTTTGGTAAAAGATTGGGTAAACTACTTTTCTTAGGATCAGTAAGACACAAAATATAGGGAGCTGTAATTTTTTTTTCAATAAATTTTGTTATATTTTGTTTAACAATTATTTTTTCATACTTAGATAAATAAAAATTCCTCAAATATCGATAATATCGGCCTGCGACGGTCGATATATCGCTTATCGATATTCATAAGCCATCGACATAAATATCGATATATTTATCGAAATTAACATTCTCTTGCATCACTACCCCTGACAAAAATATATGTTGCATAGTGGGTTACAGATATGTTAAAGATTAGGGTGAAGTAGCCCGCATTCGTGACTATATATATATATATATGTGTGCGTGTGTGTACACACACACGTATATATATAAGTTCTTGTATATATATCAGTCCTTAAAGTTATATATATATATATAAAATTTTAAGTTTTCTGTTGTACATACAGGTTTTATAACGAATGTATTAGGAATTATCCTACATTCTACTTCCAGTCTACCACTTTCCTGTACTCTGTCCACCTTATCCCCCACATCTCACTAGGGCCTTGTAGATAAATAAATATTTAAGTTTCTTAATTTTTTTGTATTGTATATTTGTATACATATTTTTATTATATATATAATAAATTGTATATAAATCTGTACATTAAATATGATATATTATATATTATATAATATTCTGGCTCTGTTTCATACCCTCATCGGTTCTCAAGACCTCGATGTTAAAAGCCATCCAAATTTCTTCATTCATTCCCTAAAGGCAAGATTTTTGGAGTTATCTTATACGTCCATTTTGGTACAGTAAAATTTTTGTGACCTTCATAGACGTTAATTTGAGAAGTAGTTACCTTTCAGAAATTTTGAGACAGATAAACTTACCCGTCGACAGATAATTATTGTAATAAGTTGTTACTCCTACCACAAAACAGCGATAACAATTAAGTCCCGTTATGAATTATTCATTGAGTAAAGGCAGACGATTATTTTTATACTCAAAATAAAAGTGAACTTTAGGCACAAATACCTTGTGTGCGCTTTTAATCTCATTGAAAATCTGTAAACTATCATCTATAAATTACATTTAGAATTTCCTTAACTGTGTCACACTTTTAATTAGTTTTAGTATTTCGGTATTTCCTGTACAATATTCACTATAGAATATTTCGCCACAAAATGAGGCAACATCAATAACTATCTAAATAATGACAACACGCACTTGGGCACCTGTGGCCTAATGGATTAGGCAGCGGTCTCCTAACCCGGGGATCGTGGGTTCGAGTTTCACCCTTTTTAAATATCACTGAGGATTGCGTGGGACTGTATTTTATAAATGTTTTGAAAGATAATACTTTAAGTTTGTACCAACGCTAATCGAGTTTTAAACGTAATAATATTTTTTTTACACTGGGCAATTAAAACGTTTAGCATGTCACTATAAGTATACATATTGTATATATAAGCTAGTATTACATTATAAGTTACAGATTCTGCAGGCAGCGTCATTGGTTGCATTGTGGCTAATGCGATCTTAGGTGGAGCAGATATGGACTCTCGCCTGCCAAGCTTCGACAGATGACCTCCGTATTGATGAATGTAGCGCATGCAACATCCACAAAGTAAACAAATCATCATAAAATGGAGCGTGCTGTTTCTTTTTGCGATTATTTAAGACATGTCAAGGAAGTTTTACAAACAACGGCGTTGCAAAAAAAAAAATTATTTTTTTTTTGTTGAGAATATACACCCCAGACAAACTTTAAGGAAATCATGCGTCATAAACAGTTACCTTTTTTTTAATGGGAAGTTATCCATGGATGCTATGAAGGTAATTTTATTCGTGCACTGGAAGTGAGTAACGCCCTCCCATCAGTCAATGATTTCTGACGACCTGTATTGGAAATGTAAATCCTGGTTCTCCGATAAAGAGCAGCAATGATATCCACTACACCACGCAAACGGCGCGGCGCAGAGTAGGCGGAGAAACTTGTGCAATCAAACAAATAGTCATATCTGCTTAACAGCACATAATTTTATTTCCATTATTTATAAGTTACTTCAGAGCTAAAATAGAAATAATAAGGGTACTTCAGTGATACAATTGTGTATTATATATATCTGCCACAAAACTCATCCAGTGCACAGTAGGTACGTCAGCGTATCAAGATAATACAAATACGTTTGATGATACCAGAGACATGGTAGACCTGTAAAACACAAACAGAATTAGGTCACAATTTTGGAAATAAGATACAACCTGGTTGAAAAGCCGTCCACATAGGATTAAGTTAGAAATAATTAGGATACTTCATCTTTGATCATGGTAGATAAACTAACTTATAATTTACAGTAATCAGTGCACAAAATAATAACTGCAATCGTAAGGTGCGTCAAAATAGGTCTTTAATGGATACAGGGGATATAATTTGTAAAGCGCAGCCCGTTTTTAAAATAAGTACCTTATCCATTTAAAACTCCTTAATACTGAATATGTGTGTAATCGTACTAGTTGTACACCAAATTCGTTGGGATTCTTTTTAGTCGTTCCTGAAATGAAATGAAACCTTTATACCAACTGTAGCACTTGCTTATAAAATGACGGACAAAAAGATGCAGTAAATTTGTGAATTCAGTACTCAAATAGGTTTTCTAGCAATGTATAAACCCACAGATTTGAAAATAACAGTCCTAGTAACTTAAGATCACACACGTTTAGGTGGCACGTTGTAATATATCTTGCATTCCAAATGTTATGGGAATGGGTCGAGTAGTTTCACTGTATGGTGTGAAACATTACTTTACCATGTAGTACTGACACATACAAAATTGCGGACAAAAGAAGCTTGGAAATAACTTATTTGATGCTTGCAGTATGTACTGTCAGTTTATGGTGTATTCTCGGTTTCTTGAAATTTTTGAATCAAACCTTTGAAAAATCTCTCCAAGACGTGTTTAGTTGCTTTCTAAATATGCCACGCATCTCAAACGTTTTATACTCGTGTTAACGTTAAACTACAACCTCTATGGTTGTAGTTATCTATGCATTATAATATTTCATTTGTATTTAATATGGATATAGACAGACAGAAAATAGGTGTGCTGGTAATGCCTCGCGCACGAATGCGGTGCGTTGGCCTTCCGGTGTCATTTTCTAAGTTTCGTTTGAATGAAGGGGAGGAATATCATGGGAATAGAACTTGAGCAGGACTTCAGAAAAGTTGGAAGTGACCGTGAATGGACTACAGTAAGCTTGGTTGAAGTAAGTAATTGTAATATAGATAGTAAATAAAATATTCATAAGGTCACCTTTTTCAAAATAGTTCCTGATAAGCCAAAGCAAGGAAAGCAATACGTATGCATGGGATTGGCCGTTAATTGGTTCAGCAGTCACCGAGCTATAAAACCTAAGTTTCTCAAAGCGCAGATATTATTAATCAAGGGAGGTTGTGAATTACCGTATTTAATACTCGCAATATTAATTGTAAGCCTGCAAGGACTGGTTGACTGTTTCGGTGTACATGGTGTTCTGAAGTAAAATATTCAGTAAATGACTGCCATTTGGAAAATAAATGCATGATATCCTCAAGTAAAAATGTAAGGTGGCCTATAGATCACATCGTAAGACTTTTTTTACAGCTTATAGATGCCCACCTGGTGGTCTTTTTCGCTCTCTGAAATAACCGTAAGATAGCCAACCACAGGTAAAAATCAATACAAAGACAAAATCAAATCTTGAATACCCTACTAGCGCGTGAGTGATTTATAAACCTTTTTTTCTTCTTATCTTGTATTTTCAACCCTTAAGCAATGAATTGATCACAATCTTTAAACGCCAATCAACTGAAACTGTGGAATTATTAATTTAAAAATATGTGACTTAGGCAATTTAAATAGACTGTGTGCTTTGCGAAACACAAGACAAAGAAACAGTGAAAATAACTACACCATAGATATAACAACCCCGGAACAGGGCGGCAAATAATTAGGAAACCACGGAAATGCAACGATTTACGTTTTTCTCATTTTTTCGTTCACCAAGTTAGGTTTTGTTCTTACGAGTAAAAAATTGTTCCGTTTTCCTGACGTTTTTTGATGTATTCAAGTTTATTTGTGCACTGTTCATGTGCTATTGGTTTATTGTTGCCGTCTGTGGTTCGACTACGATCACCAATGCTAGTTGGTTATTTTACAACACGAGTACTATGGAGAGCCGATGATCCCAATTAGTTAGTGTTGTACTATAATATATAATGCAATATTAAAAGTTTTTATATTCTTAAGATGTCAATAATGTAAACAAATTATTAGCTATCAAGCTACCGTTGTTGTGTCATGGCGCTATGTGCCTTGTTGAAATTATATTCTTCTTTCTTAAAACTAACAAATAGTTTATTCAAGTGATCCGGAGTATTTCTTTATAAAACCTACAGGTTATGGGCCCAGACACCTAATCTTGTATGGTTGAAGTAAAATAGTGCACGTAAATACTGCAACAACAGTTGTTTAATATCGTCGACGTAAGAAGTGTCGTTTGAGGTTAGTACGACCAAGCGGCGGCGTGGCGAGAAGGAAAACTTGTTCAGAACGAACAAGGAAGGAAGGTTTTTAGCAGGAAGGAAGGAAGAACAAGATGTATGGCATGGCACATCAAAGTACAGTTATTAAACTGGAAGGCGCCAAGAACTGGAACATCTGGAAATTCCAAACGTCAGTTTTACTGCGAGGTCAAGGTTTATATGATGTGGTCGAAGGTCGCACCTTGAAGCCAGAGGTTGTTACGGAGAGACCAGCCTGGGAAAGTATGGATGCGAAGGCTCAAACCTTACTGGTCACGAGAATGTCAGAAGACGTGATGCTGCATATTATCACATGCACTACTGCTGCGGAGATGTGGCGAAAATTACTAAGTGTATATGAACAGAGAAGTGAAACAAATAATCACATAATACAACAGCGATTCTTTCAATATAAGTATGAAGAAGGTACAGAAATGTCTTTTTTCCTGTTGAAAATTCAAGAAATGCAGAATCAGTTAAAACAAATGGGTGAAGAAATCTCGAATAAATTGGTCATAACAAAAGTGTTAATGTCACTGCCCGACGGCTATAAACATTTTGTATCAGCTTGGGAGTCGGCACCGGATGATAAACAAACTTATGAAAACCTGGTAGCTAGATTATTAGTCGAGGAAGAAAGATTACATGAGAAAGGAGGAGCAGCGCAGTCTTCAGCTTTCGTCGCTAAAAAAACGGACAAGAGAAATATTAAATGTTTCAAGTGCAATAAGTTTGGACATTATGCAAGTGAATGCAGAAGTAATAATAATTCAATGGAAAATCGAGACAGTCGTAATAACCGGTAGGACAATAAATGTTTTTATTGTAATAAATCGGGCCATAATAAGAATCAGTGCCGCTTCAAGAAAAACAAGGATAGTAACGCGTTTGTGGTGTCAAACTCGTTCGAAAAACAATATCAAGAAACAGAGTGGTTAATTGATTCCGGCGCAAGTGAACGTATGTGTTGCAAACGTGAGTTTTTTACCTCATTCACGAGTTTATCAAATAAATTCGTAATCTTGGGTGACGGAACGCAAATTAGTGCACAAGGGCGCGGACAGATGGCGGTACAAGTCTCAAATGGCAAAGAATGGATTGACACAACCATAAACAACGTGTTGTACGTGCCTGATTTAAAAACAAATTTATTCTCTGTGCAATGCGTCACTGCAATAGGTTGTCATGATGACAGATGAAAACTTATGCAAATTTTACAAGAAAAATAAGTTGGTGGCAATCGCGGAACGAGCTGGAAATATGTATTACCTGAACTTTCGCTATAAATGCGGGGTAGCAAGTACTGCACAAGTCAAGTCGGACATAAATGAGTGGCATGAAAAACTTGTTCATCAAAACATGATGTACGTGAAAAATGTTCTGAAAAACAATGATGTTAACGTAAACGATAGCTGTGTTGGGAAATGCGAAAGTTGTTTAAAAGGGAAAATTCATCGTTTACCTTTTTCTAACAGCGATAGTAAAACAACGAGGACGTGTGAGTTGATTCATGCCTATACCTGTGGCCCCATGGAGGAAACATCTGTGGGAGGTTCGAGGTATTTTGTGGTGCTTAAAGACGAATATTCAAAATATAGAAGTGTTTACTTCTTCAAAGGAAAACATGAAGTGAAAAAATGCATCGAGAAATTTATAAACAGAGCGGAAAATGAAACTGGAAATAAAGTGAAGTATTTCAGAAGCGACAATGGACTCGAGTTTGTAAATAAGGAGGTGGAAGGATTGTTTCTCAACCGGGGAATAATACATCAACGCACAGTCCCTTACACACCTGAACAAAACGGCAAGGCAGAGAGAGAAAATAGAACGCTTATTGAATCTGCTAGAACCATGCTATGCGCTAAAAACCTGCCTAAGTCATTGTGGGCGGAAGCAATTAACACGGCAGCGTATGTGTTAAATAGAACTGGGAAGAGCACTGAAGTTGATAAAACTCCATACGAACTGTGGACAAAGAAAACTTTTGATATTCAAACATTACAAATATTCGGTTCACCTGTGGTTGTCCATGTCCCTCAATAAAAAAAGGAAAAAGTGGGACCCTAAAGGAGAAAAAGCAATAGTAGTTGGTTACGGAGAAGACGTAAAAGGGTAGAGAATATTTTTCCCACACAGGAACACTGTAGAAGTAAAACGGGACATTGTGTGTATAGAACAAGAAAAGACACAAGAAAAACAGCAGTTGGTAACGTGTGAAGTGGAAAATTTGGTGTCAGAAGAAACCATATGCGTACCAGATACAAATGGGAGGGATGTTGATGAAGAACTGAGCTGTGAACAAGAACGGAGACCGTCAGAAAGTCAAGTCGAGACCGAAGGTAGTGATTATGAACCATGTTACAGTGGTAAAGAAACAGAAACTGAAGTCACCATCTCCTCAGAAGCTGACGATGCACTACAAAGTTCACCAGATACTCACCAAGATCAGCGGAGAAGCAAACGAGCGAGAAACCAAACGTCGTTCTACAAGTGTAACAATATTTATTCGATGGATGAGGAGCCAAAGACGTACGAAGAGGCAATGAGAAGAGAAGATGCAAGTAAGTGGAAAGAAGCTATAAGTAGGGAATTACAGACTCTAAATGAAAACAATACATGGGAGGTGTGCGATACTCTGTAAATGAAAAGACTGTAAGCAGTAAGTGGGTTTTTAAGATAAAGAAAACTGGATTACTATATGTCATATTTGCTAGGTTGGTAGCTAGGGGTTTTGAACAAAATGATGACTTGAATTTAAATGAGATATATGCACCTGTGGCTAAATTGTCAACTTTCAGTAATAAGTGTCGGTATCGTTGGCTCGCATTGAATGGATAAATGCAAATGGATGTAACTGGGGCGTTTTTATACGGCGAAATTGATGAAGAAGTTTTTATTCATTTACCAGATGGGGCATATTTTGATTATAAAAATATTGTCAACTTAAACAAATCTTTGTATGGTCTAAAAAATCACCCAAATATTGGAATGAAAAGTTCAACTCAGTTTTAACTAGAGGAGGCTTTGTGAGGTCACAGTGTGACTCATGTCTTTATTCAAAGTGCAATGATAAAGATCAAATGTATATTCTAATATACGTTGACGATTTGTTAATTTTTGGCACAAATGAGAACCAAATTTCTGATTCAAACTAATGTTACAGAAAGAATTTAAGATGAAAGATTTCGGTTTAGTATCTGATTTTCTTGGAATAAATGTCAAACAAAACTTAGAAAGTGGTTTAACCAAATTAAGTCAGAAAAGCTATTTAGAAAATGTATTGAGGAAATTCAAAATGGAAAACTGTAAGCCAATGTCAACCCCCATGGACCTGACTTTTAATGCAAAAATGTTTGAAAATAAGGAGTGCCAAACAGATCAAAATATTGAAAATGTATGTAGACAAAGGATAGGATGCTTAATGTATGCTGTCTCAGGCACAAGACCAGATCTGTGTGTAGCTGTTTCTATATTAAGCCGATACCAAAACAATGCAAACGATGTACTGTTAACGGCTTTAAAAAGGGTATTAAGATATGTAAAACATACTATTGATTATAAATTGGTTTATAAATGTAATGATAAATCGCTAGTGGGTTACTGCGATGCTTATTGGGCAGGAGATCTCAGAGATAGAAAATCTACCACGGGCTATTGTTTCATGTATTCAAATTGTTTGATTTCATGGTGTTCGAAGAAGCAATGCTCTGTAAGTCTCTCATCAACTGAGTCTGAATACATAGCAATTAGTATGGCAGCTAGTGAAGCATGTTGGTTACAAAATTTGTTAAATGATTTTAGGGTAAAAATTGTTGACCCGACTACAATTTTTTGTGACAACCAGTCCGCAATATCGGTTGCAAATACAAGTAGTGTCAAGCGGTTAAAACATATCGATATTAGATTTCACTATATTAAAGAATTAATAATAAAAGGTAGAGTGTCTCTGAAATATGTAAAAACTGAAGAACAGTTAGCTGATATGTTTACAAAAGCCCTAAACAAAGAGTTAATTTTTAAATTCACTAATCAGTGTGGAGTAACCATGTAAATTTATTTGTGTAAAACTTAGGTAAATATTGCATTGAGGGTGGGTGTTGTAATATAATATACAATGCAATATTAAAAAAATTTATATTCTTAAGATGGCAATACTGTAAACAAATGATTAGCTATCAAGCTACCGTTGTGGTGTCATGGCGCTATGTGCCTTGTTGAATTTATATTGTTCTTTCTTAAAACTAATAAATAGTTTATTCAAGTGATCCGGAGTATTTCTTTATAAAACCTACAGTTAGGATTTGAGAATTGTATTTTTGAGACACGGATAAAAGGTCACATTATGTTTATGAGCCAGATATTCTACATAATCGTTAAACTGATTTACATAACGACGAAAGAAGAATTCCCCATGCATAGTCGTAACAGAAGTGAGTTTTTTTTAGGTTTATTGCCATATATATAGTCGCGATTGGATTTTTTATTTAAATTTTTTTTTTTATTTCGAGTTTGTATGAACAAGTGTTGAAATGGGGGATTCAACCAAGATTGGTAATTATCTTACAAAGCCAACAGCAGTTCGTGTTTATCTTCCGACTTAAACTCTTTGCCAATCATCATACCTATCTTGACCGGGAAATGAGTTAAAGTCGATACGACGATCAGATAGTGTAGTTTTGTGCGAAATAAAACTTGTATTTCCATGACTTCAATATCTAGTATTTTCCACAAATAATGTTTGGCATTACATAGATTTTTCAACAACTTAACGGGTGAGCTAATGGTGCATTCAGGAGCATTTTCCACATCACTTTCAATATCATCGGGATGGTAAAACGACAAATTCACACTTGCAAATATGAAACCCGCTTGTGGATTCAATAAAGTTTTGTTATAAACACGCAGTATTCGATTATATCTGCCACCANCACTTTAGTTCGAATAAAAAATGATGAAATAAACAAATCTTTTAAATTGGGTTTCAATGGATTTTGCCCGAAACCCAACGATATGTGTGTCGGCATTACGAACATTACCAGAGTTCCATTTTCTCGTGTTTTGTCTCCTATTTTTACATTGATAAAGTACCTATGTAAAAGAAACATATCGGGAATACACTGAAGAGCCAAAGAAAACTGCTATAGGCGTGCGTATGCAAATAACAGAGGTATGGAACCAATCAGAGTAACGCGATGCGGTCGGCAACTAGTCGGTTAGAGCTGCTACAATGCCAGGTTATCAAGATTTAAGTGAGTTTGAACGTGGTGTTATAGTCGGCGCACATGAGATGGGACATAGCATCTCCGAGGTAGCGATAACGTTTGGATGTTCGCGACCAATTCATGAGTGTACCGTGAATATCGGGAATCCGGTAAAACATCACATCTTCGACATCGCTGCGGCCGGAAAAAGATCGTGAAAGAACGGGACAAACGACGACTGACGAGAATCATTAAACGTGACAGATGTGCAACCCTTTCTCAAATT
>NQII01003524.1:334567-363913 GCA_002778355.1 Clitarchus hookeri
GGGGGGGGGGGGACTACACGATATTAGTCAGGTGTACCAGTTTTGTAGGCTCTTCAGTGTATATCCCTTTGTCATCACTGATTGTTCTACTTCCGACAAGTGAATGTCGGCGAAAGTACATTGAATGCTTATAAAGTAGGGATGGCATTTACTCAAGTAGCCCGATAGTGAGAAAAGTGTATGGAAAACAAAGTTTTAAATTTTTTTCATTTGTTGTGAATAAACCAGTGTTTTCGATCAGCGCGATATTCGATGAGTAGGTTACGAACCAATTTCAGGTATCGATCGATAGCTCTAAACGGTGGCATCAATGTCTGTCTAGGTTTATGTTTCAGGTACGCAAAATACTGTCAAAACTATTCGCACTTAATCAAATCTGATAGAAACCGTTTCGCCATGGACGAGATTTCGCGATCGTCATTGTTATTTTCGATTTCAATCAGAAATAGACTTTATAATTCAGATTCCAAACTTGTGGGATTTCTTTTCTCTATAAACAAACGAAAATAAAACATCTTCCAAAAATATGAAGAAGCTGTCATTTACCATGTATGCAAATTGATAAAAGTGAAATTTTTGTTTCAACCGCCAGTCTGTTTCGACATCGAGTTCTCGAATACAAGTCATTACAATGTCTAAACCAGTTCGAGTAAACATATTTGTAGCAAATAGTTTGTAATTGTAATTGTCTTCTTGCCCTTGTTTATTTTTCCTGCCGATATGTCTCAAAGAATTTATCAAGGGATTCAACATGTATACTTGGTTTACATAGAGATAGTCTTGTGATGCAGGCATGGTGTTTTATTGATTTCATTTTTGAAATATACAGTCAGAATTTTATGGAAATTAATGCAAGCGGATTCTGTTTTTTTTTTTTTTAATACGATGTAATTTTGCAGAAAATTCTGTTCTTTGATGAGTTTATGGAATTTTAAAGAATGATTTTGTAAAACATAATCCCAGTCTTTGTTTTTTATAGTAACCGAAGGCATCAATGATGGAAAGTTTTTTTGCAAGTTGAAAAATACATACAGGAACGAATTTTCAATGTTCATGCCTGGAATGGTTGGCTTACAAAAAACGGAAATTTGTCAAGTACTTGAATTCGTTTTCGGATGTGATTTTGTAAGGTTTAAATTCGGATTTCTCCGTCAAAGTCGATAGATCGCATCGTTCATTCACATCATGGAAAAATCCTTCAAGTTTTATTGTATCGTTGTATAAAACAAGGCAATAAAGGTATCTATCGGGAGAGAATTGGAACTGAAACTTTTCGAGAGAGAATATAGGAAGTAGTACCAGGTACTTATTTACGAGATTCTCGTCCAAAGATATCAGGTATGAAACATTTTTAACCAGGTCATGAATTAATGCTCCTGTAGCTTTCGGATTGAGCATTTGCGATGTGAGACGATTGTTTCCATCGAGGCATGTCAACATCGGAGGTATTAAATACCGATTGAATTCACTCTCTTTGAGATGTTTGTCATCAAATTCTCCAATAGGATTATCATAATATTTGGATAAATTTTTCCAAAACAGGTAATTAAGGTTTTGAGAATGTAACACGTAAATGATTTCACTCCATTTGGGATTTTTTTTTTATCTAAAAGGCCGTATTCCGCAAAACGCGAAACAGGATTTCTTAATGATGGGTATTAAAGTATTGACTAAAGCATTGTATTTGTAGCGCAGGAATATGGGTTTCGCATCCACGATTTCAGGCCACTAATCGTAGAGTGGATAATTAGGCTCTTCTGTGGAAGCATGGTAGAAAAATACCAGCGACGATAACGATGGCGGTGTGGTGGCAATATGATGCACGGGAATTCTTAAAAACTCTAAATCGATCAACAGGTTAATCTCTCCTAATTTGACTGCATAACCAATTAGGGGTTTGTATAATAAATTGTCTTTGATGGTGTGTGTTTTGCTGACCAACAGAGAATATTATAGGTTTGAAATTTTAACAATTCCATTCGTCAATCGACCATTATTGTTGAGTAAGTAGTCATGCTTAAAAGTGACTGTGATGTAACGTGAATCGTACGAGTAACATTCCACTGTGCCATTCCAGTTTCGCGAGCCGACATTATCGCTGAGAACTCTTTCGCCAGACAAGGCATCGATCTGTTGTAGGATGTCGGTGAACAAGGATATAAATTTCGGGTCCAAATAATTGAGTCTGATCGGTATAACTTCGATGAAATCATCATGATTGGCATCGAAATATGTTGGTAGCATGCACAAGGGGCCCCTCTAGTAAAGGATTCAAACTGGTATGGGGGGTCACATTTACAGGTGATTTCCTCAAACGAGTTCCATTGTGCTGGATCGTTGGCATTTGTCGCATTTTAATTTAACGGTCAATTGGAAAAGATCTTGCAATCGGAGTATGCATTCTCAGAAATGAAAATTTTTGGATATTCGACTACATATCCACAAGTACCTATCGTTACCGTCCGAAGTTAGTATGCACTCTCCACCATTCTTGGCCATGCAAGTTCATCGATCCCTGTCTTCCAAATACATGCAATACCCCTTATCGGTCCCTTAGTTGCGAGGCATCGCTTAATCCGTACCCGCTGTCAAAACGTCGTGCATGCAATACATATTCGATTTACACGAGTGACGAATTGGATTTCTTCATTTTTGAGTGGGTTCAACATTAACAGATCTTTGCCCAATTTTACAGAATCGTATTCTGGAATTTTCGCATCGAGTAAAAATAAATATGTCAACAATATTGGATGCAACAATACAACTCGAACGATGATACTAATCGAGTAGGAATCCATCAATTAATCTCTCTCTCACACACTCACACTTAAAAATTATTATCATGGTTACATTCAAAACCAGTGAATTTGAAATATATCGACCAATATTGGCTGTTTCAGCACGATAAAAATCGCCAAAATGCCTATCCATGCAACAAGGTAGAAATAATAAACGGTATTTTAAAAGTGTTTACCTAAATTCGATAGTAGTTCGGACTCGATATATTCATCCAAGTAAATGAACCACGACGAATCTATGGAGAATAACAAGTCGACTAATCTATTCAAATTAAATTTATAATTGATATATGTTTTAAACCTTTTCAAAATAATCAATTTCCGCACAATTGCATTCATGCTATTATCCAGTGTATACAAAACTTGGCCATCGGATGTGTACATTTGAATTAAAGGCATTGTACTGTTTAACACATAATTCAAGTGCTCAACATTGAGCGAAGATTTCTTTTTACCGAGCATCTTATTTTTTTGTGGTTATTGCTCGTTGTCATCAAAGAATCGAACCACGTCCGGTCTGGTCGAGGGTGCATAGTCTCTGTAAAACCAGACGTTTTCGCGCAAACTGAGTGCCGCTTGTGCTACGAGTTCAATAAAACATTCGAAGATCACCTGTTGACAATCGTGGGGCATGTGGAAATGGCATTCGGAATAAGGTACATTTCTGCTTAAAATGACTTTTACTATACATTGAAGTTGATCGAATGCAAGTGTATCTCGCCGGTTAAGTTCCAGTTGTTTGTACCTGCATTCCCGCAGCCAAGCAATTTCCCCATGTATGTAATTAATTTCGAGAAATGGAGAGGGGAAATGCGATCATCATTGATAAACATGCTCGTTTAGCCAAAATTCGTGACCACTTTGGCAAACATCAGGTAGCACAGAGGTCCCAATATGCAAGCATGAGCATTTCTCAAAGTTTAGACATTGTTCAACAATCCAAGTAAAATGTGCGCAAAAATGTTATTGGTATTATCCGAAGGCGTCGATGACAACAATTTCGATATTTGCCTATCGATTGATAACACTTTAGACATTTGTTTTGACACTTATAAGGACAATATGCGAAAATCACCTGTTTTCCTTCGTAATCCTTTTTTTTTCATACGGATAGATAAAGGTTATTTAAGAGTCATGTTTTCTTCTGCTTTGCAAATCAGAAGCGATGGTGAAGATTCTTATGCCGTTGGCGATTCCAAATGCGGTACGAGAAAAGGATTTCGTCATCAGAGAATCGCCAGTGGAGACGAAGAAGATTGCGAGCTTTCCGACAGAAAAACCAAATAAGGAAACTTTACAAAGTGATGGTAGGCGCAGGACATCGCGGTCTTATATTTAGACAACACTTTAATAGACGAACGTAAAAACGAATTTCACTGAGCTGATCATTTCATAGTGAGCCTGGCCAAAGACTTTAATTTAAGGTGATGTTATGGATGGCAGGTAACGCGGTGAACGCAAAAATGTTCATCGGACGGTTTCTACAAGTCAATAAATTCGCAAAGGTTTTATATGGGCTACATAAAAAGAAAAACCAGATCGGTATCTACCGTTTGTCAACAAATTCCAATAACGATGGGCCCGTACATTTTAATAGATGATTCGGTGAACAATTTGTATATGGGTGGGTACGACATACTGATAGATGTCAAAAAATACTATTATGTACCAAACATGATAAATTATAAAAAAAATATATATCAATTACATCTTATTACTGAACGATTTGTACGATCTGGTGGGTGCTTGGCACACATCTACTTGTTAACTCGTCCAGTTGTCGCATTTTTTCATAACAGTGTAACAAATTCGTTAAAAATGCTTCTTAGAAAGCCATCAAACCCGAAGGAGGTGTCCAAGTATGTAATAAATTTCTAATAAACTCTCGGTGTTCATCAATGTTTCTGTTTAAGTTGCTTCTGCACATCCAGTTTTTGACACATTTTTGAAATCAAGAGTGTACATTCTTGTTATTTTTTCCCATTCCTGTGAATTGACATTGTATATAAAGTTTCATACCCAATAGTTTTTGTATTTTACATGCATGCATTTTGTAATTGTAACATTTTTTTTTTCTTATTATGAGAAACATCAATGAGAATAACAAACTCCAACAAATATTGGTAAATAAAAACGATTGCGTAATGAAAAATAAAAGCAGACAACGTGTAGCTAAAAATAAAGACGTAGTTTCCCAATAGTAACAGACTGTTAGGTGTAAAATTTACGAAATTTCTTAATTTATATGACACCACCATAGGTGATGGAAGAATCGACAAAAATATTGGAAACTTTGTGAGTGCCCGGATGCCTTTCATGGTTATTTACGCTGATGAACCAATGTCCTAGAAAGTTCATGTTTAGAAAATTTACCGGACAGTGCTTCACTAATCGAAATTCGGTATTCTGTTAGTTTCTATCGTAAAATCTAAACTCGATAGAATGAATCTTTGGCTAGGTCTTGCAAAAATTATTCCCAGTCATCCAAAGCATTCCGAATAGCAATGTCTGGATATTTTTCACATATTTATTCCATTTCGGAAAAAAATTACAAATGAATACATGCTCTTATGATGTTTTTGTTTTGTTTGTTTTTCAACTTGGTTACACAAGACATCCGCCAATGCATTGTAAAAAAAAACAGATTTGTTTACAACAGATAAAAAAATAATCGCCATCGTATAAATACGATGGCACCTCTAGCTACGACAAATCAGTTGCTTTCGAGCCAGCACTTGATAAGCTCAAGTGTCAGATATGCGTACAACATGTTTTGTAGCTTACAGGGTTTCTACAACAACAACGATCTTGTATTGAAGGAAATGGCAGTCACATACTTCAATAGTGCGACTGAAACGTGGTTGTTCGAAGCTCCGCATCGGTGGTCCATGTTGGATCGGAAGAGCAAAAGAACAAATATTTGGCTGATGAAAAATTTCCATGGATTGGAGTGGCAAGATGGAGAAATTCCCTATGTCGAAATTGAAAATGAAATGTACTAATTGGTAAGAAGACATTACAAAAAATCTCCAGTGTTTGTTGCGGCTACACAACAGAAGAGATGGTTGCGAAAGTTGTATAGATTCGACCATTACCTCGAAGTCGTGGACGTACAAAAAACATATGGATGACCATCATTTAAGAGGCTTGTGTCTGTATATCGAGATGGAGAAGAACATTATTGTTCGATAAATTTAAATAGATTCACATGCGCACCAAGAAATTCAGAGATTACTGCGCTGTTGGTTTCTCCATTGCTGAAATGACTGGCAAAAAAAATCACATTATGCAAAAAACTTCTATATATATTTCATAGATGTATTTTTTGTAAATAAAATACTTTTCATTTATTTTAGACGTAGTAACTGTTACATAAATTTCCCATGCCTATCAAAACAAAACCAGATATTACTCTTATGTTTGTCAAATTATCTGAGTAGGACAGGACAGCATCAATCCCAAAACTGTAAAGTTAACACTTAGCCCTATCAAGTAAGCTCTATTTATCTGCATTTTCTCATCTCTTCACAGCATACTTTGTCGTATTTGGTCAACACACGATTTCGAATAAATGGAATCGAGAAAAAAGTGTGGTTTTTTTTGTAAATGCCATTATTTTTTCTACATGTAAGTAACTGAATGCCATTTCATAAAACCATTACACCCGCTATGTCGATGGACAAGAAGACTTTTCAGCTTTCAAATTTTCAAAAATTTGACTGTTGGATTTTTAAACTTGTCAATGATAAAGGCAATGGACAATTTTGGTTTAAAGTGAAAGTTATTGCGTCATTTATTGGATATAAACGACCACATAAAGCAGTTTTAGACTTGGTCAAGCCGAAATGGAAGAAAACATTTTTGGATTTGAAGATAGTCCTGGTTCTAAACATACTGTCCAACTGGCATCCGGATAGCATCTTCATCTCTGAACCCGGCCTCTATGCACTGATAATGCACTCGAAACCTCCCGATCCCGAAAGGATCACCGATTGGTTATATGAAGAAGTCCTGCCATCTTTGAAGTTGGGTGTGTTGTTTATTTCTCTATCCCATTACAGGTTAGTAAAGTTTTTAAGTGGGCATGCAAGTAAAGCAAGTAGAAACTTATACAAAGTCTTGTCTTGCCTTCGTATGTTACTGATTTTCCATAACTAATGCTTGATCAATGGTATCCAATTGATTTTTTTCACTTTGATTAGTTCCTGGGATGATGCCACTTTACAACTTGATGGAATTTCAAGGTCACATTTCAACAGACTAAACTCAACAGGTTGTCCAAAAGTTCGTTGTTTGTTTCCATAGTCTTGATGGTGAAATTTACATTTCTTCAGTGTCAATTCGCGTTCACAATTTCGTATTCCAAGCTGTCCTGTAGGTGGTAGTGGTATGCTCGTCTGAGATTCGTTTCTTCATGTCGTCGATTGTTGTCGTAAATATGGTAGTTGGCCACGATAAACACACGCTGCACTCTGCACTTTGGCAATCCTTTACGTTTTGAGCGAGGATTGTTTCGTCATAGAGTGTCCATTGGATGTGAATGTGAATGTCGTCTCTGCAATACTCGATGTGATTCAGACCTTGGAAAGTGAATCCGACACCATGCAAGAAAGTTTTCGTATAATCATAAATTTTTTTGTTGTATCGAATTCGCGTATTTTTAGACGGGTTTTGGCATGCTTATTCGATGGTATTATGTATCCTGCATTTTACTGAGAAACATGGTAAAATAAAGAGCGAGCCATCGCTTTTTTTTTGTCTTGTGACGATAGCCATCTCAATGTATAGTCGGTTCACAACTGGAAGAAACTTTTGAAAATCAACCTATGAAAAAACACCCTAGCCGTTAGCGACATGCATATAACATTACAAACAGCGGCGAGCGCGGATACAGTTATGCCGTTAGGTTGCCAGCACAAAGAGAAATAGTTCCCAAGGTTTAACGTAATTGTTAATTTATCGCTTGCAAATGGGTGTCGAAAATACTTGTATCTTAGTATGCCAATTATTAATGACTTGATGCTAACGTATTTGATTTCAACGTTTCTTGCATAGTCATATGATCATGCTCAAGGTGAAAGTAACGCCGCCATTTGTTTACTAACCTTCGTTCCTTTTGTTGTTGACACACATGCCAGAGAATTTGTGCGATTATCTTGTTTAACCTATATAAATTCATTTATTTGTCTTGTTTTACTAATATCCGCTATTTATTATTTGGTTTTTAATAACGTATGATTTTAATTTGTGCTCACTTTCTCGTTGTACTGTTTTTATGTGTTTCGTGCACGTGTCTTTTCTTTGCCACTCTATTCTAACGTTGCAGTATTTGCACATAAGACTTGTTTTCACATTGTCGAAGACGTAGAATCTTTCACTCGCAAACTCTGCCGACCTGTCGAAAACCGTCACAACAATTTTTAAATAACATTTTACAATTGCGCGAAACATCCGACTCAGTATACCACCACGCCATTTTAACGTCTGTAGCAATTTCGATCAATACTGAAGATCTTGCCTTCGATATACGGGAATTTATCGAAAGTCACTAACAATCGATTGCAAATAGACAACAACTATCGATTCATCAAAATACTCGCATTTTGGGTTTATAGAATGAAATGTTTTTCGCTGGCATCGCATTTTCTTTTGTCTGAAATTCTCAAGATTAAAAACTTTATGCTTGTGGAATATCCATTAATAATATATACACGACTTTTATAATGGGTACGTGCATGTCCGAACACATGTTCCACACACACAGTCATAAATATTCAGAGATTATTACAAAGATTTTACATAAAGTTTTAATTATGGGTTGAGGTCACGTCGTCTATTCTCTGTTGCCATAGGAGATGAAGATCTAGCTAGAGTCGTCGAAATGTTGGTCAATGGAAAACAGTAGATCCGGCCTTCACCCAAAACACGAGGATGTATATATATCAGGCACGAAAGCCTACGGTCAAAGATGTCTGACTTCCATCGCCAGTAACTTCGTGGCGACTGGGTCCACGATACAGACTCGCTATTCGTGTGGTGCTACGCTGAACGGTTTCGTAAATTTTCGTTGTCAGATACAGTTGCGCTGAATTATTTTTCCGATATTTTACGTTATAAGTTTACTACCAGAGAAAGTTACGGGTAGCGTTTTACCTGTCGTCAATCACGCTGAGAATTAGCAACGAATTATTATTTTTAAAGAGTAACAGCTGTGCGAAGCTAGACGTAAGTCTTACTTCGCCGTCGTACAGTCCACGCAGGAAGTAGTGTGGCAGTGTATTTCTCTGGACATTTGCCGTTGATTGCTTAACTTCGGCACTTGTCTTCGCCCAAGTACTACTGGTCGTTTGGCAGCTCAGCGACGCGGCGTGACGATCTTCCAGCCAGTCACGGAGAAGTCTCGGTTTTTCGTCAGTTTCTGAAACCCAGAAACTGACGCTGACATTCACGCAATCATCAGGACACTAGCGCTACCTAGACGGCTTAAAGTGGAAATAAGGTATGAATTTCACTTTTTTTTATGAATACTAAGAAAAAGTAAGCGATGGAAAAAATGTTTAATGTAACACACTAACAATCTTGACATTAAGAGTTTTGACTTTATACACTTCTAGCTATCCCCACGGCTGCGTGGACTACAAAATTATTGTTTAGGTTATCTTTTAATAAAGTTTAATTTTACCTAGTGTTAATTATGAGATCAATAATCATTAGACACATATTTGAAATTTGAACATACGTTTTTTTACATTTTAATTTTTTGCATGAAGACAATTGTTGATTTTTTTTTCTAATCTAAATAAATATATTTTATCGCAGGCCTTTTAGTACGCAACCTTTCTCTTTTTTTTTTTATTGGTAAAAATTATTATTAGTATTTCTCTGTTATATATATATATAAACTCCGCCGTAGCATATATATATGCTACGCCGGAGTTTTTTTTTTTTTTTTGTCTTTTTATTCTACACAATTCTTTATTGCATGTTATTGTTCCAACTTTAACGTTTTAGACAGCTTATTGCAAGAGAGCGCACTGGCGGCAAACTTTTTACCGACTTTATCCACTATTATCGTTACTGCTTAATCCTTATGTTACTTTACGTAACTTAAACCTGGCCAGAGAACATAGCTATGAATTTGAAAAAAAAAAGCACGTGATTCGGATAAGTGGTTCTCGAGTGATAAGCGCACCAACAGACAGACAGACAGAGAGACGTTGAGTTTTATCATATGTATAGATAGGACTCCAACGCGTTTCTATAAGCTGGGTTAAAACTGCCTCTCTCACATTTGATTAACAAGTTTATATAAATACGTGCAACAAACATTCGGACGCCAAGTGTTTAACTAATAATGAAAGTACTACACTGTTGTCTATTGTGTCTTTTCGGGTGTGAATTCGGCTTGAAAGTAAGAGAGAGGCCTTTAAATTTTCCAATCTTGGAGTGTTTCGAAAATCTTCTCATCTGGTTCTATGGAACCACTCCCCTGCTAATGGCGCCATTGGTATACGCAGTAAGCTGTTAGGAAGAGAGGAAAAGCGTAAATCCAATCTGAAGCAAGATTTGTGTGCAAATGAGAGAGAAAGAGGGAGAGAGAAAGAGGGAGAGAGAAAGAGGGAGAGAGAAAGAGTTGTGGATGATGCAACAGCTGGTGTCTTCAGCGACGGTAGTTATGAAACGTCGAGAAGGCGGAGAAAAGAAGAACTGCAACGGTGAGGGAAATGGGATCAGCCCATGATAACTCGCTGGTCAAAGACAACGTCCGCCACGCTTCACACGTGAGGGAACCCTTGTTTGACACCGCAGTGAATCGAACATGGTTCGCCGTGGTGTGAGGCAAATGAATAACACCACTTCGTTTCCGCATGTGACACACGTGTGATTTCCTTTAGTCTTTTGAGTGGTTACATCCGGTTCATACGGACTGTACTCTAGGGTTATACTTGCGTTCTAAACTACTACACTGTAAAAGATTTTCTTAAATTTTACTGGTAAATTCTTAGTAAATGTGCAAATCTTTGTAAAATAACAGTAACATACTTTGTAAGATTTATTCTTTGCAACGTTACAAGAGCCGTATTTGTAATACTTCTAGAAACATATTTGTGAGGGCCAGGTATACCTTTGAGTCGCGAAGTCAACATTACAAACTATTACATTCTATGATAATCATTTCTCTTAAAACATGTTTATATGTTTACGAACGACGTTCAATGAACTACAGCAATGGTATTTGGGGAGGGAAGGGGGATGTTTTCTTTTGACTTTCCTTGCAGTCTAATAATTTATTACCTTTCATTTTACCTTCCCAAGAAATGTAATCTCATGCGATCACACTCCTCTGTGTATTTGTCTTGCCTGTAACTGCCATACTGTCGCAAAGTTCATAAAAACCACATATTCTACAATCATAAAACTCTGACTGTGCATTTGTTCAACCATCGCAAGAAATGAGATTACTATATATTCTTGCCCGAGTTTATAAGCAATAATTGCATCTCTAAAGAGAGAGCACGGCCTATAAGATGAGCTGGTTTGGTTGTAAAATGCTAATTTTGTATCCTGAAAAATGCAGGTTACAGTCTTGGTGCTGGAAAAGACTGTTTCTTTGTGAATATAACACTAAATATAAACCAATGATTTCAATCAGTAAAATTACTATACTGAATCTTCACTTACTGAATTCATATCTTCTGAAGAATCAATTAAAAGCACCGAGGTTTCACTGCCAACCTAGTACAATTCTCTAAAATTCCAACAGACCTGCTGTCTAACTCCCTGATTTGGCGTACCTTTTACTGTTTCAATTTTAAAGTTCAATACTAAATGTTTTTTTTTTTTGTTATACGATTTTATATTACAGCCATTCACGAGAGCATTACAAATGTAATTATTTTTTCATGCTACACGTTAGTGTAAGTTTAAATACGAGCATTAATTTGTAATTTCACAAATATAAGTATATTGCGATTTTCATACAAAAAATTTTGTAGCGGAACAAAAAATATTTTTTTATATCTGGGTGTCAAGAATTTTTTAAGTGTAATCTGAAATGTTGTATAAAACAGGTTCACTCTTGACATAGCAACTTCCAAAGACCTCGTTAATTATTTTATTTTTTAACTTACTGTGTATTCTTCCACAGCACATCGAAGTTGATGTTCATACTTTGACTAAGTGAGACTGTGAAACTGTTATGATTATAAACTTGTCACGTGACTTCAACACTATATTTTACTACATATACACCATTTTATTATATTATACTAAAATTTAAAAAATAACTTATTAAGTTAACGAATTAATTATTACATTTTTATCACGACTTTATATCATGGAAAATGTATTCTTTAATTTGCTGCCAACTTGAATTTTAATTTTATTAATTATTGTGTATGCTGTTTATAAGTGCAATTAATTTCAAAGGCAGTTTTTAAAAATAGCCGATTAGCTGTCAATCAATTATAGGAAAGAATTTATTTTTCGTCTCCCAAGTCAAGAATTAGAGACTTGAAGATCTGAAATGCAAATCTTATAGCTTCTCGGCCACACTTCTTCAAGCCTAGTAGTTTAAAAATGTTGATAATTCAATGTAAATAGCCCTGTAAGCATAGTCCGTTTCAAGTTTTCAAAATTAAAGGTTTTACTTAATTTTTACACAGCAAAAAAATTCAGCTATCGGCTTAATAAAACTGATAATCAGAGATATATTATTTTTCCGAAGGTTATAGTAATATCTTTACAGCTGTGTGTGCGACTACCAATAGCGTTTATATGTACAGGCCTTTCTGGAAGGGTGGTAGTGGGAGAGAGAGAGAGAGAGAGAGAGAGAGAGAGATAGGGGGGGGGATAAATTGGACAATTGCAACTGAGATGAGTAAACTGCAACTACACATGCAAACGCAGCTAGGTGGTCAGTTATCAACTACAAAGTGATATAGGCGCGAGATCGGTCGAGGGCATGGTTGCTAGGCAACAAGCGCGCACACACACATTTGCTACATACTCTCGCATTAATAACTGATTGACAGAGTCGAAACTACCTGGCAATTCTAACTTAGCGTGTCTGGTAAACGTAAACCCTGCTTTGATATTTTACTAAACACGTAATTGAAAGAGAAATGTCGCCTGTTCACTGCGCTATAGGCGAGGCTCCCAAACCCTGTGCATACTACGGCCTGGGCGATCTGTTCATTGGCTGCATGCTGTCTCTGTGGGAAGTCAGTTTTAGGCCCAGACCAGACGGCGCGCGACTCATTTGTTTTCTTATAATGTTGCTGTGCTCTCAGAGTCGTCCAAGTTGCAGTACGTCGGCTACTCTGTGATTCAATTTCAAAATTGACCTCTCAAGAACTCGATGTTAAGAGCCGCCCATATCTCGACACGGAAGTGACAAGTATACAGGTGTTTTACATCCAGCATGTCCTGCAATCAGTTCTTGAAATTCCCGGCCCTTAACTGTTAGACCTTAAAATAATATATAGTAAGCGATAATAGCATCTTGCATCTCACATCAAGTTAGAATTTTTAAAATGTTTTGCACGATACCAAACGAGACTTTTGCTAGGAGATGTGGCTTAGGTCCTTCCTGCCCTCTCTCAACTCGTCTCATTGTGGACGTCCTTGTGAACGACACTCGTGTTTGCAATCTCAGCAGCACGTGTTAAGCAACGTTATTCCCAGAACATAATTTACTCCCCCCCGAGTCGCACCTTTGCGTGTTGTGAGTAGCGCACGCGAGTCGTGGCTGGAATGACCGGCTGTAGTGTCCCATTACACGACTCGTTCGGATATCGCAGCAAAAGTAACAAAAGCAAACTTTTCTCTTAATGAGCAGCCCTTGTCAAGTATATAAGAAGAAGTTCTATAGCTTCATCTCACAGTTCATTCTGAAACTTCTCGCGATCATAGGTAACGACTGGAAAAGGTAAACAACTAACTTGTTATGTTATGTTATTGCAGTGTCCTATATTTACCGCGTCACAAACTAAGAAATTTTAACAGTTGAAATTGACGGTCCAGAAAATAAATATGGCCTCGCTGGTGTCGTTTAAATCGTACTGATTATAAGAGTAACGGACTTTTACGGTAGAGTGAATTTATAGTAGAGTGCGCATGTCCAATACCTAGTAATAAAAAAACCGAGAATAAAAAATGAACGGTTACCTTTCCAATAGAAATATTGTAACATATGGCTCTTAAGCTTTATTCGTATAAAAGCTTGCTTTGAAAAGAAAATGTTATAACAGCCTCTGACAGATTTTATATGTAATGTACCTGGCACCTGAACTGTTTTTCAGCGTGTATGAAATATTACTTTTCTTTTTTTTTCTTTAACGAAGCCATTTGAAGCTTTGCCAATATATTTACCTACGAAAATAAAATATACCCCCAGACGTAAATAACATCTCACTTTCAAGTTTATACGCTTGCGTTATATATTATATCTTACTACCAGGACACGATCGAAACTACAATAGGAGCCCGTTTTGAACTTTTGTGCAGATTTTCCAACTGATAAATGGTATAATGGTGAGCGCAGGTTGAGAAGCATAGGGGCGGGCGGTAAGGGCCACTCTGCTCGGCGCACCAAGGCCAGCAATCGCAAGTAAGTGCAAGGCTCTGAACTGGGTGTTGCGAATACATGCGGGCCTTTAACAGGTAGCCCCGTCATTTTATTGGTGGAAAAGATATGGCAAGGTTCAGTGCAGAGCTCTTAAGAATTCTTTTATCCATCAGACGTGTATAATTTGAGATACGGTACTTTGGAAAAAAAAATGCGTTATTAGCTATGTTGAAATGCTCTGGAATAGTGTTCCTAATGTGCTAGACGTCTTAAAAGCACTCAACAGGTCTTGTCGGAAATGTGTGTTATTTTCGTAGATCAACACTTTCGACACACGTTTAATAGTTGCGTGGAGAAACGTGTATTTCAAACAAACTACAATGCGGTGCAATCACTAGATAGGCGGTCCCCTTAACAATGTTTTTTATAAAGCTCTTTTATATTGAAAAAAGTAGGTATAAACAAACGTCAAGTTATTTTTCGGATACTTTATTAAAAGTACTTACTGATACTTTGAGAGAAAAAAATATATTGCTGTAGAAACCATTTAGACCGTTAAAATAGGGACAGCTATCTGCTGGATTGTACTCGTAGGTACCGTCTAAATATTGTTAACAAAGACAGTAATACCAACAGAATTGTTGGTAGTATTCCTGTCTGTGGTTGTATTTGCTACTTATTATATGGTTGGTACCATTGAGTAAAGATGAGGTTGGCCGCTCGTTCGTCTTGTGCGCATGTACCCGACACTGACCTACCCCAAAGGAACACGACTGTCAAAGTCACGTGATGAACGTGTTTGTTTATGTCTTAATTTTCAAAATAAAAGCACTTTTACATTAATAAAATACTTTCGCCGATTTGAATTTAATCTAACAGCATGTCGTCAAATTGGTTAGAGGAAGTATACAAACATCTTGAAGCACTTGGAAATAGGCGCTCACGACTCGCTAAAATAAGCAACACGATTTCCTCTTTTTTCGCTTTACTGTGTGCTAGTTTGTTTTGATATTTATCCTAGTTAAGGCCGTCCTTTCATCGAAGTAATCTAACAACGTCTATGGTTCCCTTTACCTACTCGGTTAAACAATGTCATTATAATACAGGCACCGTTAAAAGTCACGAAACCTACCTAAATAACGTAAAAAATTGGGAACATGTATTATGTTACGCTCTTTAAAATATAGCAACATTGTCGGGATAGCTGAAGAATGTAAAAAAGCATTTGGCAGTTGAAATATTTGACGTCACATTGCAATGTATTTTTTTACGTGTAGCGGAAGGTTACGTTGTCGGCACTTGGACGTAGAAATTAAGCAAAGCTTCAGAAAATTATGAAGTAACCGTGAATTGACCGTAGTTCCTCCTACGGAACGACTTCAACAATATTTGGATTCTTCCCACCACTACCAGTATTGTAATAACCTAGCGGAATGTTCTGTTGCTAGAACTGAACAGTCCTGTTATCGGATTTGAAGGTAGCAGAAACGTTATTACAATACCGATTGTTGTGAAAACAATGCAAATATTGTTCAAGTTGTTCTGTTGGAGATACTATCTGTTTTACAGTAGCAACCATAGACTAATGGCGAGGTAGACCTATCNCAGTTCAATGTTCATGGGCGTAGCCACGGTGGGGCAGGGTGGGGAACTTGCCCCCCCCTCCCCCTGGTTCATGTAGTCAAGTAAAAAATATACAAAAAGTTTAATACCTAATTTAAAAATGTCGATTAGCCTTTGGCCCACACATGAGGATGTGTGAAATAATGATCTAAGTAAAATCCCTCAAAACAATATGCGCGATCCGAGTCTATTACTAGCTCAGAGTTCTCCTTTACGTGGATACTTAACTGTGATCAAGTTACAAATGTGATACAAACATATATATATGCATTGGTATGGAGTATAGCTTGCCCTAAAATGAATTCGTGAAGTTTTTCTTTTACCTCAGATGGAAAATTGTTGGCCATTATTGGGGACAAGCGCAGAAAATGCATATCAGTCTATATTCCATCTTTAATCAGGGTCTATCCAGGAATTTACTTCGGTATGTGGTGGGAGGAGGAGGTTATTTCTTATTTTATATTTTCGGGAAAAAAACATGAATGCTACTATATTAAAGATTATTAGTTCATAAAAATATTTACAACCAATGGATGCTAATATACAGAGACGGAACTACAAAATGCTGTAAACATCCTTCGTGTTCAAAGGGGATCACACATTTGTTATTTTATTTTCAATTTTCATTTCCGGGGGAGGGGGGGAGTATATGTGCCGATAGCTCCCTCTCTGACTACGCCCCTGTCTTTAACCTACTATATTTTCTCTGAGTAATCAGGTTGCTTCTACGGATCCACAGTGACTGACACTGCTTTATGTCGCTGGCGCCTAAAACACTAGATTCATTCCTCGGTCAGTATCGGCTTATTAACTGAATCTTCAGTTAGCAACACTTCTCTAATGGAACTAATTAGGTCAGCGAAGTAGCGAAGGCTATTATAATTACGGATTATAGAGGGCTATTGTCTATAGTAGATTAATAGAATCTCTGAACAACCTCGCATGTAGCTCTCCTGGCCGATTCTCATAGCAACCGGCGATACACTCACGAAATGGGTTCTTGAGCCAACAAACGAGGCAAATATTGCATAACCGAGTATTTGTCGTCACGCAGAATGTTAGCCCTAAGAAGGCATTTCTTCAACTCAAAATGAGTGTTTTGGGGAGGGGGGTTAGGTGTATAAAGTCAATTATCTTGCTATTCCAACAGTTGAAATGAAAATAAAATAAAATGAATTTTTTCTGTCTGAAGCGCGTCGGTGTCTGCTAACTAGAATACTAACGAGTGTCAGGTACACATCCTCTTGTGACACGTTATGCGCTGAGCGGCGTTGCAAATAATTAAGAAAAAGGACCGACATTTCGCTACAGTTATTTAGGCAGTTGCGTGGACTTGCATTTTGGTCACCACTGTGAAGTATAATTAGGGGCGACATACGTAAGGAGAAGTTACTTACAACGTGGCTAATATAGGGCACTAAACCACGTTTCTGTTTACTTGGCGCCTATAAGCTGGCCAAGAAGCTCCTTGCCAAAAGAAAAATTGTTTATTTTTAAAACAATTCTTTAAATTAATTATTTTTGCAACACTGCGGGAAAAAGTAGAGTAAATTTTACAACGATTTGCCGAGGAATTATTTATAAATCTAATAATGTATTTATATTTCATCATGTTTATAAACATAGAGATGTATACAACTAAAATCCAGATTAAAATAGTTTTTTCTCAAGTACCAAAACAAGCCGTAAGTATACTTAACACCATTGCCTAAAATAATTTTTTAAAAATTGCAATTTATTTCTTGTGCAGCTATGACTAAAATGGATTATCGGTATCCAGATAACAAAATTAATATATCTAAGATTTCTGAAATAAAATGACGTGAAAATGTTTATTTAATACTGCACATGTAGTAATATATTGTAAGCAAACACCTTTCTGCTATTATTACAATAAAAATTGCTTACTTCTGAAAGACTTAACTCAATTATACAAAAAGGCTTTACCGGGGTCGAGCATGCACTGCTGCCGACGACCCTTGGGAGTGATAAGGGCTCTCGTCTACTTGGGGCTGTCTTCTGCGTTTGAGGCCTAGAAGCGCAGGAGCGGCAAAGGAAGAGACTGCCATTCGCATCAAGGACTCCATCGCCCACTGTAAAAAAAGTTGAGGTGAAAATTGCCTTACATGTAAGGGGAGCAAATTACACTTACATGCAAAGTAAAATTACCTCTTAAATGTACAGTAAACTAATATTAGTAATGAAGTACTAATCCCTAATCGTACGGAAAAGTAACTTACAAAAGAGCGGGAAATCCCATACAAGTAAGGGAATATTAACTATATTGTTTAACAAAATTATATTTTTAAAAATCTGGAGTATTAGTAATGTTTGTTATATTATTACCCATATCCTCAGACAAACAGTAACCGAAACCACAATTCTAGAATCCTCAACAGTTGCCGGTGGGTGAGTGCGAACCATTGTCTTCTACCTCGCGAGGCGAGTGCGCGATTCATTAACCACGGCAACAGTATGGCTGAGTTGGTGATTATTAGCGTAATAATTGAATCCACCATTAAAAATAAAGATGTTTTAATTTAAGGTACCCGCAAAATTTTTCATTGGAAAAACTATACAAGTTTCCCCTAAAATATTTCTTATTACTTGCTTGAACTTTCGCGCCATTCTAAGAGTAACTTGACAAATTAGTTATTCATTGAACTGGTTATAATAACTATTTGCGTAGCAGATTGCTCATTTACTTTCCTGCGGTACAAAGCAAATTTTGTGTAGAATTTTTCTATAGTGTCTCTATTGGTGTTTTGAAGTGAATGCCTTTCCAAGTCTTCTAATAATTCCCTTGACATAAAAGCTACGTGGGGAAATGTAAAGATGTATATTGAGATTTGAACACGGGAAAAGAAAGTTATCTGTTTTCCTCAGTCTCTTAAGAATTTCCTTTTATTTTTTTTCACTAACTTTTCATTTGTAATTATTTGATCACTGTATTTTACAGATTTTCTACCTTAACTGTAATTTGTATTGCTTAGTGTTATGCCTGCGCTAACGAAGGCAAGTCCTACAAGCTGTCCAACATGGCGCCTCGGTTTGTTTCTTTCTCCTGTCCAGCTGTTGAGGCAATGCTGAGGAGATGCACATGTCGTAAGGTAATTTTCCCACCCATGTATGTGTTTTTCCACTGCCATGTAAGTGAATCATACTCCAGAGTGCTGTAATTCTTCCTTACGTGTAAAGAAAAATATTTTTTCCGAACAAGTTTGCGAATATTACATTACAATTGTCAGGTAATTTTCCCAATATTGTTTTACGTGCAATGCTCTGAACTGCATGTCGTGTAGTGTTCTCGTCTTCCTGTGTCCACCTATGAAGTTTTAAGTGGCAAGTGTGTGGAAATGTTCTGCGTAGGGCACTTGAGTACTTTTGTATGTATCTGACGCGTATATTTTGAGACAGCATTCTGAAAAATTCGTTTTTAGTAATGATGAAATCCTCTGAAATTATGTGTCTAATATGTTTGACGTCATAAAAGCACTCAATAGGCCTCGTCTGAAGTATGTGTTCTCTTAGATCAGCGAGTTGGGCGCACGTTTCACAGTTTCGTGGGGAAATGTATATTTCATACATACTGTCACGCAATGCAAGCAGCAGGTAGGCGGACCCCTTAAGCTGGCTACGGCGTTGCTGATGCGTCACCACTGGAACCAGCTCTGCTTGGAACATGGGTTTACACTTCCAGTGAAACATCCCGTTCTCGGCCCGCTTCCCGCGTCTGCTTCGATCCTGACTTCCGCCGAGATCTCTTTGAAGCTCGAACACGTCCGCGATTACACTGGCGGCGCGTGATAATGTGACAAACATTACGCACTGAATGCTGTTTTAAAAAAAGACAAACTTCTCGCCACAATTCACGCAGTTGAACTGAGAGAAAGGTTTGTTCCCGCCGACAAAATACTTGTCCGTATGTGGCCAAGGATATATTTAGTAGCGCCAAGAAAATGTTTCGTTGAGTAAACATAACCTTAAATAGGAACAAAAAGTAATTTTGTTAATCAAATGCGCACTTGAATAAACAAATCCTCTGTATTGGGCTAAGAAAATTAGACTGCCAACAAGACATTTAGTTGACTTGAATGTACCTATTTGCCCGGCCACTCTTGTGAATGCCTTCTTTAAAAAAAATACAACCCGAGAGTTTGTTTGAAATGTTCGTGACAATTAGGATATAAACAGTGTTTGTTAGTGCATTTATTGATGCTTAATAATGACGTAAACATCGTAATAAAAGAAGTTCAACATGAAACTAAAAATTAAAGCTGTAAAATTTGAAATATTTATTTAGGTACATTGTCCTGTATTTGCAATGTAGTTTTTAAAACATGGCATTTTCGCCAGTAGTCACTATACGTGATGTTGCTTAGGGCGTAGCGTTCTGGGGCGGATGGCCCGTGTTCAAAACTGGGTTGTGTTCCGCTTTTTTACAAGAAACAAAACTGCACGATGTAGGCAGAGCCTTAAAAAATGCATTAGTTGCGCTAACCATATCTAACAGTTTGGGGCAACCAAATAAAAACAACAAAATAACTTAGTATCAAAAACAAAATATTTAATTACTCCTGTACAAACAATTAATTTGGTTACACCAAACAAACTTCGTTTTCTTCAGAAAAAAAAACATTTATCTAAGTGTGACGATCGCCTGGAGTGATTTGTAATAACTAAGGAAAAACCGAAAAAACAAGATGGCCGGATGGTAATCGAACCTAAGTACTCCTGGATGTTGTGTGTTAGCTGAGCGCCACCTCGCTGGGTTTCAGACTAAAGAGAGACGCGTTCGATAAAACCACCCCCCTGCCCTCTCCTATAAAATATTTGATGAAATATATGCCCACGCTCTCACCCCGATTGTAACCAAGCAGATACCGAGAACACCTTGGGGAACATGGACTCTTGTTTCCGTACGATCGGCCCCGATATTCGGCGAATTCGAGTAAGGGTCTTCTCGGACGTTGTCGGGTTTTTCTTGGCGATGCTCTCGTTTTCTTATGGCTTCTTTACCGCAACGCAGTCTCAAGGCACCCGTTCTCCAGGCCGGTCGAAACTTCAGCCGCGTCCATAGTATGGGCCAACAGAGTTCACTGAGCTCAACCTTCTCCCCTCTTTTACATACAACACGCTTATTGCGTGTTATTGCTTTTTTTTATTATTATTGAGGGAGAAATAATTCAAGAGGCTGGACCGTAAACGGACGATGAGGTAGGCTGATGTTCGTTTTCTGCACATTTCCGCGATGCAGTCGCAGGTATAGAGACCCATTAATGAGGGAGCTACTTAAATGGTAAATCACTGTGCATTGCGTTCAAACCACGAGCTTACCAGTAATGATTAAGTTTTACTGGCACGTATTAATGTCGCTGATTAGTGTATAGTCTACATAAATAATTTTTTAAAATGTCCTGTTACCGTACCAGGTGCAAATATTAAAAACTGCATTAATAGCATTGCGTTTTGTTTCAAGAATAATCACACTTGATTCAATGAAAAATCAATCGACATAAGAAAAGAAGGGGGGAAAGCTCAAGCCTCTCAGCCTCCCCCTCCTTTTTTTTCGCCCTGATCCACCCTGCCACGATACTGGTTCGTGACTGCCCGCACAACTGTCAAAATAATGTGGTCGCACAGTGGCGCGCACGTTTGTTTATATTTAATTTACCAAAAGATGTATGGGTTATAAAAATACTTAACATTGTTTAATCCCCTAAGGGCCGGAGCAGATCGCAGCTTCCGAAACGTCGTGACTTCTTGATGTATATTTGGCTCTTTTCGTCTTATTTCACTTGTGCTGCCCTTGTTTTGTGCGATTCATTGTCGGAGTGGATCATTATAATTTTCATCCATTTATATATTTGTGGATTTCTACTACTTTTGTGTTTGTGACCTATCGCTGTATATTGGACTGTGTCCATTTTATTACACTTCTGCTGCTCCTGTTGTTTCGTCCGATACCTGCGATACCCGTATGAGCGGTATTTGCGATGCCGAGATTCGCGACGTTAATATAAGCCTTATTTGCGATATATCGCCATCGATCTACGGTACTTTCTGGAATCGATATATCGCACCGTTAACGCTGTGGCCAGCGATTACGAGTTGGCCAGCATGTTTGGGAACGGCACTGAAAAGTGGAAGTAGTACATCCCACAACCATAAGTCAAATTAAGTTTTACACGTCAGTGTTATGCCTTCCAATGAGACACGGAATTTGTTAAGTTTTAAAGTTTGCGGCACAAAAACAAACACAGGAAAATTGGAGCAATGACAAAGAACCCCCTTTTTTTAAATCTTGTTTATTTATTTCACATTTTCTTCTTGCTGATAACCTTCCCGCCACACGTTAAAAAAGGGGCCTAACTACTTTAAAACATTCTCTGAGCGAGTAATATGAGTGAAATGAGAGATATATATAAAAATTAAATACTATAATAATGCTAGCAACACAATAACGCGAAGGGCGCGACGCGAAAACAAAATTTCGCGTTAATCGGCAGAACACTAGTTTTACCGCCTCTCGACCAACACTATATATATATATTAATATATTGATTTATATATATCTTGCCTCTACATACTTACCTTTTGTACGACAGTCATTAACGTTTACATTATTTCTTATTTTTCTGTTCATTTGACAATTTATTCTCATGCCCGCTGATACACTATACGTATGAAAATATGATCGTAATTACACCTAAGGGTAAAAAGTCATTGCTCTGCTTTTTAATCCGGTCTATAATCACACAAGAATAAGTTTGACACCATGAAGATGGCGGGTTAGACACGTTCACAGACCTCTCGCACTCGCGACACGAATAAATTATAGATATTTTCTATTCATAAATCTTGTTGCGCGGGCTATTTTCGTCACGTTGGCGTCACAGGAGTCTCGAAGCTGATTGGCTGGAGAATTATTTTATTCGCATCGCGCCCATCGCGTCGTGTCTGCCACGCTATTGCGATCCCGGCATTATTACAGCAAACAAAAATTAATAGAGTTAATAATTTCAGTGGCAATTATTTAAAAAAATTAAATTTTTAATAATTTGTCGATGCACAGAAGCTCACGCCATTCACTGCTAACATTACACTTACTACTCTGTCCAGCGTTTACGTAAAATTTAGTTATGCAATGGCGGAAAGAAATTCTTTATCAGAGATTTTGTTTCAAACGTGTATAATTAACAACGAGCCAACTACAGTAGCTTTAAAATTCCGCTTTCTCTATCGTGGTTTATGAAGAGAGATGACGGCTAATTGCAGAATAATAAGGCCGTTTGTATGACTTAATTGTAACTCGTCGTAAAAGCGGCGTGCTGTTTCGGCATGCCGCCCTTCTCTGCTGTCGTCTTTATTTTCCGACGCCGCTTTCTCTTGTGAAGTATCGAGGACAGCCGTTACACGTGACGGCGCACAGTGAGTCGAGGAGATTGAAGCACTAATTTACAAATACTGTTTCGTCGGACGCCTGTCTGATTGCACGCTGGCGTGGCACAGATCCTTGAAACGACGGTAGAGAACACCTGCGGTGTATACGCGTACTACTGAACGCGAGCAGAAAAAGGCAGATTATGGTTAAGTGAGAAGTTATTATCATGGACGTGCACCAATGCATAGCTCTATTGCCACGAGGAAAAAATTTATTTTACATTAAAACACGTATATATAAGTGAAGAGTACCTTTTATTAAAATATATAAAGCATACATAAGTATTCTCCAGTAGGAATTTAACCAATAATAAATGCTAACCGGTGGAAATAAAAAGAACATGTATATTTCATCTAACGTTACCACCTCAAATATTTTCGAAACTAATTAAAATGTGGAAAACCTGCTTGTACCAAATTGTACCAACGTCAAGGGCTCGCAAAATGAGATAATATAAAACAAGATCCAGCAAATTTAGAAAACATATTTCTCATGAAACTGCTTATTTTCTAACGGGAAATTGCATAATTTTTATTACGGAAATGAAAAGTAGAGATACATTATTTATAAGCGGATTGGCTTCACTTCTCTAAACCAAATACCTCCAGATGTATTTAACGGGTACAGTGTGGTAGTGGATACAGAGTTTAAGACGTGTATGTACGCACATGCTTGTTCACAAAACGCTCCTTTCTAAAATTAAAAAAAAAAAAAGTTTGCTGTGGAGTTTTGCTGAGTATTCACTTTTACATAAGCTGTGACGATTGTATACAAAACAACTGATTCATTATAAGCTAAAAAGAAACTGAAAAATGGTTGTCTCCTGGATAATTATCATTTTCCAGTACAACTAATGTAACAAAACTTTTTTTTCTTATTTTTTTTCAAGGTCTAAATGTTTGCAGCACTGCTATCCTTTTCCAGCTTTGGCCAAGACTACCTATGAATACTTAGAATCAAAACTGTCCTTTACCAATCACAACCCAATATTTGCTATACTGTCAAATAATACCCATTTTATCACAACTTCTATTCAAAAATGTTGCGAGAATTAATTTAATAGTTCCTGAAATGTGGCATACATGTTTCATTATATTACCTGATAGTATGTTACAAAAATGCCTAAAAAGAAGATATTTATAGGCATATTTGTTAGCACACAAAGTTTCTTAGAAATTTGTTAGATATTTAATATATTAAAAATATTAACTTAAATTATTTACATTGACGCAATTAAAAAAGTTGCCTGACTCACTTAAACATGTAAATATGCGTGATCTATTGTAGAAATAATTGTGTGCAAAATATGGTGGTAATTGTTTGATGTATCGCCAAGATATGGTATAAAAGCTTCATTCCCTCCTGTAGTGCTACCTTCACAAATTACAAACAAAAATGTTGTATATCAACACATTCCATGTTTGTCATAGATACTACCAGCATATAAAGTTTGGTTGACATTTTTTGGGACAGGCATACTAACCTAAAATAATTACATGATTGTTATTTAGAAAATATTTAACTATCACATTAAATAATATGAATTGTGATTAACTACGAAAGCGTAATTTTGTGGTAATCAGTTGATTGTTTCCCGCGATATGACACATATATTTTTAAGTGGTGCTATTTTACAAAATGGCTGACAAAAGGGACTATGCAGACGCATTTAATGGTTGTATTATACTTCCAGCAGGCAAAGTTAAGTTGAAATTACTTGCATGTCTTCGTAGATATACAATGATAAAATATTTATATGACCAAAATTTTGTAAACTATGAACTAACTTATTAAAACATATCAATTTACAAGTACAATTTTGAATATTTCTTATCTATCGATTGATTTTTTCCCAATATACGACATAAAAACTTTATTTTAGCATTTGCCACTACCTTACAAAATTACAGACAAAAGAGGCTATGTATTGGCATATTTAAAACTGGTAATAGATAATCTCAGCATTCAGAGTTCGGTCGACATTGATTAAACAGTATGGTAGATAAATAAAATTTATGTAAAATAATGATTATGTTCGCCATGTTGAAAATAAGTGCCTTATCAATTTAAATCGCATGTGTTTAAGTGATCTACGATAATTTAACTTACATGCTTAATTTGGCGGAAATCGATTAAACAGTTCCCGAGATATAACTTGAAAGCTTAATTCTTTATTAAGTGCTATCTTCCACAATGGTTAACCTATAACAATATAACCCACTAATCTCGATGCTTACATGATTCTCTGTTAACATACTAACTTTGGTTTAAATCGGCTAAATGGTTCCCGAGATACGACATAATATCCTTAATATTTTAATGGCTACCATTTTGAAAATATGTACCTTGCGTGGTCGAAAACTATAAAATACTGGTGTTTTTTCATAAGTTCTATTTGTGTAACGAGTTTGGTGAAATTTGGTTTACTGGTTCAAAAGTTTTTATTATAAAATGGGGAGGGGCACACAGACGCCTACCCAGACACACATAGGTCTACTCACACAGAAAGTAAGGTGAGCTCATAATCCTACCTTTCCTTCAGAAAGTAGGCTGAAAAGTGCGACAAATCGCTACTTTATAAACATACTTTCTGTAAAACTTCGACATCAGTTTTAATCTGAATTTACTCGTTTAACTTACGTTTAGCTGAAGTCTCAGATACAACTAGCAGCGTTACGATCTTCTCATAAGAATCAATTGTTGATAAAGTTAAAAGATTCCGTCAGCTTAAGGCTTCAGCTTTCTTCCCGTTCTCGACAAACGAAGACTACAATCAACTGGCACTGGTATTTGAGTGTCAGAAATGTATTGTTGCGAAAATTCTCCAGATCAGACAACTTATTAGAGCAGACAGATTCATCAGTACGACCTACTGTCGTGCATGGACTTCCCACAACTAAACAAGCCAATGAAAATGTAACAACTTATGCGTGACTTGAAAATTATCTGTCTCGAGTGGTCTAATGAAATTTGCTCGGCATTTTGTAACTCTCGAAATATCGCAAACCTGGATAGCGTAAGCAGTATTTTTCTTTGTTCCTGCAGTTGTCCTGGCTGAAATAAATGTACTGTGCTCGTTGCGATGGTTGCAGATTGGTTACTTGAATAAGTGCCTATCAGCGTAAACCATGTCACAGTTATGTGCCCTGTGGCAGGTCGTTCGTCGTTGCCTCCCAACAGGGTTTTCGGAAAGACTGAGAAGGTAAGAAAACTGATATTCACCCAATGAGTACCTCACAATTTTAAGTGAGTTTGGCCAAGTGAAAATATTGGGATCTGAGCTACCTGTTTTGAACTGGAAACGAGCAGTCGGAATATCAAACCACCAGGATCATAGCTTTTCGGTTTGCGCAAGCAAAGAATTTATTCTCACCAATACTACCACAATATTTTAATTAATAACTGCAAATTTCATATGAGGTTTAATTTGTTCCTTGTAGCATACTTTTAAGACCCTGAGTTAACTCAAAAACACATTTTGACTACTTTTTACATATTTTTGCATGTATGTACATTGATTTATATATACTGTATATATATTTTTTTTACACTATTTCTCGAAAAAAAACATAGCCTACAACAGTTGGGAAAAGGAGAATTTTGTTGCTCGTACGTTGTTCTTTCCGTGTGTTAATTCACAATATAACTTAGGAGTTAGTGTACCTCCGCGATCTTTATTTGTGCTCTTAAAAATAATGTTTATATTTTACATTTTACGTAACAATTATAAATACACCAGTTACCAAACACAACAGGGCAGTAGGTTTGTATTTACAATAAACAAAGGCCAACAGTATTAAGAAGACAGATGTGTGACCACGTCTTTAATTGTATGTGTAATTGTAATATACAATAAAAAAATATCTGCCAAAAAATATTAGTTGCGGAAACTGCTGCTATAGATTTTTAGTAGTGCTGTGTAGTTCGTTTTAGTTATAAGTTACCAACAAAATTAAATAGGTCACACTTATCGCGAGTTTCCATTAGTTCGAGTAAAAAATGACCTCTTGAACTGGAAACTGTAGATACTGGAGACTTGGTTCCGCATGCACGATCAGTGGATACCGTATTATTTTTAGCTGATAATTTTTCAGCTGTTAATGCAGCTTAGTTAAATAATGTGCCACAAAAGTACGACTAGCACGAAACGACAGTCCCGACACGGCGAGAAATTTATTACAGCAAATAGAAAGCAAGGTCAGTCCGACAAAATCGCAGCCATTTACAGAACGGTGGAAGTATACAATTGTATACTATTATATACTACTGTACTTCCTGTCGCGTTGGGGTGGACAGGGTTTTGAACGAATTCAAATACAGTTTTATGAAACCATATTTTATTTCGTATTTTATTTTTGTAGTCAATAGCAAACAGACTCTCTTGGTGCCAAAAGGCTTTTGATTTTGTTTTGAAATACGTTGTTTTCGTATGTATTAAAATTTTCTGCAAAAAAAACTTTTATTCACTTTATTGTGACTGTTGTGCTGTAAATATTGGAAATTATTTCAGTATATTTGAGAGTTTTCGGCGCCTGTTAAGACTATTGCCTGGTTTGAAAGCAGTGAGAATTTGGTACAAGGAAATACATGTTATTGAAATTCTGTTTTTTGGCGTTCCTGTTAAAGATAGATGCATACAACCAGGGACTTTTTTCAGCAGAAAAATACGTGCTTTTTTGTCTATAGAAGTCTTTTGTAACATTAATGTATAGCGTGTTTCATGGAAAAATCAGAAAAATTAGTAATTGAATAAAAAAGTACTGAGAAACCAATTGTTATGTTTGCGTCGATACACAGCTTGAGAGTACTATTTCTCACACTTATGTATTTGTTTCATGTTTATGTCTTCAATATTGGCTTCAAAATCCCGTATTTCTTTAAAATGTATTTCCCTATGCCTAATTTTCACTTGCTTTCAAACCAGGAAGCAGCCTTAACGCGGCTGCCTAATCCGGGTCCTTCCGTGTGAAAGCATAGGGTTTTACAAGTTAAGTTATTTTAGGCTTGTCTCGGCCACCTTACAAAATATTTCTTTTAAATGAAAAATAACACTTTCTCCATCTTTGTTCTGGCCACATTGAAACATTTTTTATTTTTTTTTGTGAAATTTTTAGTACCCTGAAAATTACGGGTAAATTAAGATTTATGGACTCAAACAAATAACACACAAAAAACTCAAACTCGTATACATTTACTCCAATTTGCTCTTTTGTAGCAAGATTCTTCTCTTCAAAGTGTAAAAGGGTTTTTTTTTTGTTTTGTTTGAAAACGATACTGTAAAGACACGCCTAAAATCACGTAACATGTAAAACCCTATCCTTTCCTTTGGCCGGTCGCATACCAGGCAGTGCTCTTACGACTTGGTTAGGCACAAATTCTTCGTTTTCGTGTTGTAATTTCAGTTCCATAGGTACTTTTTGACACGTTTGACTATCGCAAATTTACAATTTACTAGTTTAATACTTTCGTATCTAATTTTCACTGTCTGTTATTTCCTGCTTGCAAAAAGGTAGGAAATTATTGATAAAATATAAACATTTTCCTAATATTTTACAAGCAAATAACACGCAATTCTATTTACGAACAAAATTTTAAAGAACTCGTAAGATGTAAATTTTCTATAATCGTACATTGTCAGTAATTACCATTAATCCAAAACTATGACGCGAAAACGAAGAATTTCTGCAAAAGTGGTGAAGCCGAGGTTTAACGAGGTCTTCATACACGACGAGGGTAAAGTGAGGTGAGTATGGAGCAGCGCCGGAATGCAAGGGCGGGGAAACGGGGGATTCCCGAGGAAACCCGCTGACCAGCGGCGTCATCCGGCACGATTCCCACGTGCGAAACCGGGAGTGATCCCGCCGGGGTTCGAAGCCGTTCCGTCTTGGTAAGAGGCGATCACTCTAGCCGTC
>NQII01003524.1:363952-404616 GCA_002778355.1 Clitarchus hookeri
CCCCCCCGAATTTTATTCGAGCGACATGCTGGATAAAATGAGGACATGGCATTGTGAAGTACTGTGCAATAGTTTTGGGCTGTTGTGTCGTGCTCGTGGTGTTACTGCATCTCCATCAGAAGTAGTGGGACCGCGGTGGTTTAGTGGTTAGACCACTCGCCTCCCACCTCAACGAACCGGGTTTGATTCCCGGTGGGGTCACCTCCGGATTTTCGCATGTGGGAATCGTGCCGACGATGCCGCTGGTGAGCGTGTTTTCTCGGGGATCTCCCGTTTCCCCCGTCCTTTCGTTCCGGCGCTGCTCCATACTCACCTCGCTTCGCCCTCGAGACCTCGATGTTAAGAGCCGCCCAAATCTCTCCACTCACTCACACTCCATGATAAGTGTAACTGTGCATGCACAGGCTGTGGCATGGCGATGAAGTGGACCCTGGCGATGGTGGCGCTGTGCGCGGCGGTGGCGGCAGTCTCCTGCAACGTCCTGCCGAGTCCCGAGGGCCTCCTCAAGGACCAGCCGAGGATGGACAAGTTCCTGTCCTGCCTGCAGGAGAAGGACACGTGCGAGTCCTGGACGGACGAGGTGAAACGTGAGTACGGGCCTACCCTCAGCTGACATACTCATGTCGGCTACTTTGTGGGACAGGGGAGGGTCAGGGGTTCCAACACTATAGTCCATTTACGGCTACTTTCAACTTTGCTAGGGCCCTGCACAAGTTCTACTTCCAGGATATTCTTCCGTCTCATGCAAACTAAGCTCGAATCAACTATAGAAAATTATACTAAAGGGAATGCGCACCGCATTCGTGCTCACTCAGTGCAATACTATTTTTCATAAGATATATTTCTTACCAGGCACTACCAACAAACCTGTTTCCTCACTTTTTAAATTCATATTATTTAAAAATTAAATATTATATTTTGTAGTTAAAATATAAGTTTAAAACCGAAATTGAATAAAAAATAAGTTATTTTTACGTGAAGAAAAGCTTGTATTGCATGCCATATTTATGAAATAATCAGACACGTCATACATGAGGTAATTTCTCAAAGGTTTGACTCAAAAAATTGTGAAGGAACAGCAAATAGACTACACCTAAGTACAAGTTGGGCGTAAACTATAGTCTGCTCGCAGTATCTTCACACATTTTTAATCCAACATTCGAAAAATCACCACATGTATTACGTGTTTGGCTGTTTCCTTTATATCATGTATCAACTTTTTTTTTTTAATTTAACTTTTAACTTATATTATATTTATATATTATAAGAGTTCAGTTCTAATTATAATCAATAAAACCGAGAGAAACTAGTTTAATTGTTAATGCCTAGTAAGAAGTAATTCTCATTGAAAATATTACCAAGCCGAGTGCGTTGTGCCTTTGGTGTAATTTTCTAGACTTGGTTATTCTTCGGTTGCATTAGGCAGAGAATCAACCTGAAAGTAGACCTTCAGCAAGATTTCAGAAATGTTGGCAGTAACCTGAATGGACTACATAACTGGTTCGCGGTTAAGTTAAACTTAGAAAAAATCACTANGTCTGTCTCGCGCTCCTGTCGGTGCGTGGTTGGTTACAAGGCTAAACGGCCTTGTTTTTTTTATCATATTATTTTTTTCGTAAAACAGTAAAAGCAAATTGAGTAAAGTAAATATTTAAAAAATATCGATTTTATTGATTTAAAAAAAAAGAATTAAAATTCTAATATTTTTTACAAGGTCCTACCCGGAATGTAATATCGTATTAACAGTTGAAAGTGTGATTGCAGGGGATCTGGCCTACCATATGTTCGCTTTCTCAAAAAATTATATACATAAAATTTAACTTTTACAAATTTTTTAAATTTTTTTTGCTAGCAGCTTTTTTTTTGTGAGAGGAGATCAATTTTTCCCCAAAGTGGCAGGCCGAAATTATTTCATTTTTATAAAATAATTTTTTTTTTAATGGAATTGTGATTTGTGGCGACACTCTAGACGGACGTATTTATTAAAAATCAAAGGTGGTGGGCTGATACTTTTTAATTTTTTATTCTTTTTTTACTAAAATGAGGTTTTTTCTGAAATTATTTCTAGAGTTACGGGTCGCTGGCGGTGGGTTGGTTGTGCCCCCGGAGGGGGGGGGGGGGTATGAACGAGGNTGGCGGACGGCACCTCGGCCCTTGCCCCGGAGAACCATAAGTCTACTACTGTTGTTCATTATTTTTAGTGCAAGACTGTGAAAATAACAATAGAAACTATCGCGGGAAAAATGAACACATATAGTTGACCATAATTTAGGTAGAAGTGGATCAGTTAGGTGAAGAGGGAGGAGATGAACAATATTGGTGGGCCTAAGCGGGCTAGGTATACACTAGTGGAAGCTGTAGCTCTAGATAGGATTAATATAAGTACAGGAAACCTGCGAATTAGATATTCGGAAGCAAAACTAAGCTGATAGCTAAGAGAGGGTTGCATGTAAGCTGTGCGAGTGGCTGGACTTCAGATAGCGTCTGAAGATGGGCCATGATAAGCTGATCATAACAATAGTGACTGGACTTAAGGTGCATTGCTTAATATTTGCTAGATGAAGCTGAGTTTTACTTGGGGAGAGGGCTGAAGAGTGAACGAAAGGGCCGATTAGGGAGATAACGATGAGAGTCAAATGAGATTTTAATGAGCTAAAGTTACATTGGGAGTTGAATCAGTTGTCGAAAAACGGTTTCCCCCATTACTTACAAAGCTTTGCGTGGGTGGTGTAGACTACTGAACTTCTTCAGAAGTTCCATGCATCGCCCAATCAGCGGAGCTCCAGCGCAGATGAATGTGGTACAGGAAGAACAGTCGCAGCAGTTTTCCGAGAAGTCGGTCAGAACATCATCAGGGTGTGACGTTAAGTAACGAAATCGGCGGCAGCCACTTTCAACAGATGATGTGGTATTGCATAGTCCATTCATAATGGCTTACAAATTTTCTGAAGCCCTGCTTAAGTTCTGCTTTCTGTCTTTTCTTCCGCCTCACGCAGACAAATCTTAACTAATTCTAGAAAAGTACGCCAAATGGACAACGTACCGCATACGTCATACGTGGGGTGAAATTCGAAATGTCTGAATCAAAAAGTGTGAAGAAACTGTGAATATGCTATAAATGCTACGCAAATACAGTCTAGTAAGGGGAATTTCTTTTAACACTTTGCGGACTATGGCCTGGTGTAGCTCAGGCGACACTTTTTTTAAATATTTTCCAGCCCATATAACAAAACTATCCCCGATATAGTTACATAGGTACACGAGTTTTATAGGCTGCTCACGGTTAATTGAGCACTTTTAAAAGCTCTGCTTAAGATCTACTTTTAATTTTATATTCTTCCGCGATATGTAACATTAACATTGCAATGGGCCTTACCACTTAATTCATACGCCACCCAAGTAAAACTGTGAAATTGCTAGAAATATAAATGCGTTACACATAAACGCCAATTCATTCTGTAATGGGTAGAAAACACGTAACATTAACATCAGCGGCCCTAATTTTAAACACTATAAACATTACACTCGTAAAACAACTTCGTTTGAAAAATTACTTTTATTTATTCTCTGCCAACTTTACTGGAATAGTGCATGCCAGTGTGTAAGGTAGTATAGATGTAGTCATGAGCAGTCATTTTCTTTTCCATCGGTTTGTTTCAAAATTACTTTCGACAATTGTTTTTTAAATAATTACAGTCTTGCTGCCTTAAAGATTGCATGACATTATTCAGTCACGGCTTAAATTGTATGCGAGTGACTGAAAGACTTCCTTCATTGGGATTCAATTAATGAAACATGTTCACTGTCAGATGACAGCCAATGACGTAAAAAAATACATAAATTATACACAGCGCACTGAGGAGAATATCACTGCACTGTTGGAAAAAAATGTCTGTAAAATTACGGAAAGTACCGGTTTCAAATTATCCATACATCTGCTTGAAATTACGGACTTTTCGTTTTTTTTTTTTTTTATAACGTTCTCTCCCTAAATTTCACCTAAACTCCCAAGAACTTATAGGTTTTGACAAATTCCAAGCGAACTCCATTCAATTCCACTTTCGGATAATGTCTGTGAACACCTTTGAACTGTCCCTTTAGCATCATGCACTTGGACTTACGAGCTGAGAAGTCAAGTTTCACAGACCGAGTCCAAGCCGCAACCGAACCCAAGATTGCCAGTGCCTTTTGCTCCAACTCACGGCGAGAGTTACCGGAGACAAGGACCAAGCCGTCATCCTCATATCCAAATAGTCGACAGTCTTCGGGCAGCGGAAGGCGCAAGAAGCTGTCAAAGAGGATGTTCCAGAACAACAGTCCGAGGACCAATCCTTGTGGGCTTCCCTTAGTCAAAACATTTTCTCCACTGTGGAGGTCTTCAAGACCATTACACCTTTCCTGTCCGTGACGTAACTACGAATCAGGATAAAGAGATTTTGAGTACACTCCATGCGACCCAAATCGCACAGTATCTCCGGCCACCAAGTGTTGTCAAAGGCACCGCTGATGTCCAGAGACACTCCCATCGCGTACTTGGCCGTGGTCCTTGTCCAATGCCTTTTTAACAGCATGAAGGACGTCATTTGTCCCAATGCCTCTGCGGAATCCATACTAATTTCCAACAAACCAATGATCGGTGTCCAGGATGGACGAGAGTCTCCAGTGAATCACCTTTTCCAGACCTTTCACCAAAACTGACAGAGGGAGAGGGGCCGGTAGGAGTTAACTGAACCGGGGTCCCTTCCCTCGCATGTCCGTCGTATTGCGGATGGGTAAGCGGGAATTCAGAGACCAACGAAATTGGTGGATTGGAGAGATTTGGGCTCCTTTTAACAACGAGGTCTTGAATCGGGATGGAGCAACGCCAAAACACAAGGGCAGGGAGAAAGGGATATCCCCGAGAAAACCCATCAACCAGCAGCATCGCCCGACACAATTCCCACCTGTGAAAATCCGGAAGCGATCCCACCGGGAATAGAACCCGGTTCGCCTTGGTGGGAGGCGAACGCCCTAGCCGCTTCGCCACCCCGACCCTCTACGAAACTTGGGTTCACATTTGTAGCTTGTATTCAATATCTGTAAATTTACAGACAAGTGACAGTTGTAAATGTTATTGATTTTCCAGGCTACATTCCTTCGGCGCTGAAGGAAGGCTGCAGTGATTGCCCCCAGGAACACAAGCATTTCTACAGGGTAATGACGATCCACCTGAGGAAAAACAAACCTGATCTTTACAAGACACTGTTACACCAGTTCGACAAGGAGGGCATCTACGAGAAGAAACTGCTGGAATTTATTTACGGCAGTGACTAGACATTATTCACACAGCTGCGTGCGTGCTGGCCCTGCGATGATTGTGTTATCTTTACTTGCGAAATGAACTATGTGATATCAGCAAAAATGTACTGTAGGTTTCAAATGTGAAAATATTCCAAAAACAGTGTTTTTAAATACAAGTAATTTTACAGTTTTTAAAATTTTTTAAGTCTTTTTTTACAGTCTCTTAATGTTTTTCCATTAACTGCATTGACTAGTAACATTTTTTTTCATATGAGTTTAAAACTCCAGCGATGACAGGGAATAAAAATGTGTATTGTAACTCTACGGTCAGAGTCATAAGTAATGAAAAGCTGATCTGCTCCTTGGTTTTAACTACAAAAACCAGCAACGAAGCTTAATTGTTCCAGCAGCTTGAGTATTCAATCAATAAACGACAAATGGCATTAGTCACATAGTACGAAAGTGTTAACGTCAGTCATGTGTAAATTTTGTCACTGTCAAGGTCTTATTAGCAGTTATTTAAACTGCGAATGTAATTTTCAGTAGTACAGACTTTTCAGTGTGCTATAATAAACAGTAAAATACGATATGACTCAATATGATTTCTTAAAATGTAATCAACAAGAATATCTGACGTAATTATGGAGACTCTACTGAATATATTTCTTAGAATAAAAAGGATCTTCCAAATCCAAGTTTTTTCGAAAATACTTCATTATGAGTTTTCTGTAGCATAGTCACTATTATAAGTACGTTATATTCTTTGACGTGATTGTATCATCGTTATTTTGTTACGCATCTAAGAATTCTGACGAAGTGGCAACCATTTAACACCCTAATTATTGAATCCAGTCTATAAATGTTATAAAATGATTTAGTTTTGTAATTCGGGTTTTCTTATTATCTAAGCAAACCCAGTCATTAATTTATATTGAAAATGTACATTTTGTCTATTCATATTACCTCAAGCAAGTAAGAATTTTTAATTTCAATTTTGGACAAATTAATTCTGCACGGAATTTTCTGAACTAAAAAAAAATAGCAGACATTTATTGCTGACAATAGTGATGTCCATGAAAATAGAATTTAATAATTTTAACATAAATAATATTCTTGCACGAAAAACTTAAATTAATATATTAAAAATTTAATTCTGTAAAATCTTATGCAAACGTAATGTTCTTTTTAAAAAAAACATAAATCGAATGCCTTATATACGTGATTGATTCGCTAAATACTTTCGATTTTTATACGAAAATTAAATGGTTATACTAATGCGTTCGATCAGATTCTATTTTCAAAATTCAGGAGCGCACAAATGTTAATTCGCAAGATTTTATTTTCTGTTAGGAAAAAGCCGGTTATTATAGGTCACTTACGTACAAATTAACTCATTTTGGTCAGAATAAACGAAACTGATGCATATATCGCAAATTTGTCATGTATTATTGTGCAATAGCGCAAGAGACTGAGCAGATCAGTTAGGTGTTGACGTAGATGTGGCGGGTAGCGCCGGACGTGATACAGACATATATTTAATTAGTAATCATAAAATCAGCAGTCAGACGTAACATGAAAACAAAATATTTATCCAGGTTTGGATATGCATTAATATTAATGATAAAATTCCAATGAAAATCAAACGATAAGCTACGTTTCAATTATTAGAGGCGAACGTTATTATTAGAGGCTTCATCAGCACTAGCACGTTCTTCACGAGCGCTGCCCTAACGGTCCTTACACTGACTCCCCCCCTCCCCACAACTCCTCCTCAAAATCTTACCTCATAGAATGCAGCTTTACATTTTTTTGTCAGCAGAAAGTGATTTTTTTGTAGTTCCTTTGTAGTCCCAGGAATAAAGTTTTTGCACATTTCTCGGTCTTGCATAAGTATTTAGAAAATTTGCCTGGAATTAATTTCCGGCAGGTAATTTTTTATTTGCATTATTATGATTTTTTTATTGAATAATGGGAGGATTTACCTTCTCTGTGGCCTCTTTTCCTTTGTATTTACTGTCTTTCCAGGAGCCACTTGTCCCAGTGGAAGTTGGACACCGAAGAGTTTAAGATCTAGTTACCCGCTGGTTGGTGGTTGAGGTTTTTGGTTTAGCTTAGATGATGCTGAATACTGTGTTGAACGATGCAAGTAGTGTATTTATATGCCGAAACGGGGACAATGTACTTTAAACGGGAGTGTGTTGCTGTGGCTGGGAGTCTTCGGCTCGACTCGGAAGTGCTCGGCAGGCCTCGGAAGATATGGGGACCCCTACTTTGGTTCGACTCGGGATTGCTGGCCAGCCCGAAGGAGCTCAATGGTTACGTCCAGTAACTCTTCAAGCATATATGTTTCTTTCTGGCAGCCATATTGCTTTTATAGGCACACGGTATACCAAATCGAGTATCTGTATTTATTATTCTATTTTAAAAATTATGTTTTCATCTAACAGAGCACCTATGCATAAAATGTACAGGATGTGAATATTATGCTAACTCTAATGATCGGATTTACTAAGTCAATGTGGAAAATAACTTAATGCAATTATAAGGTAATTTTTTTCAACAAATTAGAAATTAAGCTGTTTTTAAACTTCTTATGTGCATCGACTTTTACGAATCCATGCAGGACTATTTCTCCCTCTGTCTCTTTCAATTTATCTCTCTATATCTTCATCTCTGTCATTCCCTCTCCTTCTCTCTTTCAGCTTCTCCATTCTCACCAGTTCATCATCATATATATATATATATATATATTTAAAAATTTTAATTTATCGAGTTGCCATTTTCAATTTATGACAATAATCCGTGTTTTTTTATAAGTAATAATTGTCTGCGGAACTTAAAACCGACCACCTCCTAGCCTCGAGTCGCACTGTAAGCATAGTATGGTTCCCGATAACCCCGCCTGTAGAAGATATACGTGCCCAATATTAAAAACATGAATGGACAGCACAAAATTTAAAAAAAAATACATAGTATTTTCAATCCAAAATGTTATTTTTCAAGTTACAAATACGTACTCATTAGCCCCTGAAAAATAATTTCTGTGCATTTAAACCGTAGACAGCGAAATGTTACTAGCAAACATTGCCTGTACAAATAATACCATCGGCTATTTTTTTATCGAAGGGGGAGATAAAGAGTCATATGCAAATGCTTTGGGGTTGGCACTTCGGTGTAAATTCACACTGAGGAAGTGCACGAATGCTAAAGTTTATGCCTCATTCCCCATACTTCCATGCTAGCTTTCCATGTGTTTGTTTAGGAACAAGCAAGTAGCATATTATTTTTTTCACCCATACAGGTGTATATTTTAGAGTTTACCATGTTTTATGATGTAAAAAATTATATAATCTATTTTTAAGGACACTATAGTGAAACCAAGTGTAAATAGGCATTGCAACTGATGTCTTTTTCAGAAAATTATAATTACAACTGCAAGCCTCTCTCTCTCTCTCTCTCTATATATATATATATATATATATATATATATCTTGGGTACAAGCAGCAATAGGGAGCTGGCATGCAGCAGGGCATCGGAGGCCAGCTGCTCCTCGACTCTGTGATGTCGGTCCAGCATAAAATGACCATGCGAAGAAAATATTTATTGACGAGATGCCACATTGCTTGCTCGTGACATCTCAGGTTATGCGTATGTTTAAGGCGATTAGGATCGCCCAGCTTCATAGTTCATCTGATGCGAGATCGTCTTACCTTTCCTGACCTTCGTAGCTATCATACTGGTGAGTTATTTTAAGCTACACTGTTCGCTCACGAGTGGCTGTTGGTCAAATAACAGTCGGGCTCAGCAGGTATATAAGGCAGACAGAATCGCGTATAGTATAAGTTCTTCGTCTGATGCGACAGGAGACAGATTGTTTTCTCTCTCCTGACCTTTCTAGCTCGCAATTCGGTAAGTTATTTTACTCCACAATGATCGTTCGCGATTAGCTGTTGGTCATGTGACAATCGGGTTGAGCAGATATATAAGGACGGCAGATTCACATAATGCGTTGTCTCTCTTATAACCTTCTTAGACATTATTTTGGTAAGTTATATTACGTTCAGCTCATCCATCAGAGTACGTATGTTATAATTCGTCGTACTAGTAATTACACATACATATTTTCGCACCAAAGTAATAATCTATTCAATTTCACATACCTGCCACAACCAGCGAACCATTGCAGCATATATTCCGTGAAATATGACGTGGAGCATTCACACCTTTAAATGAAACTTACTGCAACATATATTTGTTAATATATTCAGCTTCCTATGCCATATGTGTGTGTGAAGTTAACTTATCGCGTAGCTCCTAAACCTTTTTACATATTAATTTCGTGTTTTTTATATTTTCCCCATTTAGATCAAGAAGAAGCGTACATTTATTGATGTTCCTGCATCCAATGTCCCGACTTCTTCTTTGGCTGTACGGTCGCTGGCTTAACCTGAACTACCTATCCAACCCATTTCACCTAAATCAGCACTGCACGAACCACACACACCCTAATCAGCACCACACACACCACAATCAGCACCACACACCACAATCAGCACCACACACCACAATCAGCACCACACACCACAATCAGCACCACACACACCACAATAAGTACCACACCACAATCAGCACTACATGCACCACACACACACCACAACCAGCACCACATGCACCACACACTACAATCAGCACCACAATCAGCACACACCACAATCAGCACCACACACACCACAATCAGCACCACACCACAATCAGCACTACATGCACCACACACACCACAACCAGCACCACATGCACCACACACACTACAATCAGCACCACAATCAGCACTACATGCACCACACACACCACAATCAGCACCACAATCATCACCGCACTTAGCACCACACACACCACAGTCGGGTGTTATTTAGAGTCAGTCTGCAGGAGTCAGTCGGCAGGAGTCAGCTGGCAGGAGCCGGTCGACAGGAGTCAGTCTGCAAGGGTCTGTCTGCATTAGTCAGTCTGCAAGAGTATGTCGGCAGGAGTAAAGTGTATGAATTCATGTATGCTTGAAGACGACGGAAGCCACTGTCGATGTGAAATCGAGTATTTCCTGTACGACTTCATGCATACCTTCAACGACTGCCCAAAAATTGCATGGAAAACAATGCTTTTATTGTGCCAAGTCCTTCAGTAAAAGTTGCAATGTACGACAACAGGAGCGCCTTATTTGTGCCAAAAATCCCTTTTGCAAGTCATATTTGCGTTACAGGTGTGGTAAGCTTTTCAGCCGTAGAGACAGTTTACTTAGACATGCAAAGACCTGTAAAGGTGAAGTGCATTTCTCATCAATAACTCGGTACCTGCTGCAAGCAGGTCTCTTGTGACTTCGGTACATGACCTCAGAAGTGTAGTTACCTACATAACCTGCATTGCAAAGTGTGTCGGTGTAAAATGTCACTATATTTTCCACAAGGACAACGCGAGTCTGAATAGCAAGATGCATAAAAGACTATAACCTACAATAAAGTTGCATATATTGAGATACATACTCTGAAGAGCCAAAAAAACTCGTATAGGCGTGCGTATGGAAATAACAGAGGTATGGAACCAATCAGAGTAATGCGATGCGGTCGGCAGCGCCTATATAAGACAACAAGCGTCTGGCAAAGTTGCTGGATCGGTTACTGCTGCTACAATGGCAGGTTATCAAGATTTCAATGAGTCTGAACGTGGTGTTATAGTCGGCGCACGAGAGATGGGACATGGCATCTCCGAGGTAGCTATAAAATGTGGATTTTCGCGTACGACCATTTCACGAGTGTACCGTGAATATCGGGAATCCAGTAAAACATCACATCTTCGACATCGCTGCGGCCGGAAAAAGATCGTGAACGAACGGGACAAACAACGACTGACGAGAATCATTAAACGTGACAGACGTGCAACTCTTTCTCAAATTGGCACAGATTTCAATACTGGGGTATCAACAAGTGCCAGCATGCAANACAGATTTCAATACTGGGGTATCAACAAGTGCCAGCATGCAAACTATTTAACGGACCATCATTGATATGGGCTTTCGGAGCCGAAGGCCCACTCGTGTACCGTTGTTGACTGCACGACACAAAGCTTTACGCCTCGCCTGGGTCCGCCAACACCGCCATTGGACTGTTGATGGCTGGAAACACGTTGCCTGGTCTGACGAGTCTCGTTTCCAATTGTATAGGGCGGATGGACGTGTACGGGTATGGAGACATCCTCATGAATCCGTGGACCCTACGTGTCAACAGGGGACTGTTCAAGCTGGTGGAGGCTCTGTCATGGTATGGGGCGTGTGCAGTTGGCGTGAAATGGGACCCCTGATACGTCTAGATACGACTCTGACAGGTGACAGATACGTAAGCATCCTGTCCGATCACCTGCACCCATTAATGTCCATTGTGCATTCCGACGGAGGTGGACAATTCCAGCAGGACAATGCGACACCCCACACGTCGAGAGTTGCTACCGAGTGGCTCCAGGAACACTCTTCTGACTTTAGACACTTCCATTGGCCACCTAAATCATCAGAAACGAACATTATTGAGCATATCTGGGATGCCTTGCAACGTGCTGTTCTGAAGAGATCTCCACCTCCTCGCACTCCTATGGATTTGTGGACTGCCCTGCAGGATTCATGGTGTGAATTGCCTCCTGCATACCTTCAAACATTTGTCGAGTCCATGCAACGTCGTCTTGCGGCACTTCTGCATGCAATTAGGCAGGTGTGCTAGTTTTTTTGGCTCTTCAGTGTATATATCAAAGAATATTGTAAATTTTTGAGGACATGAGTGATTGAAATAAATTAATTTAGTAAAAAATGCATGCGAATAAAACTGTGCTTTATTTCATGTCTACCCCGTTTGCCAGAATATAATTAAAATTTAAAAAGCACAGAAATAAAATTAATTTAATTAAAAAGTTTTGAGGAAAGTGCCGTGTGCTATACATACAATTATATAACTAAATAAAAAATTAAAACAATATCAAAACGTTACATTTTCATTATATATATATTAAATATATATTTAATAAATTATGTAGGTAGTCAAATTCCCGCACCATACATGTAGGTATACTGCTAATTGGAAAAGTATTTTTTTTATATGATGAAAAATTACAGTTTTTTGTATGTGTATGAATATGAGTGCCGACAGCTCTCCTGGCAGCTAAATCGATAGAATGAGCGGGTACTGGCATATTGCATAGCAGCTAAATAGAGAAATTAATGCCACCCATATGTTGAAAATAGAATCCAACATGGAGGGCACCGACAGCGCAACCTATACTTTAAAAACATAAACAAATATGGCTGCCACCTGGTGGTTAAATAGGCAGCTCGCTTGGTGACGAAATCGAATGTTTATACACTAGCACCGCCTAGGTAATGTGTAAAAGTAACCGCATGAAATCCAAGATGGCGGCCTCCAGCAATATATAAACAAATTGCAAATTGCTGCATACGAGAGAATGAGCATCACCTGGGAGGGAGGAAAGGGTGTCAGTCGTCTGCCAGGAGCGGTACTGTGGAGGACCTCCGGAAATGCAATTTTTTAAAACAAATTTTTAATGATATTTTTTAATTAAAAATTTTTTAATTTTTATAAATAATGTTTTTAATAATTTTTTATTATATTTTTATAATTCCTGGGAATTTTTAAGTTTTCAAGTTCAAAGGTCACCGGGTTAATGTAAAAGATCAAGGTCAAGGTCACTGACATCCAACATGGTGGACAAGATGACCGCCGGTCGACCGAAATTAAAGAGAATGAACAGCTCAGACTTTCCACGCCAGACAGGCGATGGCACCAACTCCCCTTTTTCCTTCTCCTTCTGTTGCTTTTATTTTAATTAGTTCACATTTGGAGTATAACGCTGAACAAGTGAATTTCGTCTTATGTAAACGTGATCATAGAAAATACGAACATGTAGACGCGAAACTTTCGCTTTTCCCTATGAGTTCAAGCAACGTTAACCAGCAGAGTGGTAAACTGCCATTCGCCATTTAGAGCCTAGAGAATAAATTATCAAACAATGATCGAATCACTAGAGAAGATTCCACAGTCACATAAGTTGGACGACCTCACAATTTCGCTTCTGCTAACATATCTCTTCTATATTTCGGAACCCTTTAATATATCCATTCAGTCCCTATTTCACGTGCTATTAAAGAATAGAAGTATGGTGTGAGAAGTACTTACTAATTTCTTATAGCAACTGAAACTCTGGAACCTATGGAAGGTTCCAGAACCATGTCACAAGGAGCAGCCAACTGTTCGTGTATCAGCAGCAAGCAAAAACAATATCGAAGGAAAGGCGCTGTCAATATTATTGCTAGCTTCTGAACTTGTACAGAAACGACCATGATTTCACCTATTCTGCAACACGTCAGATGTGAACGAGTATACCCGGGATAACATGTCAAGGAGTAAAGGAAAGAAAATCGTTTCTCAGAGTGCACATTACCAGAAAACTAACCGTCGTTGTTCGGAATTTCTTTCTGAAGCAAGTTGTCCGCGCACTTCTCTACCCGGGAAAATCACTTGCGAGAAATGGAATTACGGCCAAGCGAGCGACGCGTACTCGGAACGTTTTCTCCGTCGAAGGTCGAACCGGGGACTCGAGACAGGTGGGAGGTCAGCGGCCCGGCAGCTGGCTGCGGTGGTTTGTCGGGTGAAAGCTTGTGGCTTCTCGGTCGTCTCAGAAGCAGTCCACTTCTCAGCAGGATGGTACATACAGCGTATAGCTCGCTCGGTCGACTGTAGCAACTAGGGACGGGAGAATTGAATTACGTAAGTTATTTTTAAGACAAGACAGGTGTTAAAATTATCGAGCACCAGCGAACCGGCCCGGCTTCGTCCGGTGACAATTTTACGACTTGATTACGAACGGTTTGACATTTCTCTACTATCCTCACATTAAATATATATATATATTACACACCAAAACTTTCCTCAAGAAATTCTCTAAATTATGTTGAAAATCGCATCAAAATCCATCAAGTAGTTTAGAAGTAATAAGCGAATACACAGACAGACGCGAATAAGCGATTTTCTTTTATATTATTTAGAGATTTGCATTTATGTGACATTTATATTTGGACACAGTTCACTGGACAAGTACTGGTAGAGTCAACAGCAAACCTAAACAGAAACCAAGGATCGAGCCCCGAGCTAATGAACAATACAGGGCTCCAATATTCTAGCCTACAGCTCATACAGTTCGCAAGTTTTCAAGTTCCTAGTAAAGACTGGTGTTTTCATCACACTTCTGCGCTAATGTGTACTTACAGCCGGCAAAGGGTAGTATCTCAGAACGAAGAAAGAATAATGAAGTTCTGCAAACTCCACTATAGCGGCCTAGCTAAGCAGAGGAACGTCTGCCATCCATAGACGCCGAATTCGTGTTTCACGAGAAGGGTTTTTGAGGGGTAGGGGAAAGAAGCAAGTCTCAAACTTTCTGTGACAGCACCCATGTTTAGTTAAGAAATATCTCTCCCTCCCTCCAACCTCTCTCATATTGTTCACTGCGTGTTTGTGCATGCTGTTGTGCCAGTATTTAACACTTATTTCATGTGAGTCAAGGTTTTAAATGTCCAAATTAAATAATTTCTACTTAAAATTACTCTTTTTGTTCATGTAAGTACCAATAAACAAAATATATTTAGGAAAGGATGAGGTAAACAGTCTACAACAAGTTATAAATACTGATTACAAACTAAAGTAGTGGCCAACCCCTGCTGGCTGAAAAGTAGAAGTGCGGCCGCCCCCGCACCAATGCCTCCATCGACCATAGCTTGTATACGAACTTGGTGAAACGCGAGATGTTTTACAGCTCACAACGCAACATAGACAATCAAACTCGAAACACGTTTCCAAGGTATAGCGCTAAGCCATTTCATTTCTGTGTACTTACTACGTGCATTGAAATTTTTAATAATAAATCTACGAGGCCTTAAAGTTATTTGTTACTCAACACATGTGTTAGAGCCTATCTAGATTTCGCTGCCTCCGTACGCTATTGTTACGTCCGAAAATATTTCTTTGAGAAACGAATAACAGCGCGTAACAAACCCACAAATTAAACTTTTTATTTTGTAACTGTTTCTCTAACTAACTCGGCCTATTTTTTTATGCATTGACAATATAAAATTAAAACTTTGTTTTCTGTAAATGTTATAACATTAATTTAAAGAATTGTCTTTGTAATATACAGATTCGGCATTTGTTGCGTTCTATGTAATTCATGACTAGTTGTGATCATTATTATTACAGTTTTTTTCTATGTACTTTTCCAGTGTTTATATTTTATATTTTGTGTGTTTGCACGCGAAACGGTGTACGTGATGCACAGTAAATTTATATATGACGTATTCTAAACACAGTGAGTTCCAATGCCCACTCTTCGTATGGGCAGTTCACGGTTTGTTGAATACCATTGAAATCACTCTCTGAAAAATGTTACTGCCCCTTTCTGCGCATATTTCAACGGGCAGCCAGACTGGCGTGCGCCCAGTAAAGTTGGTAACCACGAAGGGAAAGTAGTTCCATATCTTAACGTTGAATCGTAAGTGTTATGCAAACATTTATGAATACTGAAATTACTGCTTCGACTAACTTTTTTTAATGCGTCTGTAAGTGTAAGTACGGGATTTGTAAAATATTCTTTTTTCTAATAATTTTACAGTTTCGCTTAGCCGGCGTGTGAATAAAGTGATCAGGCCCACGGCAACGTTAAGTTCACATATAGTGAAAGAATACACAGTATGGTGTGCATATAAGTAGATCTTTAGCAGAGCTTTCAAAAGTGCGGTAACCGATTCTTAAACCGTGCTGCTATTCGAGGTTATGACTACAGGAGTGACAAATTCGCTATTTTACTGACCTATCCGGTAGGCTTTATAGTCTTGTGTGCAGTATAACAGATATCAGCTACTTATTAGTTTTAATGCTGCCACAGTGGGAATTAATAATTTGACACGAATTCTGAAGTTTTTTTCTTTCATTGTCTCTTTCCAGACGGAGTAAAGTTACGCATGAACAAATTGCAAAAGTAACTTAAACGTAGCAGTTTAAGAATTCTAACTTCTCCCGAAATGAATACGTAAGGTTTTTCGGTTTATATTTATTATTAATTCATATCTCTGTAAACGAACACAAAGCCTATAACTAACTGACTGTGATAACGAAACAGGTTTGTGTCAGCTTTATAAGTATGGGATATATTAATATTTTTCTGGTTTGCAACACCCGGAACTATGAGTTAAAACGAGCCCAAACGTTTTTGAAGAACACGGTGCTTCTGAAACATGGAAAATTTCGCTTATTTGATTGGAGAGAGCATAAACACATACACATATTTGTCCTCTCTAAATTGTTATAAGTGTTTTAAATCAGTAACAGCAGAGATAGTTGCAACAATCGTGAGACTGAGTGATTAAATACCGGAAAAGTTGACTGACTGATAGCTTACAGTGTAAATACCTGACGATTTAGCTGAGCCGTAGCCTGACCTCCATAATCCATTCACGGTTTCTTCCACCTTTTCTGAAGACCTACTAAAGTTCTACTAACAGGATATTCCTCCGCATTTTGCAAACATAGCTTAAATAAGTCTAGTAAATTACTCCAAAAGGACAACGCACCGCATTCGTGTGAGAACACAGTTTGATAATATTTTGCATAAGATCTATTTCTTACTACGCATTACCAACATACCTATTTTCTCACTGTTCTTGTGTTATAATGTATAGATAAAAGATAAATAAAAGTTCAATTTTACCAAAAATAGTATATATTTATGTTAACACAGGTAAAAAACGCTTGTGATACACTACATATTCAGGGGACAACCAATCACGTCATACATGGGGTGATTTTTCAAAGGTTTTATTCAAAAAGTGTGAATAAAACGCGAGTAGACTACATGTTAGCGATGCGATACAGTAAACATTTTACCGACTCCATGTTTTGAGGACTGGTTGTTCATCCATTATAGCGGACTGGCACGGAATTCAAATTAGCAGTTCAGTACAAAAACGCCACATGTCACACTGTATATATCCAACAATCCGCTCACCGAAAATAGCACATTTTTAAAGACGCCACAAGAGGTTCACCAACTAGGAAGTGTGCAGGTGTTAGCGCGTCATATTCTTGCGGGTCGGGGGAGAGCGCACATAGTGGCCGTGAGTTCAGCACTGCTGATACCTGCGCTAGTAGTGTGGCCAGTTCTTCAGAAGTAAGCACTTGGGTGCCCACAACTCGCTTTAGGTTCTGCTTAGTAATCTTGATGGCCGTCTCCCAGAGACCACCAAATTGAGGACTTGCAGGTGGACTGAAGTTTCACTTGATACCTTGCCGTGCTGATTCGTTAATAATGTCCCGCATGATGTCACCCTAGCGGTAGACTGCTTTCAAGTAGTTTTGTGCTCCCACCAGATTTGTGCCATTGTCGGAGGACACTTCTGCTGGAATTCCCCTCAGAGACACACGTCGTTTTAGTGCCACTATAAATGCGGAAGCCAAAAGGTCCTTCACAAATTCTAAATGCACCGCCTTCGTAGTCATGCAAATAAACACACACGCATACACCTTCACAGCTGTCATCTTCCGTTTTCTGACTGGTGTACTAGGATGGGGTCTCCCAAAGTTAATTCCAACCGATCTGAATGACCTTATTTATTCAAACCTGACTCTTGGTAACATGCCCATCATAGGGGTGGGTGAACTTGGCTTTACCTTAAAAAAAGCAATACAATGGGGAAGCAGACTGCGAATCAGTCCTCAAGCTGATATTATCCAGTACTACTCCCTGCGAACCAAATACAAAGTATATGTTGGCCCTGGATGCAGATTGTTCACATGGTAGTGGCTGGCAATTAATTTAGACAGTTTACTCTGCTTGGGGAGGAGTATCGGATGTGTTGTTTTGTGTGGAAGTGGAGCACACTGCAGTCGCCCGCACCTTCCTCACAACTCTATCTGAATACAGGAATGGTGTAAATGGCTGTATGGGCTTTGGACACACTTCACCCCTTTTCAAAGCTGCAATTTTCACATGGAACCATAAAACCTGCACAAATCTGATAAAAGTTGTCAAGGCCTCTCCCATTTCATAAACTGTCAAGCATTCGTCTACCGGAGGTGCTGGATGCCCAAAGGCTCCCTTTGCCCTCAACACACATGCTTTTGCACATTTAACTGTCTTCAGAGAAGACATCCACTCTAGGAGGCCTAATGGATCTCCCGAGGTCTGAATCTGGTATCTGGTGCCCTATAAGTACAACTTCAGAAGCATGTCTTGTTCACCACATTCACTTAGTGGCCAAAATTTCTGAGCCTGAGCTAGCCAGCTATGACCTCTAAACCAAACAGAACCATTTAGTAAGTGGTATGGAAGGGAACCTCGTGAAGCTACATCTGTAGAATTGTGCTCTGACGGTACGTGACTCCGTGAACTGGGGGGTAGAAAAGACTGGATTTCTGAGACACGGTTGGCCACGAATGTTTTCAACCTTTGAGACGACAATCGCAACCACGCAAGGACTTCCATAGAGTCTGCCCAACTATGAAACAGCAACTCCACAACCTTACACTAATAAAGCTTCTTGACATGCTGTCATATTCTACTCAGTAGCAATGCCACATGCAGCTCGAGCTTCGGAATGGAAACTGTTTTCACTGGTGCCACTCTAGACTATGCAACCAGCAGATGTACCTATGTGTCCCCATCGTCCTTCAGGCCACAAACATAAATTACAGCTGTATAAGCATTCTCGCTGGTATCGCAGAACCCATGAAATTGAATCTCTGAGTCATGAAATGGAATGAGGCATGCAACATGCACATCTGAAACCAAGGGTAGAGACTATTTGAAGTGATTCCACTGATCCTGCACCTATGCTCCCACTGGCTCATCCCATCCTAGGCCTTGGGTCCATAACCCTTGCAGCAAGACTTTGTTAGCTGTTATCACTGGGGACAACCGACCACATGGGTCATACAGACAAGCAACTGTCGACAAAATACCCCTCTTGGTGTCTGAAAAATATGGTATCTTCACTTGATAAGATAAGTGGTCTTGCTTGGGATCCCAACATAAACCCAACACCTTCACCGGTTCTGCATAGTCGGAAGTGCTTGATTCACTTTCACCTGCATTCACTTCAAGCAGCTCAGGATAGTTGGAGCACCATTTATGTAACTGGAACCCACCTATCCTGAGCAGTGAAACGTTCTGCCTTCTCAACTCTTGAGCATCTGTCACAGTTGCTGTCCCAGTTACTATGTCGTCAACAAACACATCATGAAGCAATGTATATGCTGCCAATGGGTACTTAGCTCCTTCGTCCATAGTCAACTGCTGAAGAGTTCGTAAAGCTTGGAAAGGTGATGATGTTAGCCCATAAGTCACTGTATTTAATTCGGACACATCTACTGGATAATTGACAGAGTTACACCATAGTATACATTGGTACTTCCTATCATAAGGATCTATCACTATCGGAATATACCTCTTGCACACATCAGCTGTCACTGCAACTGGTGATGTGCGGAAGCTCAACACAATGTCTACTATATATCCCTTTGCAGTTTTGGACCAGGTAGTAACTGGTTGTTCAGCGATGGCCCATCAGCAACATTTGCTTATTCATCGAAAACGACTCTGACCTTGGTCGAAGCTCGCTCCTGCTTCACTACTGCATGATGGGGATTTACATACAGTGGTTGGTTACTAGTACTCGAGGTCAGTGTTACCACATTGTTACTTTCTGAACTGTTCAAAACACCAATGCATGTAATGTGGCTTAAATCTATATATTCTTTCATGTACTGTTGGTATTGTTGTTCCAACTCTGGCGAATGCTGTAATCTGCGTTTCAGTCCATGAAGCCGATTCATAGCCATACTGCAAGAGTTCCCTAGGGTAGAGACAGAATATGTTGATGGTAACCTCAAAACATACCTGAGATCCATGTCATGGGTATGGGTATCAACAAAATGGTGTTCATCCTGTTGATCTTCAATGGAGGTGAACCCTTTCCTTGGAAGTTCTTCGATCTCCCAGAACCTCTGCAGCGCTGCATCAAGCGATGCATCTGTGCGAACAAGTAAAGATGTAACTTGTGGCTGATCGATGTGTTCGCATGGGGCCCTACCAGTTATGACCCAGCCAAACACAGAATGAAATGCATTGGATTGGTCAATGGTATTAGGTCCTGTTATAACTTCAGCCACTATCTCAGCAGACAACAACATTTCAATTGCACTAGTCATGGCAAATTCAGGATCTGCTAGTGGACAGTCATTGAGGTGCCCAAGTGTCTAAGTGGCAACTCGTACTAATGGTAACTTCTGGATGATTCTTTTGAGAATTACAACCTTACTGGTAAGATGGAGCTGCTGAGAATGTATGAAAATAATTTTGCATAGCACTTATCCCCTTACATCCGAGACCTTTGCATGACCTTTGCCATATATGGATATGTTTGTTCGGTAATGTTTTAGTCCAAAGCGCTGCACACGCGTTTCTGTTATTAACGATTATTGGGAGCCTCCATCTGACAATGCATTGCCGTTTTCTCAACAAAACTGTGGTGACTTGGGTGCCTTTATTCCTAGCTGAGCACATGGTTACTGCACTGTCCTTCTTGTAAGTAGGGTTGGTGGTATCAGAATTGGTGGCCTTATCACTTGTCTTCTCACTGTCACTGACATGAAGTAGTGTATGATGAGATTCACGACAGCGTTGACATAGATATTTCGACCGACGACTAGATATTACATGATTTGTTCGTAGACAATTGAAGCACAACCTGTTATCCTCCACACACCTTCGCCTTTCTCCGGATGACTTAGACAGAAATGTCTGACATCTGCGCAAAGCATATTACCATCACATTCTGAACACTTTTGGTTTTCGCCTACGTCCTGAACTGATACTAGAGTTGTCTTGCGGGAACCGGCTGGACATTGAGAGGTGTTCGTTGCAACCCCTGGCCGGAATTTGTGAGCACTGAATGATGTCTTGTTGCCTGCAGTCTTCTGGTGCTGAGTGTTCCCCTGTCCCTTTACTGAAATTAGTTGGACATGCAATAGACTTCCTTGCGAGAAATCTGATGAGTTGTGTGTATGTTGGAATGTCACCATCTTGCGACATCTCAAAGGCCTGTCTTAGACATGCATCCAGTTTCTCTAATAGCATATTGAAAAGCAGAAAATCCCACTCATACAACAGAAAATGTTTTGACTTTAAAGAATTTAGGTTTTCCTATAGCCCAGTTATGAATTGTGTATCTGTCCCTTATTTGCGCCTGTCCACAGCTGGAAGATGCAAAATCTTCTGAACATGACCTGTGGCAGTAATTTGCAGGATTTTAGATTTGCTTTCAAACATTTCCCACAACACGTTGTAATTTTTCTCAGTAACTGGTATATTACTTACCAAATCAGGCAACCTAGATTTTCTGCACTTTTGTTAAATGTGGGGCGTCGCCGACCATTGAATTAAACAATTCTGCGAAACCAGTCCACTCAGTCCTATTGCCGCTAAAGGTTGGAAATGGCAAAGTTGGCAACAACGGGACTTGATTGAACACACGCTTGCTAGGAGCATTATCATTCATGCTATTGGATGTGACTTCTATCCTTTTTAACTTGTGCTTGCGAATCTTGCGTAATTCGCGAAATACAGCTTCATATGTAGCGAATTGTTGCTTCATTTCCTCCGTGTCGATAGCTTCCTCTGCTGGTGGTTTGGCGCAAAGCGCAAATAAATTTGCCAGTAATTCATTTATCCTTCCATTTACTTCGTCGAACAGTAATTCGATATATTCAAACTTCGATTCATCGTTGCATGCTTCATTTAACTCCCTTTCTTCACCGGCTTAAGCTAAAAGAAAGTTAAATGTTACGTTCAGGCGTAGCTGCAGCCATCTTGCGGCCTTGGTTTACAGGTTAGGCCGTTACAGTTAGTTCAAAGTTCCGTTAACCATACGAATTTCGCAACTTGAGTAATACGTTTTTGTTCCTTCATACACGCGAAGTTGCCATGTACGTTTACCGATCCGGCCGTTTATCGAAAACACGCAACTGGAAAATACGAATTTAGGCCGTCAGGTGCCGTATATAAATACTTTTCCGTTTCCTATATCCGAATCGAATTGGCAATTTTAGAACTCTAACTGGTTGTTCATGAATGTTGGGCGTAACTTGCAGTGCAATACTTTGCGTAAAACCGTAATAATCCAGGCCGGAGAACCATAAAATGTTAGCGATGCGATACAGTAATCATCTTACCGACGCCATGTTTTGAGGGCTGTTGCTCATCCAATATGGCGGACTAGCGCAGAATTCAAATTTGCAGTGAAGTACTAAAACGTCACACGTCACACTGCATATATCCAACACTATACTTAAAAATACAGGGGTTAAACAGCTACTTATATTGCGAACTTCAGCCGCACACGCCACCAAAATGTCACATACTGGCCAGCTAAATGGAACGTCGTTTGCCAATCAGTTCCTGGTAATCTACTCTCCAGCCGACAGTTCAGCCAATGAAGATGCTTTCGCAGTATGCAGTAGCCAATCAGACGAAAGACACATTCCCAAGAGTTTTTTCAGCCCCGTAATTATTTTTTTCCAGGAGTAGATTTTTCATACAATCCTCCTTACTTGCCACTTTTCACAATAAAGGTGATTATATGAATGTGTGATATTCTAATGGTAAGTAAAATAAATAAATTATTATCCATAAGGCATACGAGCACCACGTTAAATGTGTAAAGCTTCGTCGGGAATGTATTGTCCAATCATAAACAGAGCGATATACTACGGTGTTAAGGAAATGTGTTGGTATATAATATTCTGCAATATTTTACTCTTCCTACCCATCGCGTTTGGTAATGCGGTTCCGTGCCTATTTCAAACTTGAGCGGTGGCGTTTTCGATTTCGGCTGGTTGCACACGACCTTTTTTTTTTTTTTTTTTTTTTTTTTTTTTTTTNGTTTTCGCTTCCATTCCTGACGAGTACTGCTCATCCTTAACCTTCTGAGTGCTACTGATGTGATATTACTTCTTTTTTTTGACGTCACTGGAGACGCAATATTATGACAGCAGCAATATTTATTAATTTATTATCGAAATAATTTAACGTGGTTCAGCTAGCCATCAAACATATAAAATGATATGTAGATGCACAAAATAAATACATATAAATATATAAAATATATAATATGGTTTTATGTCAAAAAATGTTAAGCAAGGATTTTTTTAACAAATTGTTGTAATATATATTAAAACCTTCCCCAGGAATGTTATCATATGTTGTTATTAAAGTAAATCTCGTAAGCATTATTAAGTTAAATTTTAAGCTATGATTACTTATTCTTTAAGTGCACAGTCACAGTTACCCCGTAACAAATAGGTTTTTAGCATGTCTAGGAATTTTTGTTTCTTGATTGTTGTCTAAGAAATGTTTGAACAATGTTAGCTAGCTATAACGTAGTACAGCGTATCTTAACAACGATGTCTTGAGAACCGAGGAAGGTGAAATGAAGTGAAAATGGAGCAACGAAGGAATGTAAGGGCAGGGTAAACGGGAGATTCCCGAGAAAACCCGCCGACCAGTGGCATCGTTCAGCACAATTCCCACTTGCAAAAATCCGAAGTGACCCGGCCGGGAGTTGAACCCGGTTCGTCTAGGTGGGAGTCGAGCAGTCTAACCGCTACCTTAGTAGAAATTAAAACGGTTGTTCCTTAACAAACTACGGCAACTGGACACACAAAACAATAAAACTAGAGTATGATTCCTATATACGTGTGTGTATGTATACGTAAACAAAACAATAAAATTAGAGTATTATTTCTATCCCTTTTTCTCTTGTAGCGTTTTCAATAAGTGCATGCAATAATTCTTGAACTTAAATCCTGCCGCGAGGGTTCTTACGGTGCCAGTGCCGGTTTCTTCCTCTCCCGTCCTAGGTAAAGGTTTACTATACACTCAGGAAGGTCGTCGCGGCCTCTAAAGCGCCATGGCCAAGGCTGTCCAATCCCTCTCTGCCGCGATGTATGCCTCCTAGCATGAATTCGTTTCCTTTGTAGGTATATGGGTCTCAGCCCTTAGATGCGCTTAGGTCCCTTCGTTACCTCCGACGTACACTTACATTTTAAATTAGAGTATGTTAAGGAATAAACGCAACGAGTAACGCGGATGTTGCAGGTCGTTTCTAATAGGTGGGCGGTAAGTAAAAATAGAAACTGGAGTTACTATTTTAGGGGCTATAGGGGCGTCACTTCTAGTTTGTCTTGAAAGCTGGAAAATATGTGTAGTGGCTTGCAAACATGTCACGTCTTGAGGATCGATGGCCGCCATCGTATATCGAAGCATTTAAGTGGTTCTTAAGGCCATCAAACGATTGAAAACTTGGGTTCTTAACCCTTACGATTCGACTTTACGTTCGGTTGTCAACATGTTGGTCCTCATAAAGCTTAACACAATGGGACTGGCAAAAATAAAGCAAAGCACTCATGACTTTACGTTTTCGAAATGTTGAAACTTGAAGTCAAAGTCAAGCAGTTAACTTACCGAAAATCAGTCAAAAGTAAGTCAGATAGGAGGGTTATTTATATGTATTTGTTTTACTTTGTGGGATTTCCATTTCGGCAAACGTAGTCAACCTCGTCTTAATACTGCTTGTCAAAATAAAATTAATGGCAAACGAATGTTAGTGTAAAAGAAAAAAATATTTGAGTGTATATTAGCAAACACTAAAACAATGAATTTCCTTTAAATTATTAGAAACGAAATTTTAATACAAAAGCCACGGTTCATTATAATATAATATGAAAACAAAAGACATTCCTGGATAATATATATTGATTTACATAACATGATCCAAACATTTACGAAAATTGCAAACCGATTTTCGTTAGTCTGATCTTTTACTTTATGTCTTCATTATGTTTTCATTTTTTCGATAAAGGAATGAAAATGCAAAGTCAAATCACATAGCACTTAAGGCTCGGCTCGTGTCACAGTTTCGGATTCATACAGTAATTAGTGACAATGCACGATTACAGAAAATTTACATTTTACGAGTTGTTTATTATTCGTGTACCTAATTTTCATTGTCTGTTATCTGCTAGCTGTAAAAGTCGAGAACATATTCATATTTTATCATTAAATTCCTGCATTTTGCAAGCAGGAAATAATTCACATTGCAGATTAGGTACAAAAGCATTAAACAACTAGTAAATTATAAATTTTTCTATTTTCCCATATTTCCAATAATACCTCTGAAACTGAAATTATGACACGAAATCGAAGAATTTCTGCAAAATGAGTAAAGCAGAACCTTCAAAATTCATTTCTTTTTTAATTTGGTGGTCCTAGGAGCGCACCCTATGTTGTAGACTAACTATTGGAATTAGGAGAAGGAATTAGGAGGAGGAGAATTAGGAGTCTAGCACTGCATGTTAAACACTGCATGAAGTCTATCTTTTCTTTCCTGGCATGGAGAACCCAACCAGCATGTATGTAATTATGGGTTTCCTCCGGCGGCTTCGCCGGTTTACCATTACCCTTAAACGGGCTTAGCCCTAGTTTAATTGGAGGTGAGAGCCAGGCCACTAACGCTGGATTGGCCCTCCAAAACCTCACTTGGCCGATTGATGCATGTTTCTCCAACACCCAGTTTTTGTTTGTAGAGTGAATAGGCCTAGGGCGTGGCACGCACCTAAAACCTACTCCCTCTCCTAATTCCAGTAGTTAGTCTACTAACATAGGTGCGCTCCTTCAGGGCCACCAAAAAAAAAAAAATGCTAAAGTTCCAATTGTGTAAAGGCCTTTGCACGCTCCCTTCCCCTCACCACACTCCATCCGCACGCACCATCAGCTGCAGTGCTAGTCTTGCAGTATGCAGCAACAACTCGCTGTGCAGCGAGTTGCAGTTACCAGAAAACCGGTTTGCGAAGCGGGCTGTTGATGTTATTAGGTGCAAGCGCCGAGACACATAATCTCGCGATCTAGAAACGAGCACACCTGTGTAGACTGGCCAACAAACACTGTAAATGCAACACACTATTTTGTACGAGCTGTGTGGCTGTAAAATATCGCCGGACGCCGACGTTTGATAGATCACTTTTACTTTTGACATTCCGTTTTTTGTGAGTTTATTATTTTTTCAGTGTAATATGTCTCACGAAATTGATTCGCTAATATATCCTTATTTTTATTCACAGTTCTATGTGTTTTTCATTTCTCGCATTCGTATGTAGTATAACTTTATAAATTGCGATTGCGCTCAATTGATTTCTGTGTTTTATTGCTTCTAAAAACCGGCGTTTTTTTATATCTAGTTCTTATAAACCATTAATTTGCTGTTCATGCTAAAGAAAATCACAAGGTGATATCGTTGTTAAACTCTTAGTGAAAGTAATTCGCTAAAACTTCGCAAATCATTGCAAAAGTTTCGCGAAATATCTCACACAGCTGACAATACCTAAGGGCCATACCACCCGACAATGTGAACCATTCAACTAGAACAGCGAACCATACTAGTCAACGATAGACTGCACCCAAGACTGACACTACCCAAGACTCAGTCTACCCACGACTGACTCCACCCAAGAAAGGCTCCTCCCAACTCTAACTCTTACCAAACTGACTAGAGCAATGCGCAAGACCAACCAACAAGAGCAACCATCGATACTATCCGTCTATAAATAATAAATAATAATAAATAATAACCTATAAAATAAATAGATTCACTAGCCATAATTATTAATCTACAAATAAAAAATCTAACAGACAATGATGACCAATCTCGAAACAAGTCGCCAATTATCGTTGGTGGGTATGGTTGGCTATAATGGCCCTTTGGTATGGTCATCTGTGGGTGAGAAGTTTTTCGAAATTATTCAGAAGTTTTGCGAAGTTTTCGCGAAGATTTGTGAAGATTTTGCGTATATCTGGAAAGAATTGCTTAGATCTTGCGAATTTCTGCTAAGATTTTGCAAATATTTGCTACGTTTTTGCGCGAAGATTTTAGCAACGAGATTCGTAATACTTTAGTTTTTTCGATATTAGTCGTTATCGTCTATTGGTGCAGATAGAGTATTTTGAAAAATATTCTAGTCAATTTTGCAGGAGTTGGTCTCTGCAGGAGCCAGTCTTGGCAGAAGTCAGTCTTGGATGAAATCAGTCTTGGGTGGAGTTGGTCTTAAATGTAGCCAGTCTTGGGTGTATTCAGTCGTTGGTCAGTATGGTTGGTCGGTACGGTTGGCTGGTCCAGTTGGTCTGTCTGGTCGGCTGGTATGTTCCTTTGGTATGGTCCTTTGATATGGTCTCGGCTAATCATGAGCGATTGTGATGGGGTTTTGGGGGCCGACGATATAGCCAGTAAAATGTAGTGTTGGAGTGAACAAGTCCGAACTATAATGAGCAAATGTTGATGGCTGAATTGATTTTAGTGGGAAGAGGGGAGACCAATGCATGGTTGTAGCTGGAGGAGGGGATCGTACTTCAAGCAGTAATTCGATGAGGTATGGCAACTGATAAGTGGGGGTGATGGAGGAGCGACTAATCGGTTGAACTATAGTTAGTAAATTTAGTGGAGGAAACAAGCTGGACTGAGAGAGAGGGAATGGGTGTCGGTGATTAGGGGGGGGNAAATTTAGTGGAGGAAACAAGCTGGACTGAGAGAGAGGGAATGGGTGTCGGTGATTAGGGGGGGGGGAGTGTGGGAACTCGTAGCAGTTTTTAACCATAGGGAGGAAATGAGGTGAAGTGCTCGTTCTAGCTGCGCAGTAGCCCCTCTCCATATTCCAGTACTGGACTACTTCTGCCAATATCACTATAAAAAACTTGAATAGTATTTAAGGTTAGAACACTTTATAAAAGCAAGTACTTTTAGACATTTGCGCACTTCGTCTAACAGAGTTTTTTAATGCAATAAAAATATACTGAAGTTAGACAATGCATTTTGTTCACATAAAAGGGCGGGTCTGTTGATAATTCAAATGTGAACAAACAAACTTCAACACTGTTGATCATGTGATATTTGTATTGCAATGGGCGTGTCAATAATGGGGACATGCGCAGAAGACGAAAATCGATCTACTTCACATTTAGTCTGTGTTTCGGACACTGCTTATATATTGGATAATTGTATGTGATAATACGCAATAATGATTGTCATCCACATACACATGCGCAGTAACGACGGCCAAGACAGTCTACAGATACTCGACTTTTTTAAGGCAGTGGCACCGTGCACGTTTTCTTTTACTTCGTTAAGTGGAACCTTCCCCTGCCNCAGATACTCGACTTTTTTAAGGCAGTGGCACCGTGCACGTTTTCTTTTACTTCGTTAAGTGGAACCTTCCCCTGCCATTTTTTTACTCTCGGTTTTTCTAGCTTCTTTATGTTTTCAAAAAAAAATTCCGAAAGTACCCTTACACGCAGCTGGCCATTGTCCTCACAGTGCCGTACAGACAAGACAAAGGAACTAAGGATTCATAATTATGTATCAATATTAATTGTGCCAAAATTGGGTAAAATCAANAGATACTCGACTTTTTTAAGGCAGTGGCACCGTGCACGTTTTCTTTTACTTCGTTAAGTGGAACCTTCCCCTGCCTTTTTTTTTACTCTCGGTTTTTCTAGCTTCTTTATGTTTTCAAAAAAAAATTCCGAAAGTACCCTTACACGCAGCTGGCCATTGTCCTCACAGTGCAGTACAGACAAGACAAAGGAACTAAGGATTCATAATTATGTATCAATATTAATTGTGCCAAAATTGGGTAAAATCAATATTGTGACATAAATACGAGTTCGTAGTTCAGTTGTTATGACAGTATTGCTGTGTAAGGTCAATAACTAGTTGGGTATAGGGGTACTTTTGGAACTAGGGATTGCAATCCGGAAAATCGGATCCGGTATTCCGGCGGATCCGGCATCACTAAACGTTTACGGGATCCGGTATATTGGTACCGGATCCGGTGATAGCAATTTTTGGAAAAATAATCCAGCTGTTTTATGAGTAGGTACTTTAAATGCGTGGTGCGTGTGCTTGCGAGTCGTTCGACGCTGAGTCGCGCCACCAAGCCGCGCCACGTGCTCAGTCCTCGGTATCATTCGAGTACTCGACTCGCTCAAGTCAACAAATGTGTGTTTTGTTTTATCGCGCTGCTTCGTCAAAATGTAAGTAAATAGACATTTTTTCTTGTATTTACGCAAGCACTAATGATTTAAGATTTATGATAAAATTAAAAATAAACCGCGAGAGTATCCACTAAAAAGTGTTTTATTTAAATAGACATTGTTTTTGCTCAATTGAAAAATGAATTATGTTTACGTTACGTTCTACTACTTCCACTTATGAGTGTGACAATGATATAAAAGATTATTAAATAAATAAATAATGCTGGATACTTCACACAAAACGTCTGAATTATTAGGAACGAATTGAGTTGAGTTACGTAAAAAAACAAAAATTTTAATTAATATTGTAATTAAATATGTTTTGTATTTTTTTTGTTACAGAGGTACTACTTGTACTACTTGCCTAATTGACAAAAGTTTCAAAACATGTCACTTTCAAAACCAAGCCAAAATGAGGAGGATTATGGTGGGGACAGTAAGAAAACTGTATGGCATTATTTTTAAAAAAATGCAAAAAGACAACTCTGTGAACGCGAAATGCACATTGTGCTCTAACATACTAAAAATAAGTAAAGGTTCTTATAAAGGTTTAAAAACACATTTGAGAACAAAGCATTGCATTAATCTAAGTTCTGAAAATAGCCAATTAAAACGTCCGAATTCCAATTTATTTCCTAAACCATTCACATCAAAAACGAATTCAGCTGATATTATTTCTGATAAGGAAATGCCAAAGAAAAAGTCTAAAACAATTGACAGTTATTTTAATAAGGAAAACTCGATGGAAAAGATGATCTCGAGAATGGTCTGTAAAAATGGTGTGCCCCTCAGTTTATTTTGTACGTCGCCAGATTTGAGATATTTGTTTTCAGAAAGCGGATTTCAACTTCCTAATTCACCAAACACTATAAGAACTATAGTTACAAATTTTGCAATTACCGCCATTGCTGACTTGATAATTCAGTTCGAATATCTTAAGAAACAGGGAAAAAGATTCTCTTTAAGTTTTGACGAATGGACGTCCCAAAAAAATCACCGATATTTGAACCTAAATGTACACCAAAAAGAAACACACCTTAATCTGGGCTTGATTAGAATACATGGTTCGTGTACTGCGGAACATACTACCAGTCTAATAAAACACCGCTTAGAAAGCTTCGGTCTTGATTCTGATACTGATATTATTGGCATGAGTACATACGGCGCAAGTGTCATTATCAAACTAGGTAAGCTCATGAATTTCTATCAGCAACTGTGCTTCGCACATGGGTTACAATTAGCCGTGGTCGATGTTTTATACAAAAAGAATGAAGACAAGGAATAAGAACACCTAGCAACATCACCAACATCTAATGAATCAGATACAGATGACGAAGACACAACGAATGGTGCTCTTGAAGAACAAGGAGTTACAGTAACAATAACGGACCCTCGTCATCCTTATCTTTCTAGGACTGAAGTAATTCCTAGATACAATGATCTTCAAAAAGTGCGAAAAGTGGTGAAGCTGTTCAAGAGATCGCCTACTAATTACGATATGTATCTGCAAAAGTCTGTGAAAGAAGATACAGGTAAAGAATTAAGCCTTATTTTGGATTTCCGCACGCGTTGGAATAGTCTTCTGGCTATGATAGAAAGATTTTATAAGCTGAAACTTTGTATCTATAAAGCTTTAATAGATATAGGAGCTGACATAAAATTTAGTGACCTTGAATGGTCGAAAATAAAAGACTTGATTGACAGTTTTTAGCCATTTAAATTGGCTGTAGAGGCCCTATGAAGAAGAGATTCGACTCTTTTAACTGCTGAAACAACACTAAAATATGTTTTAGAGAAGTTGCTCACTCATGACATGGTGTTAAGTACTGAATTATCTGAATCACTATGTACAAGGATTAAAGAACGCCGCACTGTAGTAACAGGAATATTAATATACTTACAGAATCCAAAGAAATATCATGAAGATACAAACCGAGCTGATGATACATTTACTATGCAAAAGAAAAAAGTCATACAATTAGAAATGAAAAATTTTTTAGAAAGACTTATTCGAGATGATAACTCTAACGAAAACGTGGAAGAAATAGTAGAGAAGAACTGAGATTCACCATCACTGAAAAAACATTTGACATTACAGGAAGAATTACAATTACAAATCCAGCAAGAAACGACGTGTTATACCATACATACTAAATAAGAGAAAGATTTTGATAAAGTACTAAAAAAGGAAATGACTGCATTTGAAAGTGAAGGAGTTCTAGGAGAATACTTGTCTGCTATTCATGATTATTTTCTGACAATAAAGCCGACAAGTGTACAAGCTGAAAGGGCCTTTTCGGCCGCAGACTATATTTGTAGCTCTATTTAGACGTCGACTGGCAGATGACACAATTAACACTATTTGTTTTCTACGATCCTTTTTTCTGTCATAAATATAAGAATGAGATTTGTTAGCATTCTCAAATACCTAATTATTGTGATCTCAGTAAATTATGTAAGGTTAATTATGTTAGATTTTATAAAGTCACTTACTAAAATTGATCTATCTGTGAAAGTGAAATCTAAGAAGACTGAACCACCCGTTATGTGTCGTTAAAATTTAACTAGTTACCTACACTGTACTAGATTTTAATTGTTTGCTCGTTGTCTAATTTTAAAATCGCAAATAAAGTTTATTATATACGTTTTTTTTATAAATTACCTATAATTACAATACACTCGATTAACTCATTAACAGTTCATTTCGGCGGACCGAAAAGGGAAAATCATCCTTATTTGATCAATCCGGTCGGACCCGGCCGGATCCGGCCGGATCGATGGGAATCCGCTCGGATCCGGTCGGATTGANTTATTTGATCAATCCGGTCGGACCCGGCCGGATCCGGCCGGATCGATGGGAATCCGCTCGGATCCGGTCGGATTGAAAATGACGCCGGATTGCAATCCCTATTTGGAACATCCTTTTTTGAAAACACAAAGAAGATAAAAAAAACAATAATACAATATGCCAGAGGAAAGTTCACCAAAATGCGTCAATGCCGGTCATTTGTTCCACCGGAATTTCAGTTTTCGTGTAGGTGATGCTTAACGTCTCGTCGACAGCGAGGTCGTCAGAGACGGAGCAAGTTGCTCGGACAAGCAGGAATGGGGAAGGTATCGGCCATGGCAGCGAGGTCGTCAGAGACGGAGCAAGTTGCTCGGACAAGCAGGAATGGGGAAGGTATCGGCCATGGCAGCGAGGTCGTCAGAGACGGAGCAAGTTGCTCGGACAAGCAGGAATGGGGAAGGTATCGGCCATGGCAGCGAGGTCGTCAGAGACGGAGCAAGTTGCTCGGACAAGCAGGAATGGGGAAGGTATCGGCCATGGCCTGTAGTATGGAACCACCCCAGTAGTTCGACTGGAATGATTTCAGTAAACCACGGAAAACCGAGATCAGATTGCGCGAACCACGACACGAATGCGAGTCCGAATGTTGCGCCAATTCGTAGTCCGTCAAAATATTCGCCCATAAAGTGGCCAGAACCTATTATTTAAGGTCGCCCTTTCTTGATTTTTTTTCCGATCTGACTTCCAGAAACCCGTTAACAGCAATTAACCTGCTCAGAGTTAACTTACTGCACCACGCCCTCTTAACCAAGGACCAGGTACAATGACCAATAAGTATTCACACGCAATGCAGAGATCAGCGACCAAGACATCTCTTCGGCGTCGTTTTGTGCATCGTCCTTAATCTCACGCTGAAGCTCTAACCACATGTACGACAAAACAGCAGGAGTATGAAGCGTATTTGTGAAATTGTTGTTGCGGATTTGACAGGGACTTGCAAACTACCCGGTACACTCAAAACGTTGGAGGTGGGCGGAGACTGCACGCACGAAGAAGGTAAAACCGGAGAATTTCAAACTTAACAAAAAACTGTATTTAAGATATTTTCCGAATTACGTGACATAAGGGAGTTCCCCCTAAATTTCGTCCATTTTTTGAGAAGCTTACAAAAAAAAGGTAAATTACTTACATAAATATGCAGATTTTTGTGTAATATTTTCATACATCGTTCTTGCAACAGTACCTCAAACGAAGACCAATATTTATTCAAACCTTTAAACAGAATAATTAAATATATATATAATGGTATTTTACTGCACTGAAGAAAAGTGTTCCTAATTTCACCCAATAGATAAAAGCTATTATAAATATATGAAAATGGTTCCTTAACACACTAAAACATTAATGTATGAAGCCTTAAGTAATAATTTTCATATATGAAGTGCTTTTTAAAATAATTATTCTAATAAAAAGTTGTAAAAAATGTGCTAAATATAAAAATAACCTGAACAACTTCTTAAAGTAATTTCTAGCCATTAAGGAAAAGAGCACATATGAACTTTGGAACATCTTCATCATCGCCAGCGCAGTGTCCATGGCACAATGAATAACATTTTCTACACTGGACCCATTTCTCTTCCTTCCCATCTTGTATGTAGAATTCATAGCAGTACAGACACTCGGCATCATTATCACTTCCTTCGTCATCTCTAGATGCATAACCTACTGACTGCATTGTCATCTTCAACTTCACAGGTTCACTGTCACTGCTGCTGGAAGAACATTCCCTTTTTGTGCGCAAATGTGTGGTACCCCATGGTTTTACTTTGTGCTGAATTGGCCGGCTTCTTATTCTTGGCCTCAGTTGCAGATTTCTGCCTGATACTCTTCGGTAGCTCCTCTTTATGGGGAAAATCTGTCACCAAAAAACCAGACTCTTTATGGGAACGTTGAGATGTGCTTGGCTGCTTGAAATCAGGAACAGGGCTAATGTTAGATGGTGACACTGTGACAATTAAAAAATAATATACAGAATAAAACATGTTTAAATGCCCTTTATTATATATAAATACACTTTTAATTGGCAAACAACCATTAGAATGACTAATGAAATATTTATAACAGCAATAATTATCACAGTTGCTAATAATTTGTTTCATTGATTACAGTTCTTGGTATTTGCCTTGGAGCCCAAAAAGAGAAAAATTAAACATTAGAAACATAATCTTAGCTCCAGGAAAATAAAACTCAAAAAAAATTTTCAGTTAAATTTACTTAACTACTGATTAGGAACGTTACAATTTTCTTTGACTAGAACATAGCACCCATTTGACTCTAAAAACTCGTAGAAAGGAGAGCAGCAATACACTTGCCCATTAAAGCCTCCATTCCATAAAATATTTTTAAAAAAATTGAAAGGTAAGCAAAATAATTACGGTGGGAGGCAGTCGCATAATACCAGTACGACTCCGACCGTTAAAAATTACAAAAAGAAAAAAAAATTAAAAATTCTACGCTCCAATTATATAGTTGTAGAGACAGCAAAAAATGGATACTCATCAATACTTGGGCGGCTAACAAGGACAAAAACGACACGTTAAAACAAGAGAGACACAGCAACGTGACACCATAGTTAAGCCGGAACGTAATTTTGAAGGGCGACCGAAACCAGGATTTTTAAATGGCCTAGCCTTACTGCACACCCAAGATACAGCACAACTGTGCCACACAAATTACAAAAAAACATTTAAAAACCAACCGCAAGATTAGCGTTCTCCGCGACTTACCGTTTTACTGCCCCATCGCTCAGTAGCTAACCTGGTATACTGCGTCAGCTCAGTAACATTATGTCGGCGTTGTCCAGTGCTGGGCGAAGGTGAAAGTGGTTAAGCCATCAGTTACTAGCGAGGATCTTGCGCAGTGGCGGATTTACAAATTTGTCGCCAGTAGGCTATTCAAATTTTGCCGCCCCTACCGCTCTACAATTGGATACTATAGTTCACAATCATATTAATTACAATTGTTTTGTCAATGAAATTGTTACTTTATGATTTGTGCACTATCGTCCTAATTACACCACCTTTTTCCCGTAATTAGTATTATTGTGAACTAGGGGATCGATGTGTCAGTTTCTAGATTATTTTTACAACCCAACGATTTAGTTAAGATTGTACAAGAAATAGTTTTTGGGTATTTTTCTGAGCAAATGAAAGCTCAATCATGTACTGCTAATAAGGCGGGGTAAGGTATGCCTCAATACTACTTACACAATAATGTACATTAGGTAAACGTAATTAAATAATTTTATAGCGCTTACTTACAGTTTAATAACAATATATTCAATTATCTGGTAACAATCCGGCTGATGATGTCGATGAAATTCAATTAATTAAGTTATAAAAGTTTTACAATACCTTTTTGCACGATTTTCTAAGGGCAAAATCATCAATTATATTGTTGTATGTAATCTTGTTCATTAGTTCTGACTCTATGCACAAAAGATTTAAGGCGTTTAGCTTTTGTTGGCTTAAGGTAGATCTTAGATAATATTTCACCCGATTTAAGCAAGAAAAGCTTCTCTCACCCGAACAATTTGTCGCTGGTGTACATAGAGCCATGCGAACTGCTATATCCAAGTTTGGATAAACGTTTTGCAAATTCTTTTTTCGCAGGAACGAAGATCGACTTTTCAATGAACCAGAATCTGGTTTTACCAAAATTCTTTCAGAAGAAAGGTGGCATTGAAAATGCATGCATTCATGAACTAAGTCAGTCTAAATAATTAGGATACATTTCTTCCAAGAGAAGGGCTTTTTCCGTAAGGGTTGATGATGACAATTCACTCATTTTGGAAATGAAAACTTTTCATTGAACCTCCTGTAGGCCTCCTAACGTTTTTCTAATTCGGATACGAGTCTATCAATGAGGACGAGAAATGTGTTAACCCTGAAAGTGACACTCGCAGTCATTCTCATTTCTTCATCGTGTGTTTCATCATAATTTTTTTTCCTTTTCGGTTGTCTTTTTCCCATGTCTTTTGTATACTGCTTCGACACGCTTAATTCCATCGCCTTTTGTTCGAAATACTTAAAATTTTCTCGTTCAGCTACGAAAAACTTGCAAAGAGATTCGTAAAGATCGGCAACAGTGATCAAATCTACGATAGAAGCCTGAATTTGAACATTCACTTAGTTTATTCTTTCCAAAAATCATTCAATACAACAACCATTACCACAGTTTCCAGTTTTTCTTAATTCAAAAATATTCCTGTCGCTTAGTTTTGCGTTACAGGCTTTTCGGTACAATCATCCTTGATTGATTCCAAAGTTTTAAGGACTTCGTGTCAACAATCTCTCAAACTTCTACATGCGTCCTCTCTAGCTGACCAATCTGTCAAATTTACTCTTTTTAACGTTTTCCCCTTCCCGATTCCAGTCATTCATTTTTGCCAACGCTGTGTCGAACTTTTAAAAAAACGTAGATTTCTTGAAGCGACAAGCTTCTGTGCAAGATTCAGCAGCCGCAGTTGCCACTAAATTTAAAGAGTGGGCAGAGCAAGGAACGAAAAAAGCAAAAGGTGCTTGGCTTTGAATTTGAGCCTGTAAGCCATTGTACACACATACATGTTCGTGGCATTATCATATGATTGTCCACGGCAGTCTTCAGTATTTATGCCCAGTGTTTTGAGTTCCGAAATAATGGCAGAAAACATTTCTTCAGCTTTATGTCCCACTGAGGGCAAAAACTTGAGAAATCTTTCACGCGGTTCGCCTGTTTCCAAAACGTATCTAATGACGAGGGTAAGTTGGTCCACATGTGCTATATCTGGTGTTGAATCGATGATTAAGGAAAAATATTTCGCCCTTCTTATCTCGTCTCCAATGTGTTTTAAGACTTTATTACCCATCAAGAGAATAAACTCATCGCAAACGGTCTTTGATAAGTCACTGGTACTTCCAGAACCTTGATTCCCAAATCGTTCAATATGACTGGCTAAAAAAGGATATAATTCAGCTAACAGTTCCAAAATCATACAATAATTTCCGTTATGCGGATCACCGAACTTTTCATTTTTTCCTCTGAAAGCGAGGCCTCTTGAACACAGTCGCTTCACTACGGCAACAACCCTCTTCAGAACGTTTCTCAAATATAAACCAGCCAATTTCGGTCATTTACTTCATTATTTTTCATTTTTCTTTGGAAGATACTCACTGGCAAGAAACGACGATGATCAGCATATATTTTTTCACTTTTAGAGAAGTCACAAGACTTGTTTTGAACGAAGCCGTATCTTGTGATAATCTCCCTTAAGGTATCGTTGATTTCCCATAAAGCTGGATATTTTTTTTAGATTTACTGTTGTTTGCACTTGGTCATTACTTAACGTCTGATTATGATACGGATCTTCAATTGTTATACTTATTGATGATTTCTCTACCGCCTCTACGTTAAAAATATAAATATCCGTTTTTTCAAAAGTAGATGGTTCAACAGATTACTGTTGTTGTTGGGCCGCAGAGTTCAAATCCGTTTCATCTGTTGATTGTATTGTGTCAGTGCATGTTGTTGAAGTTTCTGGTCTTTCAACACTACTTGCACTACCACTTTTAAAAAAAACTGTCAATTTTTATAGTTTTACGGATAATCTGTTTTTGTTCTTCTTTTTTTTTCTTTTTGGCCTTCTTTTTATACTCAGCTCCACTAAGTCACTTTCTCCCATCACTCATTCTAACAATTTCTTGGATTCCAAGAACTGAAATAAAAAAGACTACATTGGGAGTTTTATTTCTCATACATCATTTGTTCCGACTTCAGACATTGAATAATTACTTAACATAAGTACAAGAAATTATTTTAAGTATGATATAACAAAAAAAAATCGAAATTTCTTTGCATACATTCTGAAACAGGTATTTATCAAGTTAAATTACGTCTTACTGATTCGTTATGGATGATTTATTGTAGAATATTATGATTACTTACCTACTTATGTTATGAAATTATTCTTACAATCCACGAAACACTTTGAAAAATAACAGCACACAACCAGAAAAAGTAAATACGTGACGGGACTTGCCCGTTAGTATCACACTTAGCGAACGGTCACACTCGTTCCCGCACCTCAACCAAACGCGACTACGCAAATTGTAGAAACATTTATCTAAGTGGTGAATCATATTACATGTGAATTGTTTGTGTGGACCTAATAACATTTAGGTATATAAATATGAATCTTTTTAATTTCTGTAAGACATAAAAAAGATTTTGCCCCAAATTTGCCGCCCCTAAAATCTGCCGCCCTAGGCTCCAGCCTACTCAGCCTGCTGGTTAATCCGCCACTGATCTTGCGGCGTTAGTTGCGGCGAGAAGTAGAAGACTTCGGACTGGCGTGAGGTAGAGCAGAACAGGCAGAGCCCCGGCCGAGCAAGGACNGGGGGGAAGGGAAGGGATACGAGCCTAGCAAAGAGTAAACCACTGAGCAGAAGTAAATGGCGGTAAAAACATTAACGCGACAGCACTAGCGTCGCATCACGAATTAAGAGTGTCTTCGCACTGTTGTAATAAGGCTATCTGTCGCAAAATCATCATCTCTGAATACGCATGGTTGAAATGGAAATAATCCTTGCATTTCTAAATCTGTTCACCGCTACATCAACTGTAAAATCACGAGTGTATGCTGAACCCATCGATGTAGCCACTTATTGCCTGGGAGTAATAATACATCTTGAATGGATTCATGAATGCGACGTCAAGCGGCTGCATTTTTTTGTGTGGAGTGAGGCGGCGAAAAAAAAAATACCACCCCATTGTTGCGAGCAATGTTTGTGACACCAATGTTTCTTGTGTGTGGAAAATGACCATCGAGGATCAAAAATACTGGCTGGTCAACTGCAGGTCTAACAATGAAAATGAAATGAGCCATCCACTGTGTAAAAGAAACTGCTTGAATCCACCCGGAAATATTATATGTATCAATAGTCCCAGGAAGTGCCATTTCGGAGGGCTCGGAAAATGCGTATCAAATATGCGTGATGAGAAAGGACCATACAACCTAGTCTAAAATATGTTTTATTTTTGTAGATCTTTACTTTGCGTTCATTTAATAGTTTCATCAAAAATGCACACTGTAAACAACTCCGTAGTGCAGTTCAAGCACCAGGTAGGCAGACACCTTAATCTATACATAAATATCAGTAGTACCGTAAATGGAAGAACTCGTCGTAAAAAAACAAGTTGGTTTGTATTTTAGGAAATGTGGCTATGAAACAGAGCGCCGTGTAGATAAACAGGAGATAAGTACGAAACTGAGGAATCTGAAGAGAGAAAAATCACGTGAACTTGAGCAGGAGTTTAGTTGCCGAGATACTGATACCGCGCGTGCAGATCGTTCTGTGGGAAACCTTTGTTGTGTGCTACAAAAGGTGATATATTTTTTAACCATCATATAACTTACATGATTAATGCTAAAAGAAAATAAGATATGCTCCTAATTACCCCACGGTAGATATTTCCCCCATGTACTCAATTTCGCAAATGTGCCTTATTTCGCCTAAAGACGTGGGTGAAATTAGGAACAATTTGTTTTACAAACATGGCAGCTACTGTACAAATGCGCGTCGTAGCATTAATTTAGAAACCACTGAATGAAGAAGCATGCTTGTTAACCANATGGCAGCTACTGTACAAATGCGCGTCGTAGCATTAATTTAGAAACCACTGAATGAAGAAGCATGCTTGTTAACCATCGTGATGTGTTATTTCACAAAATATTACTGCATACCTTCACTGGTTTTACAGTACGATTCCGAATACCGCAGAGAAACTCGTTCCCAAAAGTAATTGAAAATTCACTACTCAAGCACAACACAACTTGTCAGTTCGCCGGCCATACTGGTAGCTATAGTTACGCTGGGCCATCGTTTCCTGGTGTCATTGACAGAGTGTAGCACCTCCTTGCATTCAGTGCTGCGCTGGGCGAAACTAGGAACCTGGGCTAAATTAGGCGGACTTCCTTTATTTATTTTTTTCTGGAAAGGAGTGGTTGTATCTTCTGTGTGCAGTATAAATATTAATATATATACAAACCAAATTATAGAAAATTAGTTGTTTGGGGGACTAGCAGTCCGTCAGACACCACCCTTGCAGAATAGATAAAAGGTGCCAACACCGTAATGCGCCAGTAAGCGTTTGAGGTATTACGGAGACATACTACTACTGCAAAACTAAGGCCTTGTCTCAATTCCCTTCAAGTATACACATGTCCATACTTCGCCCCGCCTGTGGCGTCACGAAGTATATACTAGCGCTATTCCAATTCCTAGTATAGCACACACAGAGTCTGTATTTGCCAAGTGCACGGAGTTG
>NQII01003525.1:0-42720 GCA_002778355.1 Clitarchus hookeri
TATCCATTATTAGTCTCTAGTTAAGAAAATACCTTTCAACTACGAAAAATAACTGGTAAAAATTATTCACAAATCCTTCTGAAACTAGGAACACTTCTTCTTTCCAATAACATAATTTCCATAAATTTCACAAAACGTTTGTGAATTCACAGAACCTCCCTATTATTTCGCCGGTTTTAAAATTTTTTATTCCTATTTATGAAGTGAAATTATGATTCTCTTTTTGTTAGTTATGATGGTATTTCTCTATATATTATAAAANCCGGTTTTAAAATTTTTTATTCCTATTTATGAAGTGAAATTATGATTCTCTTTTTGTTAGTTATGATGGTATTTCTCTATATATTATAAAAGTAGTTTAAAATGTATAATATGCATTTTTTCTTCTTTGTGGATTTTAGAAGTTGTCTTGTGCTATTTTTTTATCTTTGAAGTGTGCGCATAGGTGGCATGAATCTACAATCTGATGCAGGAAAAGTAATGTTCTGATCCCAGCGGCGAAAACATTTTGTATCCTAGGTATTGTTTTTTTCAGAAATTAAAGTTAAAGGAAATACGGGGAGTTTTGGAATTTTTTATGTATGGAGCTCATTTCCGTTTAAGCCATTTCGTGAGTGTATGGGAATTTTTAACTGTGTACGACAAAGAGTTTGTTGAACATCATATTTATACAATTTAAAAACTCTAATCCATTTGAAGATGTAATACATAAAAAAAAAAAATATCTTACAATAAGCAAATTATTAAAATCCAAATATAACAATGACAATCTTCTTTTGAATTTGTTACTTTGTCNAAATATCTTACAATAAGCAAATTATTAAAATCCAAATATAACAATGACAATCTTCTTTTGAATTTGTTACTTTGTCCTCGGAAGAATTGTTGATATCATAAATTTGAGGATTCGACTTCAACAGTTACAAGTTATAATTCTTTGATTCATGTTTCCTTTTCGATGAACGAAAGTTCTAGATAACTACTTACACACCTCTTTATTCTAACGCACCTTGAAAACGGTACGTGGGATTCGAAAACACGACCTCTACTCTGCCACAAAGGACATCATTTCACCACACTGAAAGTGTGAAAGATGCTTTTCAAGACGAACTTTTGTTGCTGGTAAAAACCGACTTTAATGCATATTAACACGTAAATACGTATAGAAGTAAAAATGTAATTTAGTGCTCATNTTGCTGGTAAAAACCGACTTTAATGCATATTAACACGTAAATACGTATAGAAGTAAAAATGTAATTTAGTGCTCATTAGCGTATTTGTTTAGTGAAAGTATTTGTATTCACTGCCACCAAATTAATAAATTTCGCAGCAATAGAATTCGTGTCGTACAGAGTAAAACAATCTTGCTGTGATCGCGAAACAGCTTCCCTTATATTCTGCGCATGCTCGCTAAGTGGCAAATAGTTTGTCAGTCTAGTCCGCGTTCCTCTCCTCACATACGGTTATGAATAAATTCGAGAGGTATATTTTTAATAGATTGAGGATGGATTACATGATCCCTCGTGTTACCCAGAAACGATTCCAGAAAACAACATTTCCACGAGGCGAAATGTTCATGCCTTGACTTGTGTGGCGCTTGTTAGATATGTGGTGTGCATATGCTCAAGTCAAAGCTCGCCATACAGGGCGAGCTGGTGCAATGGCGACACACGAAACTCGCGTGCGTCCGAGATAGCCCTGGTTCGTTTCCTGGTCTGCCCATCCTGATGCCGGTTTCCAGCGGTTGTCCGAAATCATATCATGCGATTGCAGGTAGGGTGATAAAGGCATTGGCTTTTTCTTCCTCTCTCCTGCTATTGACGAGACGTCAAACCATGTTTTACTTACCAAGNCCTCTCCTGCTATTGACGAGACGTCAAACCATGTTTTACTTACCAAGTTTTGCATCATGAAAGACACTTTAGTGAGCTCTTTTAACAAGTATTGCTGCTGCATCGTAACATTTTTGCTGCTTCTAACGAACGTGTCATTGCCTTTCTATATATGCAATGTGTTAGTGATGAACAAAAGTCCTTTTTTTTATGGCAGTGAATATTTGAGACCCTATCATTTTTTTTCTTACTGCAGCATCATTTGTGATGTCTATTTTGCAAAAACATATTGTGGCAACTAACAATTTTATTTAGGTCACCAAAAATATTTTTTTCCCCAGTGTACTGGAAATTTGCGACTAACTACATGTCATATTAAGTAATTAATTTGACACTATTTACGGCAAAGAGTAATTCGCAATTCCATTATTTGTACATGCACAACANTCATATTAAGTAATTAATTTGACACTATTTACGGCAAAGAGTAATTCGCAATTCCATTATTTGTACATGCACAACATATCTAGCATCTTAAACATAGTTAAAACGTAACAGTTTATTTATTTAAAGAATAGTGCATAAAGTAATTAATTGTTTCTGAGCTTCGCTCTTCACGGGAACAGAGAATGCTCTCTGACAAAGATTTACCTGAGTTANAAAGTAATTAATTGTTTCTGAGCTTCGCTCTTCACGGGAACAGAGAATGCTCTCTGACAAAGATTTACCTGAGTTACATAGCTATTTTACCAGTTAACGCCATATAATATACGTGATTAAGGTAGTGTTAATGTGAATCAGAGAACTCCTCACCAACGTAACGTGTGAGCGAAGGTTATTTTACTTGTACCAAAAGTGTCATTACCTACGGTACCTCCCGGCAATATAATAGGTAATAATAAAGTATATTCAAGTTCAGGTTTTCAAACCTTGCCTGCGGCTATCGCTTGATAACCAGTGCGCGATTATATATTACCTCCGTCTGATATTCAAGGATGATTAACCTCCCTGCCATACGACNCGCTTGATAACCAGTGCGCGATTATATATTACCTCCGTCTGATATTCAAGGATGATTAACCTCCCTGCCATACGACAAAGTTTTTACATGAGTGCTCGTTGGCAACGCCGCTAAAATAATCTTTAACTCGGATTGAGTATGAAGCAATTCTTTGCAAAACCGCAGATGTCATATTGAATGCCAACGAACACGTTTTTATGATGATGTTGTTCACTCTCCGATCTCTTATAGCGGCTCCTTGCACCCCATATTACAAATAAATATTTCCAAACAGAACATTAACCGTCTACACTAATTCAGCCTTAGACGAGGAAATGAATGCTATTTCTCAATGGCAAACACCTCCTTCCTTGATTCCCGTCAGCCAAAATTCGNAGCCTTAGACGAGGAAATGAATGCTATTTCTCAATGGCAAACACCTCCTTCCTTGATTCCCGTCAGCCAAAATTCGCTGATTATATCACCTTTTTTATTAGTTTCTGTCATTTCACTAAAAATGTATATATTGATTGAAATTTTTTTATTTGCCATTTGTATCTGATTCAGTATTTAAAATTTTCATTTATATTTGTGCTGATACATCATTTCACGCGTCCACTACCAAGGGATAATACACATCTACTATTGAACCCAGTAATCTACTACTTCATAAGAAACTGTCCGTTGTTAAGGGAAATTTATTTTTGCTTCTTTGCATTAGTGTGAATATTTTATGAAATTTTGATACAAATATGATTTTCCACTTAAAACGCACATTTTTAGTTATGTGGTAGAAGGTAGTATAATATTACCTAAATACTTAATGTCTTTTAAGACATTTTAAAATCAAATAACTCTGTAATTTACATTTACTGTTATAATTTATTGATGATTTATGTTTTTATTTTCTATTCCATAAATTATTATCACATCGGAAAAGAATACATTTAACACTTTAAAGAGCGGTGATCACATAATACTCTAATAACTAAATTTTGTGAAGCAATCAAAGCTTTCTAAATATTCATTTCAGATATAGCTGCATTGAATTAGAGTTCAGGACTTCCCAGATTGTTGGGTGCGCCCCTTGGAATTCGGAAATAGTTTATGGAAACTAATCGGTTAGAACCACAGGCAAAACTATTGACTACGTCTGTAACTAATTTCCACTGAGTTAACAGTGACTAATGTTCATGCTATTTAGCACCGCAACTTGTCGCCGCGGCGACCCGAGTTACACTTCTGGTGTTAAATCAAGGGCCGGGTTTTTTTTCCGCACGTGGGGAACGACGAGGACGTGGCCAATGTTCGCTGGGTTTTCTTGGGGTATCCTCACTTCATGATATCACTGCATTCCGCTACCTCACCAAACATACACATACTTCGTCCCCTCGTCAATACCCCCAGGTCAGCCTGGGGTGACAGACGGGTATCTCATAGCCAGCTCCGCTTGCCCCCGGCTGTGCTTCATTTATCCATGACGTTCCTGCCTCAGTCGCAGGAACCAGTTCTATTTTCTTTGGCCCCGACGTATGACAGAACAATATACTGGCATTTAAGCAGTTCTAAACAAAACCTTTAATCGTTAAAACGCAACATACTTGGTTTATATTTTGGAGTAGGTTGTAAAAATTTCTTAGCAAATCACTTTAATTTATTTTCACTACAAGTTATGTTCCTTTGTAATGGTTTAAAAATGATTAATAATAATTCACATTAAATCAAACTGTTGAAGTCGTTGGTTTCGGGAACGTTGTACTGCACATGCATTTTACAGATTTTTAAACACTAGTAATAAACTTTTACAGTAGTGAAGATCTTTGAATCTATTCAGCGGTCCAACCTGAAGTAAAAACTTTCTATTCGAATTTCGGGGAAGCAGTGTACAAAATATTTTCATTTTAACAGAAAAATTTATAGTCTCACCACGCACCATCTCTATTTCATAATCCACGGTTCACAGATTAATTAAGAAATAAACGCAGAGTAGTTCCCAAAAAAATTCCTTTAAAATAAAATAAGTAGGGTGGTGCAATTACCTCGAATGCCTGCGAGTTACATGAGTGGGTAAACTTAAAGCTGGGATATCGTCGCTCGCGTTGCAAATATATCTCCCGCCTCTGTCGATATATCTCGATTCATTTCGATACGGCGGAGTGTCCGCGACAGCTGTCGCTTCCCACCCCACTCAGCAAATTTAGGTTGCGGTAGGAGGGGTGCGCTTTGGCCAAGCTTAGTTTATATTGGGGCATAGAAAACAATAACTGTGAAAAATTGGGGCAGCATAAAAACCGATCGGCACCTCATCTGTCACATATTGTTCCCGCGAACAATGCGAGCCCTACTGGGAATGGAATCGGCGCGTAGGTTTATTTTTTTCAATAAAAAATTACGCCGGAAATCAACTACACGCGTGCGCTGGAAAAATATTTATTGTGGTGATATTATATCACGTCAGGCTTTGGGCGCGGGAGAAAATCCGCCTGCCCACGGCTTCGCGGAATGCGACCCTGCATACGGAAGCCTCATGCATACAAATACGCTCATGGCATTTTCAAACAATATGCCGCATGCGGCATATTGAAACGATAGCAGCAGCATAAACCTAAGTAAATTAAAAAAGTTTTGATTGATCAAGTTTGAGGTTGTGGAAAGGACACGGAATTTTGGGTAACTTTCAATGATTGTTTGGAAAGTTAATATGAAACAGTGGCCAATTTTTAGGATTCATAAATGGTTTGTTCGTCTTGCAAGTAAACTTAATTTTCCGTCGCTAATTATCATCCTTTTCTAAAATAGTAAGCAGCCTTACTCACAATTTTAAAGATAGTGTAATTTATGAATAAGAAAATTTTATTGGGCTGAAACAACTAAGTTTTATTTACATGGCGCTTCAGCGCTTGTCTTACATTTATTTATGGGAAATTATTTGCAATTATATTTTTCGAGAAAATTCGTAGAAACTTTTACAAACAAAATTTGCTTACTAGCTACAGAAACTAAATTTGCCTATAGCGTTCATTAAATTTCCTAGATTATAATGTTTTAACAATTTTTTTTGTGATTAATGGAAATTTCTTGACAACTATGTTGTAAACAATTATATCGTTATTTTAATAGATTTTTACGGAAATGAGGTGTAACCAAATCAATACACTATGTTTATGAAAATTGTATCGCTTTTAGAGTGTTTTCAATGAAAAAATGTTATATGCACCCGTACAGTCATGCTTTCCACTGCCGTGGATGCGTTGCACGTGAAGATAAGTTATTTCCCAACCTATACATACACGGAGAAGAGTCGTGTTCCAGTTAAGTTAAGGTCTTTCATGTGCTTTGTTCGTGTACGTTTCTACACCTCTGGTTAATGAACGTTTAAACCCAACGATAGGCTTTTTACTGTCGATTAAGTATTTTCGAAATTAACGTTTGTAAAATGTTACTGTCCCTAACTGCATATATTTTGACTGGCACACAGACTGGTATACGTCCAATAACGACGGAGGGAAGGTAGTTCCATGTCTTAATGGCGACTCAAAAGTGTAGGGAAACATTTGTGATTACTGAATTTTTCTTTTTCTTCTGTGTTTTATACATGTAGGGTTAAGAATGGTAAATTTTTTTAATATTTACCTTCTTAATTATTACACAGTTCAACATAACCGGCGCATAAAAAGTGATCAAGTGCATAGTGAAGTTAATATCACGTATGGTTGAAGTGTACACAATGTGCATGCAAATAGATCTTACGCAGGACTTTTTAAAGTACTCATTTTACCGTGAACATACTATAATATCAACGTGGTCCTCTGACTTAGATAAGCAAGATCTATAAAAGTATACTGTACCCCAGTATTTCCCAAAGTATGGGTCGCTACCCAATGGTGGGTCGCAGACAAAAATTTGGTGCGCCCCAAAAAATATAATTTCATACATAAACATATGCATGAGTTATGAATGTTATAATTTAGAACCTACACACATGCAATGCAACTGTCAATCAGACGTANCATAAACATATGCATGAGTTATGAATGTTATAATTTAGAACCTACACACATGCAATGCAACTGTCAATCAGACGTAAAATACTACGCAGAGTACTCAGTGAATGCGACCCCGCCGCCTCGCCACCATCCCCGCGGCCAACAATCGCGCCGAGCGACTCAGTGAGCCAGTTTCTCACATAAGGCATTAAAGCGGGTCGTGAACATTTGCATTTTTTTTTTNCGCGCCGAGCGACTCAGTGAGCCAGTTTCTCACATAAGGCATTAAAGCGGGTCGTGAACATTTGCATTTTTTTTTTAATGGGTCGCAGTTCATAGAACTTTGGGAATCACTGCTGTGCCAAATGTAGTTATATTTTTGCAACATTTGATCTTATGAATAATTGCGTTATCAAATGAATTAACATGAACAAGTTAGCTGAAANAATGGGTCGCAGTTCATAGAACTTTGGGAATCACTGCTGTGCCAAATATAGTTATATTTTTGCAACATTTGATCTTATGAATAATTGCGTTATCAAATGAATTAACATGAACAAGTTAGCTGAAAACTATCGAAATAGCCCCGGTAGTGAAATCTGGGTCAGTAACCCATCACCGAAGAATTCGGATTCCTACGGATCTTCGTGTATTCACAAATGCATTAAAAGTTAATAAACTGTGAAGGGCGAACAAATAATCGCGGCGAGAGAGAAAAAACACGTGGACAAGAAATAGAATTGAGAGAAGATCTAGATTTAAGAAATAACTGAAAAACCATACAAGCAGTCAAAAAATGAGAAGGACTTAAGGCGACGTGGGTAAAAATTGTGGAAGAGAAAAATCATGTATCCGAAAGTCTGTAATGGGCGAGGAAAGGGAAAGGAACGGGAATAAATATTTCGTTGCGATGATACGAAATCTCACAATGATACTTGCGCCTAGCAGTGAATTGGTATACGTAAATCGCAAATTACGCTGTTGAGCAAAACTTCTTTGAAATCTATTTGAAAGGCGGTTAATTTTGCGGCATACGCCAACCTTAAAACGATCAGATCAAATGTCGTTATAGTGCATAGTGAAATACTGCAGAATACTGAAGTGTAGGCATCTGGGTGGCTCATAAGAAGATCTTGCGAGCCGAAGGACAGGGAAGGTAATAAACATAGCAGTAGAAGGATTATTGGGACTTGTTTGAACATCGGGACCTGGGACCGGAGTGTCGGAGCTGTTCGTGCACTGTCATTCCAAAAAAATTAAAAAATTTAATCAAATTAAAAAAATATATAAAAAAATTATCACAAAATTATAAAAACATTATTTAAAAAAAATCACATTTCCAGAGGTCCACCACACCCCCTACCAACCATATAAATTCCACCATCTTGGAAGGTGAAGTCCACGATCTCGGTAGGCATCACAGTCACCGTACGACATTTTAGTCGGCGCAATCCACAATATATTATCAGTGCTGTCCGCCATCGTGATAGGGTGTCACAGACACCGTCCGGCGTCGTAGTAGGTGCAGCCATATGCCCTTTTGGTACGTGCAGTCCGCCATATTGGTAGGTGCAGCCGTCCGCCATCTTAGTCGGTGCAGTCCGCCATTTTGGAAGGCATTACAGCCACTGTCCGTCATTTTGTTATTTTCGTTTGCCATTTGTTCATACATTACTGGACCCCACTCCACCAATACTCATTCCGCCATCTTGGTTGATGCAGTCCGCCATATTGTTTCCGATCACTATCTATTTAGGTGTAACCATCCGCCATCTTGGTAGATGCAGTTTACCATCTTGGTAAATGCAGTCCACCATCTTAGCTGATGCAGTCCGCCATCTTGGTATGCGTAACAGCTACCATTGGATAGCCTGAATTTTTCGTTTGTCATTTGTTTTTACAATACTGGAGTTTGTCTCTCACCTTCGTCCGACTGCCATATTGGAATTCATATGTTTTCTTTACCTAGGTGGCGCTAGTGTATTAATTTATCTACCAGGCGAGTTGTCGATTTAGCCAACAGGCGTAGCCATATTTGTTTAGGTTTTTCAAAGTATAGATTGTGCTGTTGACGCTTTCCATATTGGATTCTATTTTCAATACCTAGGTGACGCTATTTTTTCGATTTCGTCACCAAGCGAGCTGCCGATTTAACCACAAGTTGGCTGCCACATATGATTATGTTTTTAAAGCATAGGTGGTGCTGTCAGCACTCTCCATGTTACATTATATTTTCAACAAATAGGTGGCACTAATTTATTTATTTCACTGCCAGGCGAGCTGCCGGTACCCGCTCATTCTGACGATTTATCCGCAAAGTGAGCTGTCGGCTTTCATATGAAAAAATTTAATTTTTCATTCCTATTTTTAAAAAAATATTTTTTTTAATCAGCAATTATTACATGCATAATTTATTAAATCGATATTTTTTTGTATTAAAACCTTTAATTAAGATCGACCAAAATAGTTTACGTTTTAATGCTAAATAAATTACCATTTAAATTGAGTATTTATTCTGTTACCCTTCACACCACCACTTGAGTCCGGCCAATTATTAGCCATCGCTTAGTCTCTTACCCTTTCTGCTCTTGTTTTCAGAATTATTCCCCAGAGCGTGCTAGTGCAGGGAAAGTATTTCATGGGAACAATGGCAACCCTCGGCACAGTTTCTCGTCTGATGCCAGAAGTGACAGATCGCTCTCTCACCTCTCGTATTTTAGCATTCTGACTTGTAGGTTCAGATATTAAATTCCATCATGTCACAGGAAATTATCAAGCATGCATGTAATTCGCATATACATATTCCCGTGAAATTAAAATTTTTCTCAAATTTGGAGTATCGGTTCGGGCCAGCTAGTCTCTGGAGGAACATGTAACCTCTTAAAATACGGCACTAGAACTAAATATTATTTTTAATTTATGTAGTTACCATCGGATTAATTTGCAATTGCGTTACCTCAGTACTCTTGCTGCTAGTGTAACACTTCGTTTGCATTCAAGAAATGTGCTCGAAGACACGAAAAGAAAGTATGTTCGAATAATGCAGATAGAGTGGTATATAAGTGTGGAAAATGTGACATGGCATTTGCTAGGCACGATTACTTGCAGAGGCATGCAAAAAACCTGCGTAGCTGTTGGACCTTCACCTGTCAAAATCCGCCGTGTACAGTCTCCTTTACAGCAGCGTACGAGTGTAATTCTCACAAAACCAAGGGTTTACAGGATGGGCATCCATCATCGTGCCAGCAACCACCACACCGAAGAATCGTGGTAGGGTTTAGGTTGGTTAATGACAATGAGTTCGTCGTGGTCCAAACTGCATTCCAGCACAATCTAAATACCTATGCTTCCACAACGAGAGCAGGTATTCGAAGGATGTTTGAACATTTTTAGCTCAAATGCTGCTAAGCATTGCTGTTTGCTCTTCACATAAACATACAACCAATAAAATTTATTGTATGACTAAAAGGCAGCTTTGCAAAACCGACCCCATCAACGAAAGAAAGGTATTGGAATCAAAAGGCAAGATATCGAAAATACTGTTTCACCTCATACTGCAAATATACGTCACGAGAGAGAAGCATACAAACAGCGTGTTTTAGAGTAAATATTAAGGAAAAATCTATCATCGAATGCTCTCTCCCCTCTAAACAACATACTTGCCCCGTTCAGCAACATATTTGTTGAAAATTCATGTTGGAAAAATCATGTACCGTTGTTATGAGTCTTGGTGGCTCATAACACTCGTAGGAAAGGTTAAGTTTAAAGAAAACAGGATAAGCTCAGATAATTAAGAGGATTGTTTGAAATGATTAATAAAGACTTTACTTGATCTAAAGTTATAAGAGTATACAATGATATTCAATTAAAGTTAAGTCCAACGGAAGTGAGAGGGAAGGACTTAAGGAAGGCTATTAGTTAAAAAGGAGGATCACATATAAAGGAAGGAAACTTACCCCAGCCTCGCACCCAGACCCTCTGACGGAAGCAGCCCAAGGAACAGCCGCTGTCTGGTCTGATGTTCGTAGTAGACGACGCCGGTCCTGGTCGTCGACGTCTATTTCACACTTCCCGCCCCACCATGTGACTGTTAACGAACTTTGCCCCGATTGGTTCCCTTAGTGCTTTGGAAGCTGGCTGTTTCGGTTTTCGTGTTACTTCCCTGAAATGCTCTTGGATCAGCATATTCGCTGTTGCCGGGCGTCTTGCGTGAATGCCCCGTCGATAAGCTACAATCATTCTTATTCAGATGCTTTGATACTCCAGCAGTTTTGTGGTTTCTTCGCGCCATTATTCTGTCGTGTCTGCAATCGTTCTGGCTTGGCGTTAGTGAACTCTGAGGCGTCTTTTCTTAGGTTTCGCTTGGTTAGGAAGATTGAACAGGATTAATCATAACATTCCCCCAAAGTGGGATGGTTGAGAACTTAGTAGAGTTGTGACATATTTGCTTGAAAAATAGTTTATGTATAGGTCAATGGTAGAATAAGAAGATGTAGTGTGAATTAGAGACTTGAGAATGGCCCTGCAATGCTCATAGAAGAGTTATACGGAATAAGTGTTGTGGAGAATGACATGAAATAGATGTTGGTCACACTGATGGTTCGCCGCCGTCCGGTGGGCTCTGCGCACATGTGGTGGCTGGCAATGAAGTTGCTGAACGCTGACATCGGGTTCCTCCTTCCGCTGTCTCGTGCGTGGCTTGGCTGTGGTTAAAGGAAGGGAAGGGAGGGCGAACTGATGCTGGACGTACATTAATTTACACATACATTACCAGAGACTTTTCCTTCGTTGTACATAGTAATATTGTCATATCAAATCTAATATAGACAGAATATTAATTTAAAATGAATATGAGTAAAAGTGANATTTAGCCAACAGGCGTAGCCATATTTGTTTAGGTTTTTCAAAGTATAGATTGTGCTGTTGACGCTTTCCATATTGGATTCTATTTTCAATACCTAGGTGACGCTATTTTCTCGATTTCGTCACCAAGCGAGCTGCCGATTTAACCACAAGTTGGCTGCCATATATGATTATGTTTTTAAAGCATAGGTGGTGCTGTTAGCACTCTCCATGTTACATTATATTTTCAACACATAGGTGGCACTAATTTATTTATTTCACTGCCAGGCGAGCTGCCGGTACCCGCTCATTCTGACGATTTATCCGCAAAGTGAGCTGTCGGCTTTCATATGAAAGAATGTAATTTTTCATTCCTATTTTTAAAAAAATATTTTTTTTTTATCAGCAATTATTACATGCATAATTTATTAAATCGATATTTTTTTGTATTAAAACCTTTAATTAAGATCGACCAAANATCAGCAATTATTACATGCATAATTTATTAAATCGATATTTTTTTGTATTAAAACCTTTAATTAAGATCGACCAAAATAGTTTACGTTTTAATGCTAAATAAATTACCATTTAAATTGAGTATTTATTCTGTTACCCTTCACACCACCACTTGAGTCCGGCCAATTATTAGCCATCGCTTAGTCTCTTACCCTTTCTGCTCTTGTTTTCAGAATTATTCCCCAGAGCGTGCTAGTGCAGGGAAAGTATTTCATGGGAACAATGTCAACCCTCGGCACAGTTTCTCGTCTGATGCCAGAAGTGACAGATCGCTCTCTCACCTCTCGTATTTTAGCATTCTGACNACCCTCGGCACAGTTTCTCGTCTGATGCCAGAAGTGACAGATCGCTCTCTCACCTCTCGTATTTTAGCATTCTGACCTGTAGGTTCAGATATTAAATTCCATCATGTCACAGGAAATTATCAAGCATGCATGTAATTCGCATATACATATTCCCGTGAAATAAAAATTTTTCTCAAATTTGGAGTATCGGTTCGTGCCAGCTAGTCTCTGGAGGAACATGTAACCTCTTAAAATACGGCCCTAGAACTAAATATTATTTTTAATTTATGTAGTTACCATCGGATTAATTTGCAATTGCGTTACCTCAGTACTCTTGCTGCTAGTGTAACACTTCGTTTGCATTCAAGAAATGTGCTCGAAGACACGAAAAGAAAGGATGTTCGAATAATGCAGATAGAGTGGTATATAAGTGTGGAAAATGTGACATGGCATTTGCTAGGCACGATTACTTGNATGTTCGAATAATGCAGATAGAGTGGTATATAAGTGTGGAAAATGTGACATGGCATTTGCTAGGCACGATTACTTGCAGAGGCATGCAAAAAACCTGCGTAGCTGTTGGACCTTCACCTGTCAAAATCCGCCGTGTACAGTCTCCTTTACAGCAGCGTACGAGTGTAATTCTCACAAAACCAAGGGTTTACAGGATGGGCATCCATCATCGTGCCAGCAACCACCACACCGAAGAATCGTGGTAGGGTTTAGGTTGGTTAATGACAATGAGTTCGTCGTGGTCCAAACTGCATTCCAGCACAATCTAAATACCTATGCTTCCACAACGAGAGCAGGTATTCGAAGGATGTTTGAACATTTTTAGCTCAAATGCTGCTAAGCATTGCTGTTTGCTCTTCACATAAACATACAACCAATAAAATTTATTGTATGACTAAAAGGCAGCTTTGCAAAACCGACCCCATCAACGAAAGAAAGGTATTGGAATCAAAAGGCAAGATATCGAAAATACTGTTTCACCTCATACTGCAAATATACGTCACGAGAGNAGAAAGGTATTGGAATCAAAAGGCAAGATATCGAAAATACTGTTTCACCTCATACTGCAAATATACGTCACGAGAGAGAAGCATACAAACAGCGTGTTTTAGAGTAAATATTAAGGAAAGATCTATCATCGAATGCTCTCTCCCCTCTAAACAACATACTTGCCCCGTTCAGCAACATATTTGTTGAAAATTCATGTTGGAAAAATCATGTACCGTTGTTATGAGTCTTGGTGGCTCATAACACTCGTAGGAAAGGTGANCTTGGTGGCTCATAACACTCGTAGGAAAGGTGAAGTTTAAAGAAAACAGGATAAGCTCAGATAATTAAGAGGATTGTTTGAAATGATTAATAAAGACTTTACTTGATCTAAAGTTATAAGAGTATACAATGATATTCAATTAAAGTTAAGTCCAACGGAAGTGAGAGGGAAGGACTTAAGGAAGGCTATTAGTTAAAAAGGAGGATCACATATAAAGGAAGGGAACTTACCCCAGCCTCGCACCCAGACCCTCTGACGGAAACAGCCCAAGGAACAGCCGCTGTCTGGTCTGATGTTCGTAGTAGACGACGCCGGTCCTGGTCGTCGACGTCTATTTCACACTTCCCGCCCCACCATGTGACTGTTAACGAACTTTGCCCCGATTGGTTCCCTTAGTGCTTTGGAAGCTGGCTGTTTCGGTTTTCGTGTTACTTCCCTGAAATGCTCTTGGATCAGCATATTCGCTGTTGCCGGGCGTCTTGTGTGAATGCCCCGTCGATAAGCTACAATCATTCTTATTCAGATGTTTTGATACTCCAGCAGTTTTGTGGTTTCTTCGCGCCATTATTCTGTCGTGTCTGCAATCGTTCTAGCTTGGCGTTAGTGAACTCTGAGGCGCCTTTTCTTAGGTTTCGCTTGGTTAGGAAGATTGAACAGGATTAATCATAACATTCCCCCAAAGTGGGATGGTTGAGAACTTAGTAGAGTTGTGACATATTTGCTTGAAAAATAGTTTATGTATAGGTCAATGGTAGAAGAAGAAGATTTAGTGTGAATTAGAGACTTGAGAATGGCCCTGCAATGCTCATAGAAGAGTTACACGGAATAAGTGTTGTGGAGAATGACATGAAATAGATGTTGGTCACACTGATGGTTCGCCGCCGTCCGGTGGGCTCTGCGCACATGTGGTGGCTGGCAATGAAGTTGCTGAACACTGACATCGGGTTCCTCCTTCCGCTGTCTCGTGCGTGGCTTGGCTGTGGTTAAAGGAAGGGAAGGGAGGGCGAACTGATGCTGGACGTACATTAATTTACACATACATTACCAGAGACTTTTCCTTCATTGTACATAGTAATATTGTCATATCAAATCTAATATAGACAGAATATTAATTTAAAATGAATATGAGTAAAAGTGATTAGGCAAGCGTACTATGTGAGTTCCTTTACATTATACTGTTTCATATCGTTATTTTGAACAAACTCTCTCGGGTAAGTACATACGGCAGTGAAAACTTGCTGCCCGACTTTGTACAATATAAAGTTTAAAACCTTGGTGAGTTATTCAAAAAGTCACCAGCCAGAAGGCAGCTCTTGTGTGCACTGAGAACAGTCCCCTGCCGTGTTCGCACTAAAGCGAACACAACTACTCACAACGAAGTTTCATAACAAGTGTACAGAAGTGTACAAGCATCTAAATACATAATTACTACTATAGCTATTTAAAAAGATAATATATATTTTGGTATAACTATGACATAGTTATCCAACTATAAGAACAACTTTTAATTTACAATGAACTGATTGAAAGTATAAACACAATTTTCCTAAATAAAAGCTTCCACGCACTTCAGTACTTATCATACTGTACTGAGCGTTCCTATATCCGAATCACCTTTTCAGGACACTGTCATTCTGACTTGCTTCACTTATGGTTCTCAAACCAAGTATTGGATAGTCCAATTCTGACGCAAAACTGTTGTACACAAAGTGATAGCTGTATTAGATAATGCCTCACAAAATACTTATAAAATTGTATATAAACATGACGTTTCATACTATATTTACAATAGTTTATTCATATACTGCTACATATTACTGTACATTTTACCTGTCTTGAAAACGAATTGTTGCTATATTCGTTAGTTCCTTAAATCAGTGTTCTAATGATAATANTGTACATTTTACCTGTCTTGAAAACGAATTGTTGCTATATTCGTTAGTTCCTTAAATCAGTGTTCTAATGATAATGAATTATATATTCTTAAAATATGGGTGCACCCTGCAAAAACTTATGGAGACAATACATCGTAGGAAAACCAAGTGGGAGATTGTTAAATGAGCCTATTATGATTGATAAAATTTGTAATTTCATAGTAAATGTTTCTGCCGGCAGTTTAAAATATACACATTTAACTAATGGGATGTGTGTAATAAGTATGGGTGAACGAGATATGTGCACATGTGAGGGTATGAGCTCTGTTTCTGTAGACAGACCTTCAGAATGCAACTGCAAATCTTTTGCCACTGCATCGCAGCGGTTTGTTTCACTTTAGAAGATGTTGGTAGGCGTGCAGTATCATGCCACTCACGGATGCGAGAGATGTGCTCATATGACATCCAGTGTCCTTTTCAGCTTCCAACCGCAGCTGTACCATGAGCGTCAGTTCACGGTTGTCCATTATGACAGTCGTATGGGTTGGGAGGTTCCGTGCTTACTGCACGAAGAGGAACACTTTATAACAGAAAACTGTTTCATTGCAGGCGTCGTCCGACTCGATCTTGTTGTGGTGTCCTTGGTTCGACGTGGCGCTGAAGCGCTGTGAGTTATGAGTAATAGGAAAAAGGAAAGAGAATGAGATTGATGATGCAGTTAGGGAAGAGACGACCAGTAGAAATATTCACTTCAGCAGTGACTTACGTATTATGATTCGTTCGGGTTAACTGTGTTTGCCGTAAAATGTGTGCCATCTGACAAATTCGAAAATACAGGAAAATACAGACTCCGATCAGTATTGCAATAACTGTCGTTATGAAATGTGAATATTGTGGTAGTGTAATCATGGGTGTGAATAGGTAATTGTACTCTNAGAATTTGAAATTTTTGTGAGGCTGTACGTTTTGTGACCTGGCATGAGTATTTATCTGTCCGACAGCGGTGAGGGTTGTTCCTTGTACGTTTGCCCTACGGGTTGCGGACGAATGTGTGGTTTGAGCATTGTTTACTATTTGTGATTGACAGTTCTATGATTTCGAATCTGCTTGAGGGAACCTACGAGTGCTTCTTAAATAAGTCGGCTTAATAAGTCGTGTATTCACTGTATCCCTAAATTTCTTTCCACGCCATCTCACCTCTAGGACTACCGTATTTTTAGGGGGGACCTTAAATATTTTATAGTGACCTATAAATTTAATTGATAGGCCTTTCCTCCGTGCATGGTTTTTCAGCCACACCCATTGATTTTTCTTGTACTGAGAGGGATGAAACCTCTTAATAAAATAATTAACTCGGACCCATTGACCTTTACCGATATTCTTCGCAGCTCTGGCTCGTACATTTTCTAAAGTCTGTACTCAGTCGGCGGTTTTTATGTATGGTTTGTTAAGAAAGTCGTGTGAAGGTTGGCTTGCATTAACTCCGTGGATGAGATAAAATGGTTTGAACCCCGTTATTGTATTAACGGTACGNCGTGTGAAGGTTGGCTTGCATTAACTCCGTGGATGAGATAAAATGGTTTGAACCCCGTTATTGTATTAACGGTACGGTTATAGTTGAAGATAATAAATTCTAAATATTTGTCCCAATTATGTTGGTCGGACTCCACGTACATTGCTAACTGTTGGCCAATGACCATACTCATGGCCTCATTTAAACCGTTAGCCTTTGGATTATAAGCCATAGTGCACAATTTTTTGATTTTTGATTCGTCTAACAATTGTGAAATTGCTTCATTTTGGAATNTGGATTATAAGCCATAGTGCACAATTTTTTGATTTTTGATTCGTCTAACAATTGTGAAATTGCTTCATTTTGGAATGATGTGCCACGATCAGATAATAAAAACTTTGGACACCCAAATCTAAGAACTATTGTTTTAATAAATTGTGCGCACGTCTTTGCATCTATGCTTTTGACTGGTGGAGCCATCATATAGCGTGTAGCATGTTCGGTCATAACTAAAATATACTTATTACCAGCTTTCGTGGTCGGAAGGGATCCTTTGTCATCGATCGACCACATAGAAAATATAGGAGGAGGTGGAATGGGCTGCAACCCTCCTGCTGGTTTAGTATTAGCTTGTTTAGCGCCTTTGCAACTCTCACACGTTTTAATATATTCCTTGACATCCTGTGGTATTGTTTTCCAATTATACGCATGTTTTATTTTACATATAGTCTTACGAACACCAAAATGTCTGCCTCCGACTAACTCGTCGTGATGGGTCATTATAATTTCTGGCACATAATTCTGTGGTACCACTGTAAGATGGAGTTCGCCTGTTGGCATATGTAATTTATAATATATTTCCCCGTTCGCTGTTACCCCATACCTGCGAGATAAACGACGAATTGCTGGTGAAACACTATAGGGTTGTGTAAGAGCTTGTTTTACATGTAAAATAAATGGGTTTTTGTCATACTCTCCCTGAAATGGTGACGTGTTTGTAGGAACATGCTGAAGGGGGAATAAAAAAAGTTCTCTTTCTGGTTAAAGTGATTCAGTCACATTTGTAATTACTGGGGTAAAGTGTACTGCATCATGAATTGACTTTGTATACAACGCAACATGAGCGACGGGCCTACCACACTGAAAAGATTTACTTTGAGCTTTTTCCTCTCACACTATATGAATGTTGATTTGATAGTGAGTTCATACTGCATGTAGTATTAATTGAACTGGGATATTATGCAGTTCGTATTGGATTTTTATCTTAGAAATATTATCCGCTCTATTTTCCGCGATATACCAAGTATGTCTATATTTTTCCCAATTTTGTAAGATAAAGATTAAACTCTTGACCTCTTCAGTTTTTTCTTTGCTAAAAAATATCACTATTGATAGGGCCTCAAAAATATTATCTACGTGCAGGGGAATATTAAGTAATGTAAAACTGATATTATTGATTTTTTTCCGGTATGTGTTTTTGATGTCAGTGTTTGGCACACGAGATAAATAATCAGCTATGATATTATTTCGTCCCTTAACAATTTTTGTTTCAAATGAAAAACCCCCTAAACAGTTGCAAATTTCTGTACACGGTTGTTGTGCTCAGCCATATATGTGAAATATCTAAGCGATGCGTGATCTGTTACGGCTATAAATGTTCTCCCCTATAAATACTGCCGAAAGTAAGTACACAAATATTTGACCGCTCCTAGTTCCCTTTATGTCGTCGACCACCTTCTCTCGTTCTGTGCCAGTGATTTTGACGCGTAAGCTATAACAAACCGTCGACCATGGTGGACTTCCTGTAATAGTGCTCTGCCAACAGCTTTTGTGGACGCATCACAAACTAAGATTGTTTTCCTGTTATCTATAAAGGGTGCTAATACCGGAGGTGAAGTTATAACCTTCTTTAATTGTAAAAACGCGGACTGTTGTAGAATGACTCAGTAGAATTGTGTGTCCTTTTTTGTTAATTCTGTTAGAGTCTGCGCAATATTCGAGTAGTCACTAATCAATATTCGTAAGTAAGAAGTGAGCCCCAGAAAGGATCGTAATTGTTTTCCGTTTATGGGTGGTGGTGTATTAACTTTTATTTGAATTTTCTTTGGATCTGGTGCTATAACCTTAGGCGTTAGTTGATGCCCTAGTATTTTTTGGCATGGGATGCAAATTTACATTTTCTTGGATTAAGTTTTACCCCAAATTCTCTCATGCGTACAAGTAGTTTTTCAAGATTACGAATGTGTTTATGAAAATTTTTTTCTTTTTACAAATATATCGTCCGCGTAACTTATTACTGACTTCCATCTGAGGTCCTCTAATAGTGTGTTGACAAATTCCTGAAAAAACTTTGGGCTGCTATTCAATCCCACGGGTAATATACGGTATTGAAACAATCTTGTCTGATCTATGGCAAATGCCAATTTATATCGATCTTCTGGCCTAACGGGAATCGCATAAAGTCCAGAAAACATATCTAAACTAGTAATATACGTCGTATTTTGGAGGATTTGCAAAATACCATCCGTTCCTGGAAATGAATAATTTTGGTCTGGAATGAAATAATTAAATCTCCTGAAATCAGTTGCCATCCGTATTGTCCTGTCCTTTTTCAGTACGACTAGACACGGAGCGGCATAAGGACTTGTTGATTTTTCGTTTATGTTAGCATTTAACATATCTTGGATCTGTATTTGAATATCTTCTCCCCTTGAAGGAGCTATTATGTACGGTTTGCAATGTACGGGTTTGGTGGTTGTTAAATCAATTTGGATGTGATATTTCGTGTTTCAGTTAATTCTGTATTCTTAAACGTTAATCTGTCTTTATATGTATGTAATAGCGTTTGAATTNTAAACGTTAATCTGTCTTTATATGTATGTAATAGCGTTTGAATTTTCTCTTTTTCCTCTGGGTGTAAAGCTTGATTTATGATTTCATACGGTAGTTGGTGGTCGTCAGGCTCTAAATTTTACATTTGTTGGATTGTGTTGAAAAAGAAAACACTATTATCTTCGTCCAGATCAATACACGCTACTGTAATGATTTTATCATGCCTATGCTAAGTGTTACGACTTTCGCATACAAATCTGGGATTAAAAGGTGTTTCCGAATAGTCACACCCAATTATGGCGTCAGCTTGAAGGTTTTNCTTTCGCATACAAATCTGGGATTAAAAGGTGTTTCCGAATAGTCACACCCAATTATGGCGTCAGCTTGAAGGTTTTAAATGACTAGAAACTCATGTTTGTATGTGTGCCCTTCAATTTGGAATGTTATATTTATATAGTGTTGAGGGGATGGTAGTTCGTGCGTCGCTGCCATAATTTTAAATGGCTGTGAGAGTGGTTTTAATTTGTGACTTCCTACCATGGCTGCGGCTATGCATGAATTGGAACATCCCGTATCAATTAAAGTTAAATATGCGTTGTCTTTCGTGTTAGTGTAGATTTTCGATATGGCGCCTACGTTCTTTGTGATTTTCAAGATCGCTATGGGGACTGACTTTTTCTCCTTGTAGTTAATCTGTTGTGTTTCTGTGTGAAAGTCTTTCACACTCAACGTCGGTATTTTATGTTCTTTAAATTTGCTGTGTTTTTCGTATGCCTGCTTACCTACAGTGCGTGAACTGTGTTGCTTTAGTAACTGTATGTTTTCGTTGAATACTTTGAAACCTACCACGAATGTCCGTTTGTCTTTCTATACGTTACTTGGGAAACATTGGGCATATGGCAGAACGATGTCCCTCGTAGAAACATAACGCGCAGGTATGTGCGAATTCGTTCAGCGGTCCATATTTTAATGCGGCATATTGCCGTACTACTTTCTGCGCTGGACCCTGTTGTGTTACATTTTCTATGTGCCGCGGATAATTTGGTCTTCTGTTATGTAGTTCCCTATTTGTAACATTATGATGAAGGGGGGGCACAGAGCCCGTTTACCGTCCGTTTTTTTAATGTCACTTCTTTTGTTAACTACATGTGGTACCTGCTTTCAGCTGTTACTTTGATACTGTGGCGAATATCGCCTTCTTTCAAATTCTATTGTACACGGCTTGCATACCTGTTACCTATCGGTGTCCGTATGCAAGGTATATGTTGCGGTCTAACCGAAAAACATGTACTAGGCTTACATAATTGAATCACTTTGTGCGCATATGTGTGCCTTTGCTTGTCCCCTTGTTTGGGTTGAACTGTGGAGGGTGTATAGGGGAAAACTGCATCCTGTACTCTCCTTTTTTTGAATTGTTAAATGTTTTTGGCTGAAGCGTAGGATAAGGTCGATACATGAGAGGTTGGGGGCAATAATATGGGTATGACGGTGCTGAGCTGCGGAACGGGAACTGTGGAACTTGAAACATGGAAGGCGCGTTCATCGCGGGCGCGCTGTACGTATGAAAACGTCTGGGTTTTCTGAAATTTGCTTCTCGTGTTTGCCGTTCTAGTTGAACTTTGTTTTGTTGGGCACGGGGTTTTTCGTCTACCCAAGTGTTATCTCGGNAATTGTTAAATGTTTTTGTCTGAAGCGTAGGATAAGGTCGATACATGAGAGGTTGGGGGCAATAATATGGGTATGACGGTGCTGAGCTGCGGAACGGGAACTGTGGAACTTGAAACATGGAAGGCGCGTTCATCGCGGGCGCGCTGTACCTATGAAAACGTCTGGGTTTTCTGAATAAACGAAGAGCACAAACGGCAAGATCAACTTGAAACAAAACATGGGCACGGGGTTTTTCGTCTACCCAAGTGTTATCTCGGGACACTGATAGTTTGCTAATTTCTTCCTTCAGCTCCTTAATCTGAGAACGGTACTTTAACAAAGAGTTATGCGTATGTTTGTGTAGATTTTGTCTATATTTGTGAACACTCGCCTCTATATTCCTGATATTGCAGATCATTTCTGGCAGTGTTGTATTGTTCATGACTATAAGTTTATCGACTATCGTTGGTGCTAAGNTTGCCATGAAATTGTTAGAGTTATGCGTATGTTTGTGTAGATTTTGTCTATATTTGTGAACACTCGCCTCTATATGCCTGATATTGCAGATCATTTCTGGCAGTGTTGTATTGTTCATGACTATAAGTTTATCGACTATCGTTGGTGCTAAGGAATTCCAGAGAATTTCTTTAATGTCCTCTTCTGGCATGTTGTTTTTAACCTTATTGGCAAGAAAAATGATTTCCTGTACATAAACAGTTGCGGATTCATGAGGCTCATGTCGCTTCTCTTACAATTTTCTTTTATTTTTAGCGATGGTTTCTTGGGTCGAAAAATACTGGTCAGTTGACGCGTAACCCTTTCCCATGAAAGTAAGTGTGGCTTTGTTTGATTTACAATATTTGCATATACTCTTTTGGGTGAGCCTACAAGATATATTTGTAGTCGATTAATTTTGGTTTCCTCATCCCACTGGATGACGTCGGCCCCCGTTTAAAATTGCTTTAAGAATTGCGAAATATCATTCTCCTGTGTACCATGAAATTTCTCTATTGGCACAGGTTGTTGTACTAAGATGTCAAATTTCGGTTTTTTCGCCATTTTTGTAAGCGGTTGAGTAATTGACGTGCCTCTATCGATGGGTTGTGTGGATTGAGACTGGGCTGGTAGGCACTGTGTGTCTATATTCTGATAACTATTTTCGCCTATATATTGACAAGATATTTCGTATCCGGCAGGATCCGTTGCCCCTAGAAACCCTTGGTTATCCGGTTGTGTGGACTGTAAACACTGAAAGTACGATCTTGTACAGGGCCTATTACTGCCGTGTATAAGTTGCGGGTGTGTATTACTAATGACGTTTGCCTCNGAAAGTACGATCTTGTACAGGGCCTATTACTGCCGTGTATAAGTTGCGGGTGTGTATTACTAATGACGTTTGCCTCCGTATCCCTCGCTCTCGGGTTAGCTGTTACTACCTCCAAAAACTGTTTTAACGGAGATTGCCTTTTCGCTGAACTAGCCATTTAATAAGGTGTTACCATGTTTCATTGTGTATGTAAGGCACGCCTTCCCCAAATATTATAATCAAGTAGAAGATGCAATTTATCCCCAAGCACATGCAATTACTAAATCCAACTACTGGTTAGTGGAGGAAGTATACTGCCGAAAATGTTAATAAATAANGGAAGTATACTGCCGAAAATGTTAATAAATAAGTGATCCGAAGAGGGTGGGTGTGTGAGGAATATAGGAGGTAGGCTTGACTCGCTTGCTAGTCGATTGGTAGGGCTCTTTAGGTGCCTCCACCATTTGTTATGCAGCTTTCTATAAAGTAATCATTAGTCTTAAAATAAAAAAAAACTAAGTTAAAACCACTTTGCTACCCCCGCGGTATGCGATATGCACATAAAAGTAGTCGGTGCATTCCGTCTCTCAAAGTAATAGACGCTCACCAATTAATACATTTCCTCCAAGTTTATAATCAGTACATTAGGATATTTAGGCAGCGGGGAAACAAATACTCATTCGGTTACTCCACGCGAGGCGATTTTTCGAGCACCTATTGTCAGCATTGAAAATATTTTATACGCATAAACAATGCACGTTTAGTAAGTATTGCAGGGAAAAAATTACATAATGTGAGGAGACGCATGCGTAACTACCACAAGTAAAAAATCACAAAAAAAAAACTTTGGCCTTCGGCAAACAAAATTTCAGTATTTTCATACATTCGCGTGCGCTCACTTCATTAGGCAATATATTCGATCAGCGGTAAAACACCTCATCCACTTTCATCGCCATCCAGTGTGACAAACACACTGTTAATGGACTTAAGCCGAATGAAAAGTGACATGTGAACATGTGTATATATAGGTGTGTGGCCTCTACGCCAGCAGCTGTCAATAGTATTCACTTTTTATGGTTTACTTGAACAAAAACATTGTGTTATTCCCGTGATGCTAGTCCAATATGAAGATTTATACCACAATATGAATTCCAGCAAAGACACGCGCATGCAGCTCTCATTCTCAACCTCGTCGAGACATATAAGGAAAAACTTCACAAGTGCAAAAAAATTTGAGCATATTGCAGCCATTGCTTTACTGAGACAATAAAATTTTAGAGGTATGTTAGTCCCTTTAAATTGTAAAAAATTAATGCAATGTACAATGTTTTTTTGAAAATAAATTCTGGCTCGAACTCCACCTTGTTTTTTTTGTATATAAAATTTTAATGTGAAATTTTTGCTAATCCTGGTGAAACCAAAAATACATCGTGATTATGAGAAACTTAGAAATAATTTAAAAAAAAAACGGTCATTATCCACTTGCTCATACGTCAAACACACACACACATCTACACACACATACATAGCCCGAAATTTTCCAATTACTGACGAGACTGATACACGCATTAAAAACTATTAAGAGGAAAGCGTACTTAAAGACGTGAATATGAGTCCCATTACAGAAGTAAACGAGAAATACGTGCAGTCGTACGTAATCTGAGCTCGCGCACACGTCCAGCTTCGCTGCTAATGAATATTTTATATGCCTTTATGCATTTTATATGGAAATATTGTTTGTATTTCATTCCTGATCGCTCTACCATCCAAATCTGCTACTGTGTCATTGGATACCTAAGCGAGTAAACGGAATAATGCGACATAAAGGGCTGGAAATTATCAAACTTTCCTCAACTGTACGAAAAGAGCTAGCAGTTGGTGAGCCGTTGCGGGTCTAAGATATGTGCCGCCTTTCACAGCAAACAATAACAGCAAATAATCCTGACAACTTGAAGAAAAAACAAAACGTGATCAATTTTTCTACTTGCACAAATTCCTTCACTATGGTCTGTATGGAAAAACATTCTTCTGTGTTGAGGGTTTTTGAAATTATTTTACTCTTGAGGGGTTTTTATACGTGTAAAGTAAAAGCTGGGGATTTCTACTGGTGTATTGCATCAAGGTCCATTTATGTTAACGACCTGGTAAGTTAAGTGTGTCTGGCAATGTGGGTGAATTTACTTTTGCATGTTTATAGCTCATATATGCTTTAAAATGCTCGATTAGGGTTGATAATATTAACTATTAAAATTCATTTTGAAGTTTCTTCACATACATATTGATGGACGGGAATAGACTCGAGCTTGCAATTCGTTGAAAAATTCACGTAGCAAATCTGTAAATATTATTATCGGTAAGCTGAATTTGGCAATTTAATATAATTTTATAAAAAAGGCATCGATTTATTACAGCAGGAGTTAAGCCGATTTATGGAATTTTTATATTTGTTTAAGTCATAAAATTAACAGGGGGCTTATATAAGTACGTGAATAAATATCACACACTCCTCGTTATTTCGTAAGCTGACGTTGAAGCTTAGCAAAATACTTCTGTTCTGGCTGATGAGTATTTTCCTAGGACGTGTGGCAGACAAGTTTTTAAGTCATTGTCCATGTGAAATAGTTGTTAAAAAAAAAATATGATAGAATTTTACAGTAGTTTTTCTGCCGCCTGTGAAAAGGAATTCTATATTCTCCCGTGATTACGTTTTTTATACAGCCCATCCAATTTTTTNGTTTTTCTGCCGCCTGTGAAAAGGAATTCTATATTCTCCCGTGATTACGTTTTTTATACAGCCCATCCAATTTTTTCCAGTATAGTATTTTTTAAACAAATTTTTGCTTTGCTACACAAAAAAAATATTATGAACTGCTCTAGTTTGGTGAACTGTCAATTCTGCCATTTAAGAAACGGATATATATCTCGTTAGTATTCGCCTATTTGATTAACGTTTTCTAGATGGTGTACAAATTATAGTTTTAATACAATTTCATAGTTTTCAGTATTTTGAGACCGATCAAGTTGTTAGTGTAAACGGAAACAAATAAGGACTCGGCCAAGAAACCATCACGGCACATTCAAATGAAATGATAAAAAAAAAAAATATTCAACTGCACAAAATGAGAATAGAACCCGTGTCCCCCTGAACATGAGTCTGCTCTGATGTTGATCTGTGTTGATTACCGTATGAATAAAAGTTGGCGTGTGTGAGAAATAAAACATGCTGCTGTAGCAATAAGCCCCGCCGCGGCCTCTCCAGAGTTCTCCAGCGGTCAGTATGCTAAGGCAAAGTCAAATTCAACACCTGGTGCAGTGAGGCTGGACGTGTGCGTGAGCTAAGATTACAACTGCACGTGTCTCTCGTTTACTTATGTAATGGGACTCGTATTCACGTCTTTAAATACGCTTTTCCCTNCTCGTATTCACGTCTTTAAATACGCTTTTCCCTTAATAGATTTTAATGCGTCTATCAGTCTCGCCTGCAATGACGCCTACCAAGATGGCGGACTGCACCTACCAAGATGGCAGAATGAGTATTGATGGAAGGGTTGTGAGGTTGTGTTATGTACAAACCAATGACATACTAAAAAATGACAACATGGCGGACAGTGACTGTAATGCCTACCAAGATGGCGGACTGCACCTACCAAGTTGGTGGACTGCTGCACATACCAATATGGTGGACTGCATTGACCGAAATGGTGTATGGTGACTGTGACGCCCACCAAGATGGTGGACGGCATCTACCAAGATGGTGGAATAAGTATGGGTGGAGGGGGTGTTGGGACCACCGTAAATTCACGTTTTTTGATAATAATTTTTAAATACATTTTCAAATATTTTTTAAATATGGTTTAATATAATTTTTTTAATTTTTGGATATTTTTTGATTTTGTGGTTCAAACGTTACCGGGGTCAAAGGTTAAGGTCAAGATAAAATGGATACAAGATAGCCATTAGCCAACCGGAATGACAGAGCACGAAATGTGCCTGACGCTCCTGTCCCAGGTTCCGATGTGCCAAAGTCCTCATAATCCCTGTACTCATAGCTATGTCTGTTTCGGAGGTCTTTTACAGTGAAAAAAGTATATATATCGTGTAATTGAAGGCAATGTAATGACCAGTGTGGATGAATGTAAGGATTTACACGAGCAAACAGGCTTGTAAATAAATGAATGCAACCTATCCCGAACACTGTCCATGAAGCGGAGGAATCCATGCATATTCCACCCGACCGCCAGATCTTCCTGTTGAATTCTACCGTGTGTGGTTGCTTCAATTCGTTGGCGTACAGTACCCTGTCGAGCCGATAGATATCGATAGATATGAGCTCAGGAAGGATGCCATTATATACGCACCAAGTCGGACGTTTTATCAGAGAATCGGGAGATCCCCGAAAAGATGTTTACAAGTATTTCTTTATGCTCATGGTGCATACTTCTAACACAACCTCTATGTTTTATTTCATGGATGGGTATCTATGATGCCGCAGCAACTACAATCCCTCCACTGCAGAAGTCACACAACTTCAACAGCCCCATGCTCGACAACATGCTCGCAAAATACGTAAGTTGATTTACTGTTGTATTCATTTTATATGTAATATACCAACACGGAAAGCAGCGCCATTTAATTTTAGGATATTCTGTGTAAAAAATACTGAATATTTTAGTAGTTTTTTTTTTTTTTTAGAAATAACACGCACGTCAGTCAACTTAGGAATGTATGTAAAACCAATTCCTCGTTTTACACTGTTTTGGAGCCATGCGAAGTAGTGTTTTCAGACTCATACGAGTGAGTAAATAGTGAAGAGATGTGGGCATCTCTTAAAATCGAGGTTGTGAGAGCCGATGAGGGTGATTCTAGGTGGGTATGGAGCAACGCCGGAATGCAAGGGCAGGGGTAAACGGGAGATATAGGAGAAAATCCGCTGACCATTGGTATCGTCTGGCACGATTCCCACATGCGAAATTCAGATTCCTGTGTTTGTAAACATATTGGCCGAGTACATGCGTAACTAAGGTATGAAACCACACTGGTCTCTGCTAGGGAGTTCCCAACTCTGAAATATCGTTAGAATTTCTTTAAAGTGATATTGGTTTACGATATATTACCTGAAGACGGCACGACAATTCAGAAACCTGCGCACGAAGGCGACACAATAGTCTAAAGCACTTTTTGGAGTAGTAACCTTAAATAGTATAAGGATATTTTAATACAGTATAATGTATTTTGTAAACTGACTAAAATGTTGGGGTGATGTAAAAAAGAAGCGTACTATCGATTTTTTTTCCTAATGAAATATACAAAACAATGAACTTTATATTAAGCCGTTCCTTGCTGCCAGCTACTGGTCATCATGTATTTTGTAATCCGTAGTTAATGGCGTATTATCCATTAGTAAAACCGAAATAAATGGTCAAAGCTTTAGCGTTTGGTTTCTCATTATACTTAATAGTATATGTAACAAGAAGTATTGATAACCCAGTAATTTGTAGGAATTTAAGAATTTCCTGGAAATTGACACACTGAGGTAAAACACAATTTACTTCGTCATTTTTATGGAATTTATTTATTTTGTCATTTAGGTAATTTGATAACAACAGAAGTTCTTGAGTGTGAGTGCGCTTATTTGAGAAATATAAATGCTTTCCTTCAAGTGTTCCTGGGAGTGATTAAATGCATCACTGCATCCAACCAGAATTTTTTTATATTTGAGTTATTTCTGTGCCAGTTATGCTGACAGGTTATTGATCATTGTTACTCATAGCGTTTTACAATGGCGGCCGTCAAACCTATAATACAATTTAAATCTGTATTGCTACTTGATCGAATACATTAATAATTTTTTTCGGTTGTAATATTCCCAAATATTATTAGAAATCAAAGTAAGGAGTTACCGTTCCATTGCTACGCATATAGACGCGAAATACAACGGAACTATGGAATTATTATAATCTCCAGAGATACAAATAACTTGTATCTCGTATAAAAAATTACCGGCTGTTGAGTGAATCATCATATATTAAGGCTCATAAATTTTTTTCTTTACTGTTACCGAGGAAACGTAAAGAGGTAATGTGGAAAGTAAAATTTACCCCGGATTCAATCAAGGTCGGTAAATTTTTTATCGGAATGTTTTTAAATAACGATTTTTGAAGAGTATTTGAGTGCCTACCTATTTCAAGGTGTAGCAAGGGGCTCTGATATATATTTCAACACTTCGCTCTGAATATCAATCGTTAGTTGAAAAGAGCAGCCTTTCAAGCAGATGTATTTGTGCCTCTCGGCAGCTGAAAGATATCACTGGTTCTACCGGTCTTTTTTTGACGTGTCGCGTTCGCGATAGCAAGCTGCGGAAAAGAACATTTATTCGAATCCCCATACACAAAAATTCACTCAGCCAGGGATAGAAAACACACACAAAAGCACTCGTGAAATACTCAAAGTCCTTGTTGCAGTCTGTTTCAAGAAATGTCAGTTTGAATCATAATTCCAATAACTTCACAAAACAGAAAAAATATTTATCGTGTTGGTACGTTTGGTATTCTTCACTTTAACTAGTTTTATTTGTAGTGAGTAATCAATATGTTAAATCTAATGCATAAGCGAGTAGGAATATTCAAACCATGGTACAGCACCAACCAACTTTTGTTTAGAATAGCTACATATAAACCACTCGAGTCGCACGTGTGCTGTCGACAAATATCGAATTCATAAACATCCAAAACACAAATAAACCATGTTACCGCTTAACCAGACAGTATCGGTTGCTCTGTAAAAATTTGAATATCTGTAAAAATCCATAACACACATGTATCTATTTCTCAACATGATCGGGATATATTAAGAAATAACTTTAGCAGGAAGGATATGATAGTGTTAACTTGTACAAAAGTTTAAATTGCTTGCAAATATCTGGTTAGTAAATAAGTCGTAAAATTTTNGATATGATAGTGTTAACTTGTACAAAAGTTTAAATTGCTTGCAAATATCTGGTTAGTAAATAAGTCGTAAAATTTTATTTCCGGATAATTTTGTCTTTTTCTGCCGTATGCATAATTAACACTGCCGTGGAACCGGGCACATTACTCATGCGAGCAATTATAACTGTAACTGTCTTAGCTGTTATGCACGTTCTCCCTATTTTGTATTTTAAAACCACATTAATTATATTTGCCATATTTTTAGTATGATGCTTATATATTTATCTAAATTTCCAAAACCGCAACCAATTTCACAAAGCATGCCAGCCAGTGTCCTTCATATAATTTTTATTTACAGGTAAGCATTTTCTCCAAAAGTTTATTTCACAAGATAAAGTGCTTAANCAGTGTCCTTCATATAATTTTTATTTACAGGTAAGCATTTTCTCCAAAAGTTTATTTCACAAGATAAAGTGCTTAATTTACAGCGAATATGTTATATTTGCAGACACGTACAAAATTCACCTTATACTCGAATGGCAGTATCCACAATTGTCTCAGTTGGTTGCGGATTCCGGTTTCGCGTCCGGAGTAAATATGAATTCACAACCTCCAAAAGTACAAAAGTTGAACATTGTATATATACATGCATTCATTCTAAATTCATTCTAATCTACACTTACATAGGTATTTTCGAACGCAAAAAAAAAAGTTTGGTTGCTGGAGAGGAAGGGGGGGGGGTTCTCTTAAAGTGCGTGTGGCCAAAATTGCCGTCGTTAGGGAATTTTCTCGGNGGGGGGGGGTTCTCTTAAAGTGCGTGTGGCCAAAATTGCCGTCGTTAGGGAATTTTCTCGGGTATCACCCGTTTCCATTTTCTTATTCATTACGCTGCGCCTCCAACCCCATCTCATCTCACATGAACCATTCCTCGGGTCGGTCGGAGCAGCAGGTCTGTAGGGCAGCCTGCTTCGCTTAGCGCCAGCCTCGTCTCGTCCATATTCTATGAGGGGTCGCTGTCGCATTTTCGCATGTGGAAATCGAGCCGGACAATGCCGCTGGTTGGCGGGTTTTCTCAGGGATCTGCCGTTTCCCATGCCCTTGCATTCCAGCGCTACTCCATACTTACCTCACTTCACTGTTCTCAACGTCCCCGATGTTTAAGAGCCACCCAAATCTCTTCAGTCTCCACTCCACTCACCTCATATATACGTGACCTCCAGGAGGTTACCATGCGAATTTTTCATTTACCCTGATGACAACAAATATTTCTCAGTGTTACGGCTACTCCAGTCGATGTCATTTGTACACTGACTGCTGCCCGGAGTATGAAGCAGTTCGTCTTCCGTTTAACCTGCATGTGATTATGTCAATGCAATTTTTTACTGTTTTTGTGCGCCACAAAAACCGAACGATTTACTATATAACAAACAAGAAATTNTTATGTCAATGCAATTTTTTACTGTTTTTGTGCGCCACAAAAACCGAACGATTTACTATATAACAAACAAGAAATTCAAGAGACTTCTTCTTTAGTCCATTAAAGAACATGGTCTGCAAAAGTTTTGCTAACAAATTTTCAGTTAAAGCCAGAAAGCGAAATTTTTTTAGGTATCTTTATATCGAAATATATAAAGTTTTTAAATACAGACGGTACTCTTCGTTTTATTATGGAGAGGTTTTGTGTACCTTATTATATATAATTTACACTAAAAATTATTTCATTTCAGCAGGTGACTTACTTTTTATTATTTGTATGATACAAAAATGGAAATTTTTTTTTATTTAAGCTTGTAAATATAAAAATAATATGTGACACAAATTAATTTTTTTGTGACGAAATTTCATTTTGTGTCTAGAAGTTGGACAGTATTTGGGTAAAAGACTGAATTTTTTCCTGTCCCCTTATCCATCTCAGATCAATGTTAATTTACTGTTTGAGGTGTTGAAAATAAGATATTTATTAGTGAGGGCTCTACTCAAACTGATGCAGTAATTCTTTCCTTATCACGGCCACTGTCCTGCAGAGCTGTTAAAGTGCGGAACAGAGGCACGACACAATATCCGGAGGCATAAGAGCGCCGAACCATAGAGGCCACCCAAGAGTTCCTGCACGTGCAGAACGGAACAATAAACTTTAAGGCCAGAATCAAGGGGTGACACCAGGCCGACTGAGGACCACAGGAGCAGCGGCCACGTGTTTTACGACTCAGGGGGAATGCGGCAAGCACCCCGGCCACATGCAGGGACAGTGCAAGTTGAATATGGCGATGGAGCCTACAAAACCACGAGAAGGNTTATGTCAATGCAATTTTTTACTGTTTTTGTGCGCCACAAAAACCGAACGATTTACTATATAACAAACAAGAAATGCAAGATACTTCTTCTTTAGTCCATTAAAGAACATGGTCTGCAAAAGTTTTGCTAACAAATTTTCAGTTAAAGCCACAAAGCGAAATTTTTTTTAGGTATCTTTATATCGAAATATATAAAGTTTTTAAATACAGACGGTACTCTTCGTTTTATTATGGAGAGGTTTTGTGTACCTTATTATATACAATTTACACTAACAATTATTTCATTTCAGCAGGTGACTTACTTTTTATTATTTGTATGATACAAAAATGGAAATTTTTTTTTATTTAAGCTTGTAAATATAAAAATAATATGTGACACAGATTAATTTTTTTGTGACGAAATTTTATTTTGTGTCTAGAAGTTGGACAGTATTTGGGTAAAAGACTGAATTTTTTCCTGTCCCCTTATCCATCTCAGATCAATGTTAATTTACTGTTTGAGGTGTTGAAAATAAGATATTTATTAGTGAGGGCTCTACTCAAACTGATGCAGTAATTCTTTCCTTATCACGGCCACTGTCCTGCAGAGCTGTTAAAGTGCGGAACAGAGGCACGACACAATATCCGGAGGCATAAGTACGCCGAACCATAGAGGCCACCCAAGAGTTCCTGCACGTGCAGAACGGAACAATAAACTTTAAGGCCAGAATCAAGGGGTGACACCAGGCCGACTGAGGACCACAGGAGCAGCAGCCACGTGTTTTACGACTCAGGGGGGACCGCCGTTCGTGGGGCCGGTGTACGTCCCTGAGTGCAAGTTGAATATGGCGATGGAGCCTACAAAACCACGAGAAGGAGGAAGGAATGGATCAGTCAGTCGAGGATCGAGCAGTGAGGCAGTCAGTTGGAGTTAGTCGAGGATCGAGAAGTGAGGCAATCAGTTGGAGTCAGTCGAGGATCGAGAATCCATCACGACGTCGACCTCAGTCCGAAGCCGTCAAGCAGGACGTGCGGCGGGAAGAATCCGAGAAAAGTCAGTCAGACTTCTTCAAACGAGAAGGGTGGACCAGGAGCCAAGAGAAAACGAGTTGGCCAAATGCATCAAGACGTGGACCTCAGTCGGAGGCCGTCAAACGGGACGTACGGCGGGAAGATTCCGAGAAAACGGCAGCAGGCCATCGCCAAACGAAGAGTGCTGAGTGGACCCGGGAGGAGGAGATCCGAGAGCAGGCGTCGGAACGCCCCACCAAGCGCCGGAGCAGTTCCAAGTCGTCAGCCGAGCGAAGACAGCGCCGCAGTGTCAGATAAGTAGTTATACACCAGTTGTGAAGAATCCTGCCCCCCCCCCCCACGACGCCAATCGCGGCGTCAAACCATACGTAGCCTACATAGAAAAAGGGGAGGGGAGTTTGTCTCGTGAGTTCATGTACCAGTTAACCTGTTCAAGCAACAATAAAACTCGATTATGTGAACTCGCAAATAAAGTGTAATTTATTAGTAAATTGGACCTAGAGACAACAGTGTCGACGTATTCCTACGCCCTATCACTGAGGGCTAGCATCAAGTGCTGGCGCCTCACGCCGCAGAGCAGATTCAATACCTACTTCCAAATTTCAGCATTGGCTGGTATCAACACTATTCAAATCAAACTTTTAAAAATCACTCCATATAAGACGTATTTTGTTATCTCGTAAATATGGCATAAATATCACAACGTTTTTTACGAGTACAGTACTTAAAATATAAAATTATTATATTTTTGGTTAAATTGAAATTTTTAAATATAATTATTCATATATTATATTATTTTATTCTCAATTAATATGACAAAAACCGGGAGAAAAAGGAGTGTTGGTAATGCCTTGTATGAAACAGTTCTCATGCAAAATATTTGTGAACAGAGTAATCATTAATGCGCGGTGCGTGGTCAATTAAGTTTAATTTTCTAGGCTTGGATAAGCTTTGTTCGCATGAGGCGAAGGAATAGCCTGAAAGTAGGATTTAGCAGGGATTCATGAAGTAACCATTAATGGATTATACCTTCCCAGCAACTAGTGTTTACAGCAACATTTCAGGCAGAACCAAACATGGACTCTACCCATACTTGACTAGAGAAGGGATAATATTAATTAATGTTTATTTAGAAATGTTCAAAATTTATTGTAATGTAATTATGGCGGAAAGTAAAGTAGTGTTGTTTAGAAGAGCAATTGTTGGTGGTAACTCGAACCCAGTGGCGACTTTAGGTAGAATTTCATCAAAGGAGGACAAAAAGTAAAAAATNCAATTGTTGGTGGTAACTCGAACCCAGTGGCGACTTTAGGTAGAATTTCATCAAAGGAGGACAAAAAGTAAAAAATTTATATAATAATTTATTAAAGATGTAACAAACTAATAAGCCTCTTAACACAACGGGTTTTCACTTTTACCAGTCTCATCATGATCTCACAGACTTCACTCACAAAATCTACAAAATATTTTGCATTCATTATTGTAGAAATGATGTATCTATAATTTATATATACTTGATCATTCTGTATTTTAACTAAACTTATGTATACTTCNTCACTCACAAAATCTACAAAATATTTTGCATTCATTATTGTAGAAATGATGTATCTATAATTTATATATACTTGATCATTCTGTATTTTAACTAAACTTATGTATACTTCACTCAAGTTATTTGTTATATCTATCTGCCCCAGCTATAAAATTTACATTTCCATTTTGCAAATTTAGTTCGTTCCTTAAAAGTATTTTCGGTCTTGTCATCCAAATCTTTTACGCGAAGAACACATGTAGTCGCTCACGTATCGTAAAAACCAAAAAGAATACCACATAAAAAATAAAATGCGGTTTTATCATCGCATCTTGCAAACCAAATAGTTTTAAAGAATTTTTAAACTCAAATTATATGTATAATTTCTGTTTTGGGTGTGAAAGATTGGCGTTAGAATATGTTGTGGTCACAGAGAGCTACGATTTTTAATTGGATGCCTGTCATGATACACCAACTGCTTCCCTAAAAAATATTAGATTCTGTTCACTTTGTTTTCTGAATGAACATGGCATGCTACAAGTATGTTGAGGAAAGGGTTGTCAACAATTGTGCTATCTCATCGTGTGCCACAGGAGCAAGATACGCTATTGGTGCACGTGATCCTCTTGACGTCACGGACCTGTCCCAACCCCCCGTGTCACAAGTCAACTTGTGTTCCGAGTCAAAATATTCAGAAAACTGAAGTTTTGTCCCAAGTTGTGTCCTTAGATGATAGAAAAATAAGACGGCATATACTTTCGCGCGCATTCGTGGAGTGTTCACTTTGCAAATATAAACAATGGACGTGAAAGGTGGATTTTGTCGAGACGAACGTGATAAAATACTAATTAGTCAGTCTGCGTTCGGTCTGAACTGTTTAATATGAAGGATGACCATTATAAAATTATACAGTTCAAATAAATTTCTTGGATGTCAGTTGCCGAGCTTATTTAAACTAAAACATTTAGGGCCTATATCATAAAGCTAAATGAATCTTTAAAGCACACATCTCGCAAACTTTATATAATCAACAATTCAGCAATATAAAAATCATTATGTAACAACAAATAATGTGCTGAATTTACTGCGAGTGCGATGTAACGTCATATTCTGAAAGTTCCCTTTTGGATAACACATTTGTAGACCATATTCGGACTGTGTGAATATGACGTCACTTGACGTCAAGATTCGTACTCGTCCACAGGTACGGCCGATTGTAGACAGGCCTTAACACAGAAACCAAAACGCTGTGTATAAACATTAAAGATTGTATAATAGGCAAACATAAAAAAAAANGACAGGCCTTAACACAGAAACCAAAACGCTGTGTATAAACATTAAAGATTGTATAATAGGCAAACATAAAAAAAAACTATGAAATCATGCACTGTTATTTTTAAAATATTACCAAATTATTAAGCCTTATATATAATACTGCANAAAAAAAAACTATGAAATCATGCACTGTTATTTTTAAAATATTACCAAATTATTAAGCCTTATATATAATACTGCAACAGTAACAGTACATAATGAGTTACATCTACAAAAATCTAATCGCTGACAAGACGGACCTGCCATCTATCGAGCTGTTACCGCACTGCCGGAACCACGTGGGCACAGATGGTGTGTGCCCTGATTCTACCGCACTTCGGCTATTTCCGAGACGTCTCGTGTGCCTTCGACAAGGAAATAATATACAGCAGCGTGGGCACGGGCCATCTATGCTCCAAAGCTGCGAGGAAAAATTTCGTCCGCGCCTAAAGTAAGGAGAGACTATTCGCAGCCTAGAGAGGCAAAACTTAATAATTAAATACGATACTTTCACACTTAAAGTATGAATAAAATATCTATAAAAAATTATTTTTTTGCTATGGCATGTTAAATTTTATTTGGGATGGCACGTACCCCTGCGCCTATTGACAAGAGCCTCTCCTGCTCGAACCACAAAGCAAACGACTCACGAAATACAAGTTTTTATTCATTTAGGTATCAAGAGATAACATTTATGATTTAACAAAGTTCTTTATGACAACGAGGTTTCGTCTGTTTAATCACGTTCCATGTTTAAAAGCGTTTTCGAACTTGGAAAAACTAGCGCGTCGTCGACAGTGATTGAACATAGCAGTTGCTACGTCAAGCATAATTTAAGTCCAGTAGTCACTTTGCTACACACAAGTCCTCTGAATTTCTCACTCCAGTCCTGTTTAGTTCGAGTTCATGTGTATTTAAGGTATAGTCTGTGTCGGAATTCTTCAATCTACGAAAAATACAGTTTGGATTTTAATTTTACTGTAAATGGTTTATATTAACTCTTAATATAAGTAAAAAACCCACAGTATATAATAACGAAGCTTGCATATTATAATTTCGTATTTACCTTCCGTCATGAATACATAATAATATTGTTATTACAATATTACAAATATTACAGTCAATATTACAAAAGGGCATTTAGGTATTGAAACTAAATAGCAAATAAAAATATATGAGTAATAACTGTAAACCAGGTGAACTTTAAACCGCGAAGAAACACATACAAATTTATATACTTATATTACGAACAGGACATTTTCACTGTAAGATATTACAGAGGTATGACGGGTACCAAAAGTAAAAATATGCCAATGGTATAAAGCTGCAAACGTACGACAGGCAAACCCCTATCTTGATGTCCTGTCGATGACATTTTCCCCTTGACAGCGGCGTATTCGGAGAAGATTGAATCTGTCACTCTTTTAAAAAATCGCCTGGGGGTAGAGGTAAGTGACGGAAAATAAGATATATTCCTGATGCGGCTGTCAAATACCGGTATGTTTATAAGCATCGCCCAAGGCATGAGTGCTATATCCAATACCCTTTGAAAGAAACCCAGTCACAACAAGGCTTTTATAAACGCAGTTTCCATATTACGATTTCCAAAGATCTTTTGTAAATTTACTTATTTTTTCACTCTACTTTGGGTAAAACATAAAAGCGCAATAAACCACACTTACAGAATTCTACACGCGTTTGAGCAACATAGTTAAAAAAAAAGGATAAAATGTATGTTACGGCGAAAAAATATTTTACAATATTTACGAGCAATAATATTATAAGNAAAATATTTTACAATATTTACGAGCAATAATATTATAAGTTTGGTAGACCATTATGCAGTTGCATTTAACGACGTAGAATTGTAGAAGAAAGTACCGCGCAAGAAAGTATTACGAAAGAACGTGTATGAGTAAAAACCGTATTCAAAAGAAATATGTTTATAAGATCGTCGTTAACTGAATTTCAATATAGCTAGCAATAATTTGTATAACTGTGTTATTTACATCATAGCTTGTTCCATGAGCAGAGCACGAAAAAATTCGCGAATAAATTTCAGGGCAAGCTAAAATTCAAATACGTATACGCTTCAATTTATTTTTCAAATGGAGAACACACAGTGTTTTAAAAATATCTCGGATGAGCATTGGTTAGTAGCAAACTTATAAAGAAACAAGAAAGGAACACAGAGAAAAAGATTCGTCCCAGCCAACATAATATTTGTTTGTAAAAGGTCAAAAATATATTCGGTTGCTCAACAGAATATTTTGTTGGATATCCAAAACTTAAAAATCAACAANTTTGTAAAAGGTCAAAAATATATTCGGTTGCTCAACAGAATATTTTGTTGGATATCCAAAACTTAAAAATCAACAAAAATATTTCTGTTCATTTGACAAAACACACGCTCGATTAAACAAACCTCTGTGTTGCGACTAAGGCTGTCAGCCAAATATTTAGTCGTATCAACATTCCATATTTGTTAAACCGGTTATTTGATTACCTTGGTTAAAAAAAAACAGCCAAGAGTTTAATTTGTATTTTCTGCGACAATTAGGATAGTAACATTGTTAGTTAGTGCTTTTATTGATACTCAATAATAGTATAAACACCCTGGTAAATTGGAAACTAAGAAGCAAATCTTTAAGACATAAAATACTTATTTAAATACATTGTCCAGTATTTAAAATATATTATTTTAAAAAAAACCTACTTTCATGAGTAGTCCTTTTCTGTGAGATTTTTGTCCCAACGATCCAGGTACGAATTTCGGTTGAGCTGTCATTTATTTTTATTTACAGGAACTATTTAATTTACGTTGAGACAAATAAATATTTACTTGGACCAACCAAACTAATTTGGGGCAACAAAATAAGAACGACAAAATATTTCATTGCCCCTAAACAAATAATTAATTTCGTTGTGTCAAACAAACTTTGTTTGACTCAATGAAACCTTTTTCACGGTGTATCCGTACAGCTTGGTCAGAAGTACACTGGAGAGCCAAAAAAAAAAACTGGTATAGACTTGAGTATGCAAATAACAGAGCTATGGAACCAATCAGAGTAACGCTATGTGGTCTGCAGCGCCTATATAAGACAACAAGCGTCTGCCAAAGTTGCTAGATCGGTTACTGCTGCTACAATGACAGGTTATCAAGATTTAAGTGAGTTAAAACGTGGTGTTTTAGTCGGCACACGAGAGATGGGACATAGCATCTCCGAGAAAGAGATAAATTTAGGATTTACGCGTACGACAATTTCACGAGTGTACCGTGAATATCGGTATGCTGGTAAAACATCAAATCTTCGAAATCACTGCAGCCGGAAAAAGATCATAAACGAACGGGATAAACGACGACTGACGAGAATCATTAAACGAGACAGACGTGCAACCCTTTCTCAAATTGGCGAAGATTTCAATGCTGGGGCATCAACAAGTGCCAGCGTGCGAACTATTCAACGGACCATCATTGATATGGGCTTTCGGAGCCGAAGGCCCACTCGTGTACCGTTGTTGACTGCACGACACAAAGCTTTACGCCTCGCCTGGGCCCGCCAACACCGCCATTGGACTGTTGATGACTGGAAACACGTTGCCTGGTCTGACGAGTCTCGTTTCCAATTGTATCGGGCGGATGGACGTGTACGGGTATGGAGACATCCTCATGAATCCATGGACCCTACATGTCAACAGGGGACTGTTCAAGCTGGTGGAGGCTCTGTCATGGTATGGGGCGTGTGCAGTTGGCGTGAAATGGGACCCCTGATACGTCTAGATACGACTCTGACAGGTGACAGATACGTAAGCATCCTGTCCGATCACCTGCACCCATTCATATCCATTGTGCATTCCGATGGACGTGGACAATTCCAGCAGGACAATGAGACACCCTAAACGTCGAGAGTTGCTACCAAGTGGTTACAGGAACACTCTTCTGACTTTAGACACTTCCATTGGCCACCTAAATCACCAGACATGAACATTATTGAACATATCTGGGATGCCTTGCAACGTGCAACGATCTCTGGCCGAGCCCGTCAGCAAAATGGCGTCGGTGGCCACCAACATATCTAAACGCCCAACTCCTATCAGCGCCTGGCCATCATCCAAGCCATTATGAAATCTCCCGCAGCACACACCAGCCAATCACAATGCTTTTCTATAGGTTCGCACAGCTATTCAGTGACATCACAAGAACAGCTACGTAATTTCGTTTCTGTGCACTTATCTACTCTATGACTGAGGCTAGAGCACGCATATGACTGTTCAGTGTGCCTACCGCACGCTGAACCTGCGAAATATTCCAGGCTCTAGCAATGGCAAGAGAGCAGCAAATGTGTGAACAATGGCAGGTAATGCTTCCACTTCGACGAGTTCTTCTCATTGCGAGGATTGCTGAAAATTTACTAACCTACTGTTCATGGCATGAAGAATTTTGCGTTTTCTACACAGGTTGAGAGAGTTTAACGAAAGTTGGCAGTTAAAAGTTTATATGTATGCACGACGTATACTAGGCACTAGGTTGCCACGGAAACCAAAAGTTTATTTTAGCGCCTTGAATTAAATTATTTGACTTCTGGCTAGTGATCAAAATTAACACGAGTATCTGCCACAAGTGAGAACTACGGATCTATGTAAATCTAATATGTGAAAAAGCTATCATCCACTTCTCGTGCGATACCTACCATGTGCAGTTACCTCAGCCAGTCAAATCAGTGTACATTTTGCAACATTCTTCTTGTAGTTAGTCCAGCGCATCAACTGATAGGGGTTAAGACGGAAAATTCTTCGTCCTATGGCATCACATTGACCTGATCTGTTAGTGAGTAACGGGATACGACCAAATATTTGTTAGTTGTTTCTGTTTGCCGCATTATTTGTTGCCGTTGTTTCGTACGTAGGCCCAATGGAGGCGTGTGATTCCAAAAGTTTCGAAACGTTTTCATTAAAATTGTAATAGTTATTGTGTTTTCTTCGGTTATTCTCTATAAATGCTACAATAACAGTAGATAATTTTTTCATCCTGTAATCCTCACCACTAGCCTAGGACTAAGAGATAAAATATTTTGTCATGCCCTAGTTTATATAAATATATTATGCCCAGAAAGGAATGCCGAAGTCGATAATGGTTAATATGAAATACTGAAATTGTAATGTTTAATTTTCTCTGTTTCTTATAAAAAATTCAAACCCTTTGAACAAACTTTTAAATTTCCAACACTTTAAATCAGTAACTCATGGAATTTTTCTGGAAAGTATCTTCTGAAGTTTCTCTCCTTGCTAGATACATATGCACAGATTTATTTTAGTTATTTGTGATGATTCACAGCGAATTGCACTATTCCAAACCACTATATGTTATTGTATTTCATGGACTGACCTACAAACCCCACAGACGACAGAAGAGCCGCATGTCTTTCAACATTTGCTGACAAATAAATGGCGGGGCTGACTAAACAACGTGTTCCAAGTCTCACGTGGACGTTTGTTTGTGTTTAATCCCCCCACCCCCTTCACCAAAAAACATAATAATCCTCTAGATGCACCAGAACACTTTCAACATTGTCAGAGGGAAAATACAAATATTTCAAAGCAAATCACGTATTAAAGGAAGTAGTGTGAGAAACACTCTTTCATCTGNGTCAGAGGGAAAATACAAATATTTCAAAGCAAATCACGTATTAAAGGAAGTAGTGTGAGAAACACTCTTTCATCTCACATGTTTTTAATAGTAATTGTGATAATCGCGGGTACATAGCGGTGTTATCGTCACACCAACCAATAGCCTCCCACCACTCAGAAAAGTGTTCGAGTCTCGGTGGGATCAATCCCGAGATTTGCATTTGAGCAATATGGTGGGCGTTGCCATATATTAATGGGTTTATTTGGGGTTCTCCCAGTTCCTCCACCGTTCAATCACTGCCCCATATCTACATTGATACCTACCCAATGCTATGGTTTATAAATAGGTGTTGAATCTGCTCTCTGCGTAAGGCACCAGCAATTGAGGCTAGTCCTCAGTGTTAGGGCATAGGAATACGTCGACACTATTGTCTCTAGGTCCANCGTTGCCATATATTAATGGGTTTATTTGGGGTTCTCCCAGTTCCTCCACCGTTCAATCACTGCCCCATATCTACACTGATACCTACCCTGTGCTATGGTTTATAAATAGGTGTTGAATCTGCTCTCTGTGTAAGGCACCAGCAATTGAGGCTAGTCCTCAGTGTTAGGGCATAGGAATACGTCGACACTATTGTCTCTAGGTCCANGTAAGGCACCAGCAATTGAGGCTAGTCCTCAGTGTTAGGGCATAGGAATACGTCGACACTATTGTCTCTAGGTCCAATTTACTAATATAATCACCTCGTTTTCAGGTTACCAATAAATCAGTTTTATTAACGCTTAACAGGNCTCTAGGTCCAATTTACTAATATAATCACCTCGTTTTCAGGTTACCAATAAATCAGTTTTATTAACGCTTAACAGGACCACTTATACATGTACACATGAGACAACACTCCCCTTCCCTTTTATATGTAGGCTCTGTATTGTTTGGCACGGCGATTCGCGTCATGGAGAGGGGGTGGAGGCAAGATTCTTCACACTCGCTGGATGACTCTACTTATCTGGCTTGAGGCGCTGTCTTCTCTCGGCTGGCGACTTGGGACTGCTCCGGCACTTGGTGGGCGTCTCGACGCCTGATCTCGAAGCTCCTCCTCCC
>NQII01003525.1:45546-83622 GCA_002778355.1 Clitarchus hookeri
GGGGGGGGGGGTGTAGTGTGGTAAACACTTTACCTGGTGCTGACTGTCTTCGCGGCCCCTTGGATAGGCGGGGCCTGGAGAAGTCCTGTCGGTTGTTTAATTACCGCTGGCTGGAAAGAGACAGCCTCATCTCTCCCCGCAATGTGGGTTTGAACCGCCTGCTGGGGGAAGGGGGGAAGGTTTCCCCCCCGTCAGTCACTCGTTCAGTAGACGTCTGCGGGCTGCTGTCTCGTCCCACCGATTGGTTGGGTCTGCATGGAACCGCCTCGCCTCGCTGAAGTTGCCTGGGTTGGACTCTTTGCCAATGCAGTCCACTTTCTTCCTTACTTCATTTTCTCCATGGCCGCTTCTTCTAGTGTAGTTGCCACTTCTCCTTCCGTGTTCCTTCGCTCGCCTGGTTTCACTTGTCCGTCTGCTTCCCGTGGGTATTCCCGCGCGCACTAGACGGCTGTTTCTCGCGTTTCTCTTCGCTTGTCCGCTTCAACCGGTCATTCCCCTGCGCGCAAAGCTTCTGCTGGCGCTCTCACGCCTCTTTCCTCTCTCTTTCGCGTTGTGTCACACTTCTCGTCGTCCACTACACACGCTGCTTCCCGTGTGTGCAAAGCTGCGCGGCCGTCAGCCTGGCTGGCCTTTAAACTCCTGGCGCACTCGCTCGCATTCGCTATAGTTTATTTATCTTCGGGCACCGACTGCGCTATCTTATTGGGTTTTTTTCGCGTCTTGGGTTTACCCCTATCTCGCAGTCTCTGTACCATACAGTGAACTATTTTCCTGCCCTTTCTATGCCGCTCATCCGAGTGGTCTTATGGCAGGCGGAAATACTGGTATACTTGTTCGGAAAGTGTCACTATTCCCCATCCAGGGAATTAGTAACTTTTTTTTCAACTGTATCTTTCACCGGCGCTCTGGTTACAGTAATTTGTTGGCGCTGTAGTTATTTACCTGCCCACCTGACATCACGTCCTTTTTCACCATCCAGTGGAAATGGACTTCCTTATCTTCTTTCAAACAGCCTCTTGCCCACTCCTGGTGTCGTCCTCTCGTCATGCTCGTCATTTATTGCCCCCCATTCTGTGGGCTGTGGCCTATGGTTTCGTTAATCTCACTCGGTTCTCCCGCCTTACTCTCTCGGACCTACACCTCACACTCGTGCTCGTTACTTCTTCTGCTTCCTGCTTCGGTAATTGGGACTCTTAAAGTAATATTGCTGGACGCTACAGGGTGTTTTGTCATAGCATCCCTGACGTCTGTGTTTAGCCTGGCTGGCTCGTTATTGTTCACCGTCTGGTGACCTGGTAACCCACTGGGGTTTTCTATTTTTATCTGCCTTACTCTCTATATTCCCCGCACGTCTGCAGCCTGCCATTCTCGTCTGGTTTATTACCTGTTCCCTTCTCGGTTATACTGTCGGTAATGGATGCCACGGGTTTATTTTACGATTACCCGAAGTCACAAGGGTGGATTTTATGACTCCCCCGAAGTCGTGAATGTGCCCGCTGCTCGGTCGGGGAAAGGTCCCCTTTCTCCCGGGTATTTAGCTTGTCCTTGCCTCCCTTTATACAGACTTCAGCGTGCCCCTTAGTTGGGGCGCCAAAATTGATACCTGCCGAATGCTATGGTTTATAAGTAGGTATTGAATCTGCTCTCTGTGTAAGGCACCAGCAATTGAGGCCTGGAAGTTTATTGTCCCGTTCTGCATGTGCGGGAACATTTGGGTGCTCTCTTGGTTCGGTGCACATGTGGTTCTCCTGCCTCCAGATATCCTGCCGCTATTATCCCAGCATGCCTGCTAAAAGTTCTCAATGTTTATTGCTGAAACTAGCCCGGGACAGACTCAGCTGCTGGTGTGGGCTCAGCGTCCTCCACATGTGGTCGTTCCGCCGGGCCGTCCTGGCGCCATTCTCCCATCACGTCCGCAAAACCCTTAATCCTTATTGCGGTCGTCCGCCTGCTAGCTTCGCCAGAGCATGTGTTCTGACGAATAAAATCTAGGGACGCAGAATGCGTCAACATCACTATACCCAATCAGCGTTCAATATTGCATAAATAGTTGCTGTAAGTTATCAGAGTCATATGGAGTTTGCCATAGTATTACAATACCTGTTATCGTTGAAGAAACTTCACTAGCAGTTTTTGAAGTACACTTTAACCAAACAATACGTCAGCATCATTCATACTATGAATTACGTAAATGAGCATGGTAGCTTGTGGATTATGTTCCATAGAAAAGAACATATAATTAGGACACTGTCAACTCGGCGTTACATTGGCTGACTGACAGCCAGCCGGCAATTATCTCTAGTGAATTACGGTGTACTCACTGGTGTAGTGTTCTGATCAACTTAACGGTGGTAGGCGGAAATTCAGAGACAAAAATAACTTCTATTTTTGCAGTGGTGGACATACGCTGCTAAATTTTAGTGTGAGTTTGTTGAATGTCACTAAACAGGCACGGCAATCGTAGTGTTTAGCTCGCCTTTAAACTCTTACTCACTTTTTAGTAGTACTAATGGAAAATAAACCCTTAAAATTTTAGTTTGTGAAATAGTTCACATGACAAATATCGGCATGAAAAATATCGGAAAATCAGTTATGCTAACGTGACTGGTGGATTTAAAGTATATATTTCAAATGGCCTATGACACTTAAATGTTTTTCGAATAAGCGGTGCAAGTACGCATGAGATTCGCGGGAACTTTTTTTTGCAACGTCACAATATTAACCATAAACACAAAATGTAATAACTCTTGTCAAATCACAGCTCAGAAGCACAACTTCAATATGCTCGCTCGAACAAATACATTGCCAGTCGGACAAAATGCTACACTATGGAATGTGCAGAGCAGATGCCCCTGAGACTTTTATGCAATTATTTCCATTTATAGCCATCACATGAACTACTCACGTGATAGATGCATACAAAAAACACGTGAAGCCGTTATTGAAGACATCGTCACGGCCGCACAAAGTGAGTGCTTTGGCTGTTACTGTATTTTGAATACGAACGTAGCATTTTAATGTCCTTAAGATATCGCGTATGCAATTAAATTAAACGGATGTATTAGCCAGACGTTTCATTGTAGTTCTCTATACTGCCGGTTGGTCACTGCGCTGTATTTCTTTAAAAAAAATCTCAGCGTGATACCACAACTGTCGGTTACATTTGACGACAGCGGTCCTAGGAAGGATATGTGCATCGTAAGTGGAAACGGAGCTCGAACACGGAACTCGGAGGAGCACAGATCATCGCACCAGACGCCATGCCCTAGCACACCCCTAGTCCACGACTGGTAACATAATGCGAAGTCTGCAGCGCGGTTTATATTCTCTGGTATCAACAGGCACAGTGTTGCGCTGATCGGATGAGGCAGGTTTGTCGTCCAGCTGCCCGTTGTGAAGACTACCCATAACCGCGAGCAATAATCATCGTTGCTTAGAATTGTGTCGCGGTGCAGAATGGAACAGTGTTATCTTCACTGGCGAAACTGTTTCCGTCCCACCAATGATGATGATAGTGCGAGAGAGTGGCGGTGACGTGGTCATCGCGTGGATTCCTTTGGCGTCGTGGTGCGGCCCACGGCCCATCAACGTGGTTCGTGTTTTGGAGTNGACGTGGTCATCGCGTGGATTCCTTTGGCGTCGTGGTGCGGCCCACGGCCCATCAACGTGGTTCGTGTTTTGGAGTACTAGCGGTTCCAGCAGCCGCTAACTTGTAGTAAGCACTGTGGGTTCATTAACCGCACGCCACTGTGTTGAGTAGGTGCTGCGGCCCGCGGCTGTACCCTGTCTACTGGCCAACACAAACACACGTTTTCAAATTTGTAACGCCAGGCCAGGCACAGATTAGACCAGCCTCAATGTTTCGCAAGTTGTGCAGATGCTTCCTTAACTGACCCCGATCTTCCGACCCCTCTTCAGATGAGAACCTGTGGGACATGATTGGATGACTGTCGATTGCTTCCCCCTCCCCTTTTCTCAACCAACCTCTTGAATTGCAGAAGAACTGTGGACTCAGATACACAACACATGGTTTACGATACCTCAGGACGTTGGTCAGACACGTATTGAATCGATGCCACGCCGTGTTTAGCAATGTGTCGCCGAACATGAAGGTCCAACTACTTACTGACCAATAAATATTTAGTTTCCTGGAGGCTTGTATGCACCTATATAAAATGTGATAAGTTGTTCTTCACCTTTCTTTGCTAGCTACGAGTGCAGTATGGTCTGTTTGTGAGAATTATTTTTATTCTGCCATTTTCTCTGTCAGGCGGTGTATAACGAAATTGACTACCTACTGTCATCCCACATGGCAGTAGCAGGTGAAAAGGAATGCATCACACTGGCAAACTATTTTCTCAGAAAGTTTACGGGAATTGTTATGTAGAAATTCCTTTTCGCCTTGTTTAATGGGTTTTGCGTTTGGTTACAAAATAAACTAATAAATATCAAAAAAAATTATTCATTTAGTAATTTTTCTTTGCAGTGAACACACACTATTCTGTATTTGCCATTAAACTTTAAATTAGTGACTACAAAAAAAATGAGTATCGGTAATTTTTTAACCCATATCAAGTGATCTCGTACTGTGTTAACTGTGAAGTATTTACCAAAAAGGAGACAAAAGTAACTTCAATAGTGTAGCTCTTAGACATCTTTAAACAAGTTATTTACTTGAAATCGGGAATCAATAACTGAAATAAATCGTTTCAGTGATTCGAGTGGGGAAATATTCACATATCAGCAGTCTTATTACCCTGTTATGTCCACGGAGCACATAGCATTCGTTGTGCGAAAATGCTCCTTAGCAATTTCTTTTATTTATGGTGTGAATTATTGTTTATGCTCCTCCATTCCTAGGGCGAACTGATCTATACGGCACACCCTGGCAGTAAATGTTCTTTCCACCTCCACGTTTAGACGAACAGTTGCCAGTAGCGTAGCGCAAGATTTTGTTTTGGAAACGTCAACATTAGTAAACGGCTCGGCCAAAAATTATTGTTCCATGTTATAAATGGTTCATATTAAAATATACAAAGACACAGCTGAAAGCTGATTGGTTGTGACAATGAAACAAGTGTTGTGTCGACTAAGTATAGCACCTGAGCCGCCACGCCCATTTTTATCACTGAAACACCAGGAATGGTGACTTATTTGTTGTCTCCTCACGCCCTGGCGTCCTGCGCATCTGAAAAGCACTAAAACAGGCTGTTTTGCGCAGGTTTTCCTCTACCCTGCTACCCACAACATTAAAAAATAATTTACTACGCCCGTAGGCCCACATAAATAGTCGCCTCTCTTCGGATATAGAGAATCGTTAATAATAGAGAGGGAGAAAATCTCCGCTGCTAGTATTCTTCACCGTAAATATACGCGATAAAATTTCACAACGACTTTCCACTTTAAAAATGCGCGATTTCTAAAATTTAAAAAAATACTTTTATCATGAACGCCAATGTATATACGCCTTATGACACTACGCCACAGATAAGCACTATGGCACTAAATGCTATGTCGGTATCTTTATCCAAATAATTTACCTTCCGTCACGTGTCAAATTTTTTGAGGAGCATGACAGCGGGAATAAGCATGTCACCTTGGCAGTCAAGTAGTTATTTGCAGACGTCAAGCATTGATATGCTGAACTTAGTTGACAAAAGGGAACATGTGCAATGTGCGAAGACACTGCTTGGACAAGTAGATAAGAAGTTCAGTCGTAGAATTTAAAAATAAAATAATGGAATCCGAACTTTATTTTTTAGATTTATACTTAATTTCCCGCAACCCCTTCTTAAACATCATTGTTGCTCAAACTGCCTCAATAAAAAGACTTGATTTTATTGTGCGTTGCTCAGACGAAATACTTTTCTGTCTCACTTACACAGAGTGCCAGGAAGAAAGATTTAAAATGGTACGTGAACAGCTACTTACAGAACTTCTTAAAATATTCCAGAAGTAGTTGTAGATGAAACAGTGTCTGTTAGCGAAGAAGTCACCGTTGAATATAACCCAAAAACAACCAGAAAGTTCTTCAGAGTACTATTAAGCCTACTTTCCTGCTGAACGTCTTCCTTTATTAATGCAATCGTAAAACCTTTTTCTGAAGGTTATTAAGTTCCCAGCTGAAAAATTTATTTACAACATTCACGAAATGTTTACATTTAAGTAATTTATCGCAACTAGTTGGTATCACCACACACCAGGCGACCATTTTCTCCATTCAACGTGAAACTTCGGAAGTTTGGAATTATAGTACAAAATAGAACGACGATGTAATTTCTATGCTAAACGTGAATTAACACAGAAGCGAGATGGCATACAGAGAGAAAAATATTATGAACCATGTTTCTGTACCCGTAACCCTCCGAGACTCTTAAAATAGTGACTGTAATATGAAGTCCGGCTACCACACAAATATTGCTAAACGTATATATANAAGGTGGGAAATGGAAGTGTCTAAATTCAGAAGAGTGTTCCTGAAGCCATTCGGTAGCAACTCTTGACGTGTGGGGTGTCGCATTGCCCTGCTGGAATTGTTCACGTCTGTCAGAATGCACAATGGACATGAATGGGAGCAGATGATCGGACAGGTTACTTACGTACCTGTCACAGGTCAGAGACGTATCCAGATGTATCTGGAATCCCATTTCATGCCAACTGCAAACGCCCCATACCTTGACAGAGCCTCNGTCAGAGACGTATCCAGATGTATCTGGAATCCCATTTCATGCCAACTGCAAACGCCCCATACCTTGACAGAGCCTCCGCCAGCTTGAACAGTCCCCTGTTGACATGCAGGGTCCATGGATTCATGAGGATGTCTCCATACCCGTACACGTTNCCGCCAGCTTGAACAGTCCCCTGTTGACATGCAGGGTCCATGGATTCATGAGGATGTCTCCATACCCGTACACGTTCGTCCGCCCGATGCAATTGGAAATGAGACTCGTCAGACCAGGCAACGTGTTTCCAGTCATCAACAGTGCAATGAGGGTGTTGGCGCTCCCAGGCGAGGCGTAAAGCTTTGTGTCATGCAATCAACAACGCCACACGAGTGGGCCTTCGGCTCCGAAAGCCAATATCAATAATGCTCCGTTGAATAGTTCGCACGCTGGTACTTGTTGATGCCCCAGCATTGAAATCTGCGCCGATTTGTGAAAGGGCTGCACGTCTGTCACGTTTAATGATTCTCGTCAGTCGTCGTTCGTCACGTTCGTTCCCGATATTTTTCCGGCCACAGTGATGTCGAAGATTTGATGTTTTACCGGATTTCCGATATTCACGGTACACTCGTGAAATGANTTTTTCCGGCCACAGTGATGTCGAAGATTTGATGTTTTACCGGATTTCCGATATTCACGGTACACTCGTGAAATGATCATATGCATAAATCCACATTTTATCGCTACCTGGGAGATGCTATGTCCCATCTCTCGTGCGCCGTCTATAACACCGCGTTCTTTCTCACTTAAATCTTGATAACCTGCCATTGTANGCTATGTCCCATCTCTCGTGCGCCGTCTATAACACCGCGTTCTTTCTCACTTAAATCTTGATAACCTGCCATTGTAGCAGCATTAACTGATCTAGCAACTTTGTCAGACACTTTTTGTCTTCTATAGGCGCTGCCTACCGCATCGCGTTACTCTGATATGTCCCACACCTCTGTTATTTGCATACGCACCTCTATTCCGGTTGTTTTGGCTCTACAGTGTAGTATTGCTAAATGAATATATTGTAATAGCCAGTGTCTCACAGATTAGTGAGGTCATTATTTCCAACAAAATAAAATGTTTTAATTGCAATCGAGTAGGGTTCTCACTACAGTTTAAAAAATAATACTCCACAATGTTATTCTGATTTCATTACAGACTTTATTGTGCACCCAACAGTAACATATGGCAGAGCTAACCATCCGTTCTGTGGTCTTTACTGAGCAGCTTGGAGGCCCCAGCAAAAGTGTATGGTGACCCCAACACTCTGCTCTATATTCTTTACTAAACGGTATTGTATCGTCTATTATAATACTATTGTCGTATCATACGATGCGCTGCTATTTGTACTTATTTTTCACGAATTCAAAAACTTTTATTGTGGAAGCAGGCAGCCTGGTACTGCTGAACCTCGTGTTGATGGACACCTTAGACCACACGGCTATAGTACCAGTTACGATATCTGGCCTTTTAAATGTATTTGAGTAACAGCGTTTAATTTGTTTTAAAAATGTTACTAGTTGTGACCAGGCCTTGGTTGAGCGGCTTGTCTGATCACACATTCTCATATTTATCCAGGACACGGGCCCTGATTGCTGAAATTAGTTATAAAATCGCATACCACAGAAACCCCCACCATCTGCTAGTAACACAGCCGATATAACCCAGTGTAGTCCGCAGGCGGTATCTTTTGTCGTCGGGCCATTGGAACAAAGAACACTGAAGATGGGTGTGTCCTGGTGTTGTCTTCCACCAACTTAATCAGTCTCTGGAATCATGAACAAGGTGGGGACTCTCAAACTAAACTTTTCTCAGAATGTGGCTTGGTAAATCTTCATAATTTAATATAAATTAATACTTCAGTATATTTGTACAACTCTCCCAGCGCATACTTTATAATGATTATATTGTAATAATATTGTACAGCATTAATGTTATTATAAACCCCTTCTATATAATATTTATTACATAACTCTTATTCACAACTTGCATTGCTCCTATAGTCCCATTTAAACTATAGCCCATGTGAGCAATATGACACACCCTAATTTATGAATCTTCATGTGAGGAGTTGGAACCTATTTATCGTAATACATGGCATGTAAAAGTCTGCAGACGTATTTTGAGGAGAAGAAGTCATATTGAGTTTATTTATTATATAAATAATCTTTCCTTCGTATAATATATATTTCGATTATATAATATAGGATTTCAAATGATATGAATTTTTTTTTACCTGTAACGTTTCTTTAAACATGTTTCCCTTTCACAACAGATAATTTGTAGTGCCAAAAAAAATGGGGTTAGTTAGTTAATTATTGTGTCTTTTTTGTATAAGTGATATATGTTTTGTGAAACCAATAGGAAATTCCAGATCCCTATTGCTATTATTACATTTAACACCTAACATGGCTGCGTTTGTCACCACTTTATAGAGTGCATATTACCCTCACATAATATAAAAAGCATCTACTAAATAAATAATACTCTACAGTAGCAACATTTTCGTATTTAAATACTCTGTTGTCAATTCGATTAGTTATGTAATCTTTATAAGATTTGAATGATGCCTTTATCAGTCCGCGACACTGTTGTTATTACCACACTTTTTTGTTATCGCTTTAATTCTAGTTCTGTAATCTTTAACACAGTGTGTACCGTTAACAATTTGTGACACTGTTGTAATTACCGTATTTGTTCTGTAAACTTTTGGCAGTACGAAGTGGCTAGTACAGAACGTGTCTGTTGCGGTTACCAAACAGCTATGTTACGTTGTCAGTTCTATGCTCTGTTATCCTAACAATCTTGTGCAATTGTATTCACAACTATGTGTATAGTACCAATACAGATNGTCAGTTCTATGCTCTGTTATCCTAACAATCTTGTGCAATTGTATTCACAACTATGTGTATAGTACCAATACAGATCATTATGTTACTGTTCTACAAAATAAATGGTTCCTACAACAGACTAACTTATAACAATATTTAGATTGTTCTTCAAACAATTTGGATTGTAAAATATTATGGAAAATTTAGTCGCTAGTACTAAAGTTCTGTTGTCTCTACCCTAAAAGTCCATTACAGAACCGTTATTTATAATCCCCTCTATTTGTTTCTTTCAGAGTATGGTTGTAGATGATTCTAACTATAAAGATTTCTTTGTTTCAAGGTTGCCGAGCACCTTTTGCAGAAATTTATCACTAGTTTTCTTTGCCAAATTCTTCCCATTAATTCAAGTGAACTTGAACTGAGGTCACAAATAGCTTAGAAGCACTTGTCTTTCTTTTCTTCTACAAATAAGTTCACCTTCAANTAGCTTAGAAGCACTTGTCTTTCTTTTCTTCTACAAATAAGTTCACCTTCAATCGTGTCCCCTTCCGAGGTAAAGATGCATCCGTTGGATCTCAGTTCATGCTACTTCCGGGCAATTAACAGCACACCCCAGTTTTAGAACTTATAAATGGAAAATATCTGGAATACACGTAGTTTCCCACGAGTTTTACGATAGTCGTGTGTTGAAATCCACCACAGCGTTCACTCCATCTAAAAATGTCTTCTTAGGATATTTTTTCTTTCAAAGTTTCATCTGATTCGGCACGTATGACGAGGGCATCTCCACTTCCTGGTAGCTCGCTGTTAGGCCTGATATGATAAATTTCACATCTTTCATAATAGTTGCACGAAAAAATCTTCTCGTGGAAATTATCATAGAAATGAAAGTACCCCGTCATGTGGAATGTACCCAATACACACTTGCACTTGCTCAAACTCACATACCAGTTTGTAAATAACTCTGACGTAGCCAACAAAGTAACTCGTGTAGGTGTTCCCATCTTCTGGCTTGAATAAAACATAAGTTGAACGGATAAAATATTCTGGCCACTGTTGAACCTCTCCGTAACAGGCAACGATGACGAAGAGCGGTGATGATCTTGACAACGGTGTTGCCAGGAGGATTTCACCTGTTGGCGGTGAGCACATCACCTGTTATGTTGTTTTCCCTCGATTCAAAATAGCGGTGTGACGTTCTCCATCGCAGTCCTCAGACGATTTTGTAAATGTCANGTCAGTTCTATGCTCTGTTATCCTAACAATCTTGTGCAATTGTATTCACAACTATGTGTATAGTACCAATACAGAACATTATGTTACTGTTCTACAAAATAAATGGTTCCTACAACAGACTAACTTATAACAATATTTAGATTGTTCTTCAAACAATTTGGATTGTAAAATATTATAGAAAATTTAGTCGCTAGTACTAAAGTTCTGTTGTCTCTACCCTAAAAGTCCATTAAAGAACCGTTATTTATAATCCCCTCTATTTGTTTATTTCAGAGTATGGTTGTAGATGATTCTAACTATAAAGATTTCTTTGTTTCATGGTTGCCGAGCACCTTTTGCAGAAATTTATCACTAGTTTTCTTTGCCAAATTCTTCCCATTAATTCAAGTGAACTTGAACTGAGGTCACAAAAAGCTTAGAAGCACTTGTCTTTCTTTTCTTCTACAAATAAGTTCACCTTCAATCGTGTCCCCTTCCGAGGTAAAGATGCATCCGTTGGATCTCAGTTCATGCTACTTCCGGGCAATTAATAGCACACCGCAGTTTTAGAACTTATAAATGGAAAATATCTGGAATACACGTAGTTTCCCACGAGTTTTACGATAGTCGTGTGTTGAAATCCACCACAGCGTTCACTCAATCTAAAAATGTCTTCTTAGGATATTTTTTCTTTCAAAGTTTCATCTGATTCGGCACGTATGACGAGGGCATCTCCACTTCCTGGTAGCTCGCTGTTAGGCCTGATATGATAAATTTCACATCTTTCATAATAGTTGCACGAAAAAATCTTCTCGTGGAAATTATCATAGAAATGAAAGTACCCCGTCATGTGGAATGTACCCAATACACACTTGCACTTGCTCAAACTCACATACCAGTTTGTAAATAACTCTGACGTAGCCAACAAAGTAACTCGTGTAGGTGTTCCCATCTTCCGGCTTGAATAAAACATAAGTTGAACGGATAAAATATTCTGGCCACTGTTAAACCTCTCCGTAACAGGCAACGATGACGAAGAGCGGTGATGATCTTCACAACGGTGTTGCCAGGAAGATTTCACCTGTTAGCGGTGAGCACATCACCTGCTATGTTGTTTTCCCTCGATTCAAAATAGCGGTGTGACGTTCTCCATCGCAGTCCTCAGACGATTTTGTAAATGTCAGGCTGTCAGGTCTCTTGAGTTCGTAGCTGATTCTTTACGTAGACCACACTTGACGTAATTGTTTCTCGTCAGCTTGAGTCATTAAGCAGTTTATAGCAGTAGGTAGTTTGCGGTCTGATTGCAAGTAGTACACTGGGCAATAGGTAAAACCACAACGTTCTGGAATTAAAGTCATACACTCGTCTTCGTTATTATAGCATACCCAATGTCCGGGACAATTGCACGATTCTACTGGTCCACTCAAGCCAAAGGGCTTAAAATGAACTTGACGGTAGCCAATAGTAACGTCTTGATATTTTCCAGCGTCCAACGGACTGAAATTTACATACATTGTTACGTGCGCACAGGAAGGCTGCTAGTCATACACAAAATTTTTTTTCGTTGCCATTACTAAAATTCTATAACGTGAGTGTTTTTCCCGTTTCTACAATGTTTCATCCCTCCATACTCCAAGTACACATCTGTATGGTTGAGAGCCATCCTGTCCTTCTTGTTATTCATCTGTACGTAGTGTTTTGGCAAGTTAACTCTGAAATCACCATTTGGCGTATTGGNGAAAATTTTTTTTCGTTGCCATTACTAAAATTCTATAACGTGAGTGTTTTTCCCGTTTCTACAATGTTTCATCCCTCCATACTCCAAGTACACATCTGTATGGTTGAGAGTCATCCTGTCCTTCTTGTTATTCATCTGTACGTAGTGTTTTGGCAAGTTAACTCTGAAATCACCATTTGGCGTATTGNCATCCTGTCCTTCTTGTTATTCATCTGTACGTAGTGTTTTGGCAAGTTAACTCTGAAATCACCATTTGGCGTATTGGTTTTTTGAAAATCTGAAGCCTTGAATATTATGCCTATTTCCAAATCTCTAATTTTTTATACTGCACGCTGACACGATTCAGTGTTTCTTAAAGTCCGTCCAAGGTACTATGTTCGCGCAGGAAGACCTCAAGCTCCAATCTTAAAATAACGACCTCGATTTTTAGCGGTTTCTGTACTCTTGCCAGATCACGGGGAAAAAAAAATAATACTCTCGACGAATGGTGTGGCAGTATGAGGTCCCCCCACCCTTATACAAAATCAGTCATCACCACATTCTAAAGGTCACTTTCGTAGCAAGAGCACGTTCAGGCACGAGCACGACCAGTGTTGTCCGCATGCGCTACACGTGTGACTAAGATTCGTGTTATGTGCTTTCAGTTCTTTAATATATAGACACTTACACTTGGTTTGCAAATAGTAAATTTTTAAGCTTTCATTACAATAAATTTCCAACCACAGTTTTTGTTCCAGTCTAGCAAAAAACATANCAAATAGTAAATTTTTAAGCTTTCATTACAATAAATTTCCAACCACAGTTTTTGTTCCAGTCTAGCAAAAAACATACAGCCATCTGTTTCAACACTCAGAAATTCGGTGCGTACCTTGCTTAATTTTTCATACTTTATGTCGCCATATTGCCATGCCAGGCCATTCGAGTGTTTCGTNGCAGCCATCTGTTTCAACACTCAGCAATTCGGTGCGTACCTTGCTTAATTTTTCATACTTTATGTCGCCATATTGCCATGCCAGGCCATTCGAGTGTTTCGTTAACCGTGTGCAAGTGAATTAGTTATATTATCTAATAAATATCACGTAATAAAAGGCAAGAATTGGCATGGCCTCATGCTACCATCGCTGTAGGATATGATAATTTCTTTAATAATAAATCGTAGTTGAAGTTATATTCCCTGAACGTTGACGACCATGTCCTGATCCATATTTTAACTGAATAAATGTTATACTTTTTAAGATTTTAACAACCCCGTCTCGTGCATCATAGGCAACCAGGCAGTCGTGGATTATGAGAGCATATTTCTGGGTATTGGCTGGAACATTTTCGCTCANTCAGATCCATATTTTAACTGAATAAATGTTATACTTGTTAAGATTTTAACAACCCCGTATCGTGCATCATAGGCAACCAGGCAGTCGTGGATTATGAGAGCATATTTCTGGGTATTGGCTGGAACACTTTCGCTCACCGTCATTTCTGTGCGGGAGTCTATTACCCTGCTTTTTAATCTATCATTCCGCTTGCTCACGTCAAAAACTAGAAGAGGTGCAATGCTCACGAAAGCAGTCGGTTAGAAGTCGGTGATAGATGATTCACCATAGAATGATTTTTGAAACTCTGGGTACATTCGTATAGCAACAGATAAATTCCATTCGAAAAATCAACGTTTAAATCTCCGTAGCGGAAACTTTCAGAATTTAAGATTATTTAAACGTGCTTTATTTTCGCATGATCGAATTTGGAATGGTATGTCATCAAAACATTTTTTTTCGTCTGATAAGCTAGGATAACGAATTTGGGTTTTTCAGTCAGAAAAGTTGATTTTCATTCCAGTTCACATTTAGATACCTCGTTATGTTCGGATACGTTTCCAAACTCCACGTGCGGAAAGCAATATCTATGTTTCGCCCTTTCTCCACATATTTTGAAATGTTTACGCGCTCCAACATTTTCTCCTGAACATGAGGCAGCAACCACACTATCATATGTATGCTCAGAATTACATTTTCGGGATTTTCAGCAGCGTCTCAGATGGCATTCATTTGCGTGTTTGCAAAATGTGTGACCAACTCTTGCTATTAATTAATTATGATGTGTTTGTAATATTCTGAAAAACCGAGTAACATCGATGGCGGTACGCAAATTTCAAATTTTCCCCCATCGTAAATGGGTACTTCATAAGCGACTTCGATCCCCCACCCGGCCATTTTTGCTGCACGTAGTTGATTGCGCATATGAGAGAGTTTTTTATTTTAGAAGATAAACATATGTACCTACAGTTATCCTCTTTACATCCATCCAACTCGTACGAAGTCCCTTTTACGAATTTNTCATAAGGATTGTGCATTTATGATTATTTTGATGGTTGTAGGTAGTGCGCCATTAGCATTTGCAATGGAGCCACGGAAACGTAAATATGAGTTTCGTGGTACCTTACGAATTTTTTGGTTTTGTACCGGTATGCGAATCTCAGACGATAGCGTATATGGACGTGGGATATATAGAACATGGGTATGGAATTCCGTCTTTGTGATGCTATCTTCGTACATTACTGGCTCGTCTATTATAAGTATTTCTGCGTCTGCGTCCATATTTCTTGAAAACTTTAAACCCTAGACTTATAAGAAAACTCACGTTTTCACGTGATAAAACGCTGACAGTCTGACGCTTACTGTGCTTGCAATTGCTGTGGGAAGCCTTTTTTGTGTATATTTTTTTAATTTAACCCCAACTTTCTTAAAATGTAAGCGTAATGTAATTTCTTCACGTCGTAAATTTTTAAATCGATTATCTCGATCTACACTTCTTGCCATTTCTTGTGTGTTCTTGGTCACGGCTGATGCGTATATGGACAATTTTTGGAACATCAAGCAGCTTAAAATCAGGTGGAACCAAGGTCAAGTATTCGTGAAGTGTCTGACTCTGATATGAGTCACCAATTATTGCACATAATACTTTGTACATTTATGGGCAATATGTTTACAGGAAGTGTATACGCGTGTAATTTATTCCCTTGGTAAAATTTATTTTTAAATAAAAGCATGTGGGCAAGAGGCTCGTTTTTCGTAAAATCAATATTAACAGAACAGAATATTTCGCTTTACAGAGTATTNAAAGCATGTGGGCAAGAGGCTCGTTTTTCGTAAAATCAATATTAACAGAACAGAATATTTCGCTTTACAGAGTATTGGGGTTGCCAGGAAGCAGTAAATCAATGCGGCTGGCTGCAAAGCCTTCCTCAAATATGTAAAAATATCATCCAGTACGTATCTGCCTGTAAGTTAACAAATTTCGCCAGTGGCACCATCAAGGTTCACATACCTGAAAGTATCATTGGTAAGATCTGTGTTGGGAACAGAAAATTACGTCTGAAAGTCTGCTAGGGCGAGAGACCAGACACAGTCTACCTTCAAGGGNGATCTGTGTTGGGAACAGAAAATTACGTCTGAAAGTCTGCTAGGGCGAGAGACCAGACACAGTCTACCTTCAAGGGTGGAAAATGGATGGAGCAAAGTTCCGTAGTCCTTCCCATCAGAATCAAAGATAGACATGACTGATACTGTGTAACTAAGTACACTACCTTTTTTAAATAATTGCCGCGAANCCCATCAGAATCAAAGATAGACATGACTGATACTGTGTAACTAAGTACACTACCTTTTTTAAATAATTGCCGCGAAAGAAACCGTAGACACAAGTGCCCCTATTTCGACTGACTCGGAAGTTGCTCAGTTTGGTAGTTATAACTCTTTTTCATACTGCTCAAANACACAAGTGCCCCTATTTCGACTGACTCGGAAGTTGCTCAGTTTGGTAGTTATAACTCTTTTTCATACTGCTCAATTACTTCCTCAGTTCTGGAGGTGCCCACAGATTTCCACAACTTTGAAAATACTCAACAGTGTTTTTACGTTTTTTGTAAGCAGTCCAATGAGTTTCCGATCCTTTACTAGTATCGAAATTTACGAAAGCACTTTTTGAATGCTCAGGACTACGCGGTAAACTATCGTGCATGAATATTCCGCGAAAATTTGGTATTTTTAATTTGCGAGCAAACTTCATTATGTCCACATAAGTAAGACGACTTTTGGTAAAGACATTAAAATGATCACCTCTTTTTTCCCCTTACATGGTTCTTTTTCTTCCTTCGGCCTCCTCCTACACGGTATGGTCTTAAAAATAGTCGTTGTCCGTTTTTTTTACTGCTAGCGAGCGCTTCCATTATCTCATTGTTTCTAATTGGCTCTGCTAATTGCTTACATTTGTTTTTTGATGTGTTATATGCCCGTACAATACCACTAAGGCCCCCCCATCTCTATGCCTAAAACCCCTAGCACAGGTTAAATAAGAGGTATGATATCTCGTCGCTTCGCTCCTTTACATTTCTTTATCCAGATCTTTCTTTGTTTTCTTCCTGCCAAATGGCATAATCATACAACTTTTAATTTTTAATTTAATTTTTTTTTAACACCCAAAGCAGCAAACTGTTCGCCAAACTTTGATCTTCTAGAATTGGCAATATTATTGCCTTATATATGCGAGAATTGCGTCTTCTGTGTGCCTGTCTTTCAATTTATCACTAGTTGCTTATGCTATATTGTGCTCTAATATGTTTGTTCCCTTGTCGGTATATGCCTAACGTTTAGTTAATCATGTGCCCGGCCCACGAAAATTATAACCAGGCAGGTGTACTTCAAAAGAGAGGTTATTCATGGTATTGTTTATTAATCCACATACCCTCTTGATGACACCTCTACGAGGCATCACACCAAACTGATGTTAATTACCTTCCACGCCAATAATTTACACGAACAGCTCCTCCACAGTCCAAGTTGCTACGTTTGCAAAAGCTAACATTGTAGCATACCACTGGAAAAATATATAAATACTAGTATTTTTTATTTCTTCTCATCAGTCTCTTGAGGTTTGTTAGACAAGATGTTAGCCTCTGCGTCAACATAACGCCCAATGACGAAACCATAACTCGTGAATCGCAACATGGCGTCCTGTTACCTAATACAGTGAGAGGTTTGATGTGTGGTCCATCTGGGTGCGGGAAAACTTGCATCTTGCTGAGTTTACTGGAAGAACCTAATGGTCTTCAGTTCGAGAATGAATACCTATATTCCAAATCTCTACTGTGGGCCTAATACCTGCGCCTAGTGATCATTTTACGTGCTGTGTATTGACTGAATTATTATACTTGCAGCGATAAAGATGACTTCGTAGCGCCCGAACAGGCCCTACCACTCTCTGTTTTTATTTTCGACGATGTGGCCTGCGAGAAGCAAACATGCATGCAGAAGTATTTTTGTATGGGCAGACATGCGATTGTAGATTCGTATTATCTTTATCAAACGCATTCATGCACACCAAAGAATTTTCTGCGTTCCAATACGAACATGTTGGTTTTGTTTTGCATGGACGACTTAAACTTGCGCCATACGTATTCAAATCATGTAAACGCCGACATGACAATTGAAAAAAATTAAGGATGTGTGTTTATTCTGTTTGTGCGAGCCCCACGGTTTTCTCGTGGTCGCCAAAGATTTCCCCTTACTTAATGGGAGGTACCGCTGCGGTTTCGATCAGTTCATTACAATATACCAATAAGAGATGAGTTTCGTATTCCAAAATTTGGCCACGACGAGCTGAAATACCATAGGCGAGAAAACTATCTCGTGCAGTCGGAAGATGAGCACTTTGATGGGGGGCGAAAACAATTTAAAAATGTGGCAGTCCCCAAACATAACGATAACATAGTCAACATGGCTTATATTCAGAACGAAAATTCCGAAACGCTTAAAATGCTGTCAAATATGGTGGGTTCAATCACCTCTAAAGTAAACACCGCCCTCGTAGACGTTGCTAATTTTCTGAAAATGTAACTTGAGATGATGAAAAACCATCGAATAGAATCTGCCCAAAAGAATATTTAAGCAGGGATATGCCTGCACTATATCGCAGTCTGCTCACGTTATAGTTTCAGAGTGGGTCATTACATCATNGATGATGAAAAACCATCGAATGGAATCTGCCCGAAAAGAATATTTAAGCAGGGATATGCCTGCACTATATCGCAGTCTGCTCACGTTATAGTTTCAGAGTGGGTCATTACATCATTAATAACAGCTATCAAGTGTCGAAATTCGGTCACGACGGTAAAAATCATGTACATGTAACTATTGGAAAAAAAAATTAAAAATTACTGGACGCGAAGTTTGTACAACTGGACAGCGCAATGATGGCCAAAGAAATTGCGGCTCTGGAAAACATGACTTATAACGACGCATGGTGGAAGCATTGCGCACATGTTCGTAATGCAATATACAAGCATTGGGATCTTATTCGTAATAAGCTTGCGAATACTGGCGTAAAGCTACAGACGAGTACGTTGTGCGAGGATATGAACTTAGGCAATCACAGAGCTGCAATAGTATATATAAACCACATACTTGCAGTTTAAATGAACAGTACGATGATAGAGTGAATTACAGCACGTCGTAGAAAATTTGCGCGCAAAATATCTGTCTCCTAAGAGACACTGCTTTAGAGGTAGCGTAAAAACCCATTACCTCAAGACTAGATAATTTACAACAAACAGTGCCCTCTATTAAAATTAAGNTATAATTTACAACAAACAGTGCCCTCTATTAAAATTAAGAAATAACTAGTCGTAGAACCCTGGACCAAGAGAAAGCGTAACATTTTGTTGGAAAATAAACAAGATAAAGATGATTTGCCGTCATTTGATTGGAAACGTGGAAAGGAGAGACCAAACATTCGAAGAGCAAACATTCGCAATTACATGACTTCGTACACAGCTCGGTTTAATGATGAGACTTATGGAACGTACAGACGAAATAAAAAGTGAGCCATGGAATATAAAAAAATTGTTTTCTTACTCAACGATATTGTAAAAGTAGGTGACGTAGTTATACAAGTTGCGCCGGGACTTCATGAATTACATTTTAAACATATTCACGGATACTTGCAACTTTTCTGATGACCAGCTAAAAGANTGCGCCGGGACTTCATGAATTACATTTTAAACATATTCACGGATACTTGCAACTTTTCTGATGACCAGCTAAAAGATCTAATTCTACGGTATTCCTCCTCCTCATGCAAACAAAGCTTATCCCAGTCTAAAAAGTTACACCAAAGGGAAAACGTACCACATTCGTGCGCACTCGGTGAAATAATATTTTGGCTATGAACTACGTCTTACTAGGTATTACCAACATATCAAGTTTGTCACTATTTTAATTCACATTAATTATAAATAAAATATAATTATAAATGAAATAAAAATGCATTTCAATTTAACATAAACAATTGGCACTTTATTGTTAATACAAGTATAAAACTTTTCTTACACATGATATTATTAAGAAACAACCAAACACATAATAGACGGAGTGATTTTTCATAGCTTTGATTCAAAAAAAGTGAAGAAACCACAAATATACAATATAAAACTAATACTGTTCCGTTTAACAGCACGTAATGAGGGATATTTAGAGTGAAATATCTTGGTATGTGTCTCATTATCTATTCACGTAGTTAAAAGTTGGGAAAAAAATTNGAGGGATATTTAGAGTGAAATATCTTGGTATGTGTCTCATTATCTATTCACGTAGTTAAAAGTTGGGAAAAAAATTATTGTCACATGTGTCTGGACGTTGATAATAACGTACAATTATACGTAAAACTGTGTTATTTTACACAATAAATCTTAAGAAACTAAAAGCATTTTTTTTTTTTGCAGGTACACAAGAACTTTCGATACCACTTGTGAAGTGAGGTGTTTAATGCAAAGCAACTGTGTANAATTGTCACATGTGTCTGGACGTTGATAATAACGTACAATTATACGTAAAACTGTGTTATGTTACACAATAAATCTTAGGAAACTAAAAGCATTTATTTATTTTTGCAGGTACACAAGAACTTTCGATACCACTTGTGAAGTGAGGTGTTTAATGCAAAGCAACTGTGTATATATTTATTTAATAATATGAGCTGCAAATTTAATTATTTTGATTATTTTACATAAAATAAGTAGTTTTCTATTTTGTTATGCATAATCAATAACAAATATCGGCTGAATCCGGAACCCAAAACGTAACCGCAGGAAAGTCTATAGGCGTAGGTACAACTTAACTTCTCAGCCATTTCTACACTTACAAATATGTTTGGGAGAATACGCATATGTAGTCTAAGCAACAGAGGAAAAATAGGGTAAAGTTTGGTTGTAGTCGTGATGTTTGGTACATATATGGTTTTTTGGGTCGTTGAACACGAATCTGAGGTTTGCCAACACTGATTTTGCCCGGAAACGTCTTTTTTTTTTTGCAAATAATGTTTACATTTTGGCACTTTTTTGGTTTTTCACATATATTTCACTATTTTTTTTTTTCAAAAAAAAAAACTCTTCGCAAAATGAAATTCGACAAAATTTGCTACATTTTATTTGTTTGACAGTTGTTTCTATGATCAACCGTTTAGCTGATAGAGCGCGCTGAAAAACGACAAAAAAAAAACAAAAAGTGGAAAACACGATTTACAGCACTTTACGGCAAATACTGACCAAGTATTTTATTAAAGATGATGGAATTCACATTAAAGTATGAAATACATGAAAATTACTTTTCATGTGTATGTACATAGCGTGCACATAATGAAGTGGTTAACTTCCAAGTGAGTAGGTAATAAATAACGATGAAAATAATGAAGGCAAACGCAGGTAACATCTTTTAATGTATAATGTACTTAAGCCAACAGGGTATATGTTTCTCGTTTGCAACATCTGTAAACATAGATTACAGTGAGTTTGAAGGTGTTAAGTAAGCGCTATCTATTTAGAAATTATTTTATACTGCAAATTGATCTCCTTAAAAATTGCTATAATTTTTCCGAAACCAGAAGAACATAATATCTTCATTAACTACAAAACCATTTCTTTGATTTATTATTTTTCCGTCGTTCTACCAATATTTCGCTGCTGAGAAAAAAAATAGTTTTTAACATACATTTTGACAGTTTATGAAAGTCGTTTGAGATAGTATTTTCAGTCTGTTTCAACTGTTTGTTATTTGTTGAGATTTGTGATTTCTGACAAACATTCCAGAAGTATTTTATATCTTTACACTCGTTTAGTGCACAGTTAATAAAAATTCGTTTATACGGGAGAGAAGAGGTCTGTCTCAATGCTTATATGTCTATGTGTATAGATATATATGTACGTATATTAATATACGTATAAGTATAAAAGGTTTCTCCTCTCCATTTCCTGCGCAAAGGGTGCTTGTTGTTTGAAGGGCAATGAGATATTTGAGTGTTTTTTTTAGGATGCACGGGCTCACGTTTTACGATGTTGGATCGTTCGCTTACATCCTCCGGAAGAACATGTGCTATCGTGCTATTTTAGTTTCCAAAGTGCCCGCCTTTACTGGCTGCCATAGCTCCAGAAATTAAACATAGTATATGCGTCGAGTAGGAAATTATTCATAATTTCATGTTTATACTCAAATTCTATTCATATGAAGGCATTCTACAAAATCCAATTTGTACAGAATAACAAACCGAAATTGATTTAGGCAGTTACGTGTTAAAATTACAATGTTAATGATTTTCAAGTACACACTAAATAATAAAAGTGACTCGCAGGAATAAAAGTATGTATACAAACAAACAAAAAGGGGGGCACAAGCTTCATCAATGTACATATACCGTACTTAATTACGAAAAGAAAATATTTCGCATTTTCCAAAAATTATTATTACGAAATTATTTTCATCTTTCTGTCTGTGTTAAACGTTAAGATTTGCAAAATAAAAACATATTCTTGCGATTTTTTTAAATTAACGAATGGCAATACAAAACAAAACAAAATAAAGGATGATTCTTACCCACATTTAATTACTACGTACTAGGGCTGTATTGGATATGTAACAGAAACTAAACTTTCCATTCTCATAATAATTTCCGACTGTATCATTTTACGTCATCAATGTTAACAATTTTTGTACAATTAATTGTGACTTTATGTAATTTTTTTTTATAACACCCGTTTTTGCCCAAATGGATTTCTGTTCTACAATCACATTTTGAGCACAGCATATCGAGTTTTTGTGCTTGTATTTTGAATAATATAAGTGTGTTGGAGGAATATTGTTATCCTTTTTATTGAGTTGTATGAGGCCAGAAAAATTACCTGGTAATTTCCGTATTATTTTCATGCAAAACCAGCAACTCTTGTCATACACACTGCTCTCTCTTCCGCAAATCATAAAGTTTGTGGTGCAGAAAAAGAGTTACAATTTCTAGACAGTATGTTTTATGAGTAAACATCACTCCCTATAATGTTGTCGCTACTAGGCCACCTGAGTTTTACAGGATGGTGGCCAGTAGTTTATATAGTTAAATTATTTAGGTGCAGACTAAGGACAACTGAAGTTGATACTTTAGGGGTAAACAAATAATCGTATTGTCCGTTATTTAACACACCAGGATTTTATTGAGCAGAAGGTCACATAGTTATTTACACACACTGGCGAGACTGAGCCCACTCTAGTCGTTTGCCTGAACGGCTGGTGGGCTGCATACTATGCGTCGGGGAAGGTTGTTGAAGGGAGACGTTTCTCTACTTATCTGTGACTGCGGCTTTTGGTGAGTTGTCTTCGTTGGTAGCTGAGGCATGGTGAGTTGAGTGGCCCTGATACAGGCCCTCGGACTGGCTCTCGTTGACATGCTGTACTAAGTTGGCTTTTTCCTGCGGCTTTGGCGGTCTCTGTCTGAAGTCCGGGATTTGGGTTTCCCATGACTTGTACTTTCCCTGCGATACTGGCTGGCGTTCCTGCTCATCCTGCTTCCGGCTATCGAGTTTCTGTCTGCATTCCTCACTGCGGAAAATTGCCACAATGTTTTCGGAAATGAACTCATATTCTTGGCACTGTTCTCGTCACACGACTGTTTACTCCCGTTTCGGCTGCATCTATCTCGTCTCACGACTGTACCGCCGAACAACTCCTGTCTCAGGTGAACAACTGACTACGAACAACTGATTGCACATTACTGCCTAGGCCAGGCCCGAACTCGGGCCCGTTGATACGACTGCCTCTCGCCTAACTGCCTTCTCTGTGTTGCATCGCGGCTGCCGAACAACTCCTTGTCCACGACTGATCACGACTGCTGGACCACAACTGACTGCTCACGACTGAATCACCACAAGTGCCCGACGAAAACTGATCTCGTTACATCGCTGCTCCCGAATTTAACCCGTCTCCCGATAAATTCAAATTGGCTGTCAGCAGATTGTGTCGAGAGAAATAGGGACTTTCCTGGTGTCCCTCGCGCGTTTTTTGTATAGGATTTCGTGTATCGTCAGCTGTGCGCGTGCTCCAACTGCGGGTGGAGGGAGGGGTGCGGCAGGCGTCTCGGGGATCCCTGGCAGCTGTGTCGGCAGTAATTCTCGGCAGGGGTTACCCTGTTTCCTTCGCCGAGGGCTTATATCAGCTAATTTTCGGGACTTTCCCTGTTTTTCTGTCGCTTCGGTTCATCCCCCGCGTGTCCTTATACGGCGGGATTTCCCCGAAGGTATTTCTCAGGGTGTGAACACAGCGAAATTCCTACCCTATGTACTCACCAAGCGTCAACGTTAATACAGCTTATAAGAAAATGTGTAACCTATTTATGCTTAAAAAGAATACAGCGACGAAGTAAAACTCTCCCCAATCAATATACATAACGTAGCTGAATGTGTAATATATATTATTAATTTAATATATTATATATAAATAAGGTACATGTTTTATAAAAGTCAAAAGTTGGGATTTTCTATGCGTAAACGAAACATAAGAAATATAACGCTCAGAAACCACATAAACACATAGTTATGTAGTAGCCATCATTGTGTTCTCTGAACTATTATATTTTTGTATTTTTATTTTGTAATATAAAAAACATATTCCAGCGTCTGAGAGAAAGCACCTGTTAAAAACAAGCTAATAGCTGGATATAACCAAACAATAACAACATTTTTTACACAGAGATTTTATGCTTTATTGTGTTGTGTATAATATTTTTTAATTTTTTTAATATATTCTAATGATAGTGAACTTAGTATCATGTAAGATCACATACAAATTTTAAAACAGTCAAGAGTTCGGTGGAGGGAAATTAAACATTTATGCACATGTAGCAGTGCGCAAACAATGCAAAACTCTAATACGGACACTGAACTGTATGTATACGCAAAACATTGTTTACATAAAAGCACTGTAAAAAAAACCACGCATCCACGTAACAGTTTGAAGTCTTCTCTATTTTATAGGTATGAGATATCAGTGCTTTCTAAAATTAGCAACATTCGTTGCTTTTTATAGGAGTACGTTCACTGTTCTAAAACAACAAATGATTGAATTTGTATATGGAGTAACAAATGAACGACCATAGATTCTATATACACACATATTCGTATACGCCGTACCTAGGGACATCCGATTTTCACAAAAGGTTCCATGCGTACTCTTCGTACAAANACACACATATTCGTATACGCCGTACCTAGGGACATCCGATTTTCACAAAAGGTTCCATGCGTACTCTTCGTACAAAACTGAAATTTTCTTTATTTTTGCGTGCGAGATTTTGTGACAAAACAATTTTGGTGCTTGACAGTGGTAATAAAAATTATATTGGTCAGGTACTGTATGTGTATTATCGCGGGCAGGAAAAGAAGAGAAATAGCCAGTTATACAATCCAATCGCAAAATAGAAACTAGGATACAGTGTTTTGATATACACTTAGACAGAAAATCTGTTCGCGATACTCGGGTGTCACTAGCAATACCTTATTATAAATACATGTTACAGTGAAACAAAAAATGCTCGTGGCAAAAAACATTTGATCCTCTGAAAAAAATCATATAATTAAATAATGCCAAGTAAATATTTTAATTACATAACTAAATATTATATTTTAAAATTCTGTGTTATTGCAAACATTCACACTGTTTTTGCACTTAAAGAAGTTTTGTTGTTTCAAAAAATCGCGTTCTTGCAAATAAAGGAATTCCCGTATGGGAGCACTTTTTTTATAAGCCATTATGTGCAATTATAAAATTTTCGTCATTATAGTGTTAACGTTGTGTCATAATATGAAGTTTAGTAAATATAAGCTTAAGAGGCGACAGCACAACCGACATACCGGTATATTTTTTCAAAACTTTTATATGTTTTTAACTAATTATCAATATCTACACACATTCACATACATATTATGTTTTCCATAGCGACTTTCCTTTAGCTTCCAATATAAATTATATGGTCGTAAAAATATTTATACGAAAATTATGCTTTAGCAGCCACACTGAAAATCCCTTTTGTTCTCAGAACAGTAACATTAATTGAAACCGAAATCTGGAGCTGTATTTTTAACAAAAACCCCCACATAACTCTATAAAACACTGGAATATTGTTTTACTTTTACAAAAAAAAAAACAAAAAATATAAGGAGACTAGTTGCCAAACACTTTTAGGTTACACTATAAATAAATCTTTGTAAACTTTGCACGAAATTGCTTGAAAAGAGTGCTATTTATATTCAGTGTCTGTAAAAGAAAATGTAACCCACCGACGGATATCCTGTACAAACATAACAATGTGTGCCATAATTTTCAAATTAAATTCCTGCAAAATCACAGATACTGTTTAGATTCTTACAAAGTAATTTCTCTGCTTGGTGATACACAATAGTATTTTAGCAATAAAACTCCTACGTAAAGAGGCCCCGTTGCGAATTGTTAGACTACTCACCTCCCAACTAAGGGAACAGGGTTCGATTCCCGGCGGAGTTTGTCCCGAATTTTAGCATGTGGGAATAGTGCCAGACGATGCCGCTAGTCGGCGGGTTTTTTTTTAGCGGACCTCCCGTTTCCCCCGCCGCTTCACACCGGCGCTACTCCACAAATACCTCACTTCACCCTATCCGTCTCTCAAGACTTCGATGTTAAAAGCCACCCCCCAAATCTCTTCACTCAGCCCTACGTAACGCAGGATTGCACAGAGAACCATTTGTGAGGCCCCATCACGCACATGCCTACATAACTACAACTAAGAAATTCCTAGTTGGTGTGACAGGGCATTGAACAAAGACTCTCTACATAATACGCAAATACACTACGCACCACTCCACAGGTTGCGTTCTGTTTTAATAGATTATACATTCTGACCGTAGTTTAATCACGTGTTAATAATAAGCGGTTTTTTACCTTCAACAGAAAGCAGCGTACTTAGCTCGCAGCTGAACTATAACAAGTTTTAACTTCAAGGAGTAATTTGGTCACACGTAAAAAACAAATGGTTACGTTGTACGTTCGGGGAAAATGAATGCCGCTAATTACAGTTGAATTTTTTGGGGTATTTTTATTTTCTCGGCGGTTGCATTCTGTTGCACATTTATGTCACTAATAATCTTTCATTCAAAGGCAGGCACGTGAATATACTCGTATTTTGCAAAACACTTTTTATTTTTAGTTGTCCAGAGAACGTTGTACGAATACAATATATATATATTAAAGGAATAATACTGAACATTTCTTGAAATATTTAAAATAAAATTACTAATTTGTACTATGGCAGATAAAATNAAATTGCTTGAAAAGAGTGCTATTTATATTCAGTGTCTGTAAAAGAAAATGTAACCCACCGACGGATATCCTGTAGAAACATAACAATGTGTGCCATAATTTTCAAATTAAATTCCTGCAAAATCACAGATACTGTTTAGATTCTTACAAAGTAATTTCTCTGCTTGGTCATACACAATAGTATTTTAGCAATAAAACTCCTACGTAAAGAGGCCCCTTTGCGAATTGTTAGACTACTCACCTCCCAACTAAGGGAACAGGGTTCGATTCCCGGCGGAGTTTGTCCCGAATTTTAGCATGTGGGAATAGTGCCAGACGATGCCGCTAGTCGGCGGGTTTTTTTTTAGCGGACCTCCCGTTTCCCCCGCCTCTTCACACCGGCGCTACTCCACAAATACCTCACTTCACCCTATCCGTCTCTCAAGACTTCGATGTTAAAAGCCACCCCCCAAATCTCTTCACTCAGCCCTACGTAACGCAGGATTGCACAGAGAACCATTTGTGAGGCCCCATCACGCACATGCCTACATAACTACAACTAAGAAATTCCTAGTTGGTGTGACAGGGCATTGAACAAAGACTCTCTACATAATACGCAAATACACTACGTACCACTCGACAGGTTGCGTTCTATTTTAATAGATTATACATTCTGACCGTAGTTTAATCACGTGTTAATAATAAGCGGTTTTTTACCTTCAAAAGAAAGCAGCATACTTAGCTAGCTGCTGAACAATAACAAGTTTTAACTTCAAGGAGTAATTTGGTCACACGTAAAAAACAAATGGTTACGTTGTACGTTCGGGGAAAATGAATGCCGCTAATTACAGTTGAATTTTTTGGGGTATTTTTATTTTCTCGGCGGTTGCATTCTGTTGCATATTTATGTCACTAATAATCTTTCATTCAAAGGCAAGCACGTGAATATACTCGTATTTTGCAAAACACTTTTTATTTTTAGTTGTCAAGAGAACGTTGTACGAATACAATATATGTATTAAAGGAATAATACTGAACATTTCTTGAAATATTTAAAATAAAATTACTAATTTGTACTATGGCAGATAAAATGACAGAAATTAACTTAATCTGGCCTGTACTGTTACCAAATTAATGTTGGGAAGCCGAAATTTGGGGGAAAACATTCTTTTCATACTCAGTCAACACGCACTTTGCCCTGTCGCCCCAGGTAAGAAGTGGCCCTCACTCTCAGTGAATTCTGGGAAGTGACGACTCATCGGCCATTAGCATATATCCTACATGAACTCCTGAGATGGTATCAACTGTTTACCAAATGTCAGTGATTCTGCCAGAATGTTTACTGTTAAAATATGGCAATGTAATAATAATTATTTGGTAACTTCAGTTTTAAGTTGTTGGCAACACTGTGTAGTGTTTTGTTTTTTCTAGTTGATAAATATATAACGGTCAACATTGTTGTATCAGTTTTGCTGTTAAAGTATAATAAAACATTTCGTTTATTAAAAGGCCTTTATTCATTAAACCTCAACAGGTTATGGGCCCAGACACATAGTTCTGCATAGAATCTGTGAAGGGGTAGAAATATCGGCGAAAATATTGGTGCCGGCCCGCGATAAAAGTGAGGTTATACGTGACCGCGCCAAGAAGGAGTAATACTCGTTCATTCTCTAAATTGAGCGAGGCAGGACAACGAAATGGAAGGAAATCAGTGTGTGATCAAACTGGAAGGACCTAGCAACTGGAACCTGTGGAAGTTCCAAACAACGGTATTGCTACGAGGTCAAGGATGGCTCGACATAGTTGAGGGGCAGAAAATAAAACCTGAGGCAGCGGCTGAACATGCTGCTTGGGAGTCAAAAGATGCTAAGGCTCAGACACTACTAGTTACCAGAATGACGGAGAAAGTCATGTTGCATATAATTTCTTGCACAACATCTGCTGAAATGTGGCGTAAACTCCAAAGTGTTTTCGAGCAAAAGTCGGAAACAAGCATCCATATTACACAGCAGCGATTTTTCCAGTTTAAGTTTGAAAAAGGAACTGAGATGTCAGTATTTTTGTCAAAAATACAGGAGCTGCAAAATCAGCTTAAGCAAATGGGAGAGGAAATATCAAACAAGTTAGTTATTACAAAGGTACTAATGTCGTTGCCAGATGAGTACAAACACTTTGTGTCGGCGTGGGAGTCGGCGCCAGACGATAAACAAACCCTGGATAATCTGATAGCCAGGCTTCTGGTGGAAGAAGAAAGGGTGCAGGAGAAGGGTGAAGCGTCTCAACAAGCTTCATCTGCATTCTTTGTTAAAAATAGAAGAAACATAAAGTGTCACAAATGCAACAGACTGGGGCATTTCCAAAGCGAATGCAGAAGCAAAGTGAATAACAGTGAATTACAAGACAATAACAGTAACAGTAATAAGTGTTTTTATTGCGGAAAGTTCGGACATTATAAGGCACAGTGTCGCTTTAGGAAGTACAGGGGCAGTAAGGAAAGTAATGCATTTGTCGTGTCAAACGCAGAATATGAACATTATCAAGAGTCAAAATGGCTGGTTGACTCTGGGGCCAGTGAACATATGTGTAACAATCGCGCGTTATTTTCATCATTTCAAATTGTTTCACAGAAATCTGTGATTCTCGGCAATGGGCAAGCGATTAGTGTGTTAGGCTGTGGGCAGATGGCGGTAAAAGTGCACAATGGGAACGAATGGATCAACACAAACATAGACAACGTTCTTTACGTTCCCGAACTGAAAACGAACCTTTTCTCTATGAATTGTGCGACTGACAAAGGTTATGTCATAATGACAAGTGACAGCTCATGTAAATTTTATAAAAACAAAGAAGTTTTGGCGGTTGCAAACCGAATTGGGAGCTCGTATTATATGGATTTCCGATATGAAAATGATATTGCGAGCGTAGCTAGTACTACAAACGATGATTTAAATGTGTGGCACGAAAAATTGGCTCATCAAAACTTCGATTATGTGAAGAAAATACTTGCCACAAGGAAAATAAATGTGAAACAAACGTCTGCTCCAACCTGTGAAAGCTGCTTGAAGGGAAAAATTCATCGATTACCTTTTCATAACAGCGAAAATGGTACTTCTAAAGCATGTGAATTAATCCATGCGGACACGTGCGGTCCCATGGAGGAGGTATCTGTCGGCGGGTCGAGGTATTTCGTAGTGTTAAAGGACGACTTCTCAAATTATAGAAGTGTCTATTTCATTAAAAATAAGCATCAGGTGAAGAACTGCATAGAAGATTTCATTAATAAGGCGGAGATTTTAACTGGGAACAAAGTAAAATTGTTCAGAAGTGATAATGGGCTGGAATTTGTGAATAAAGAAGTGAGTGAAATGTTCTCAAAACGTGGCATAACACATCAAACTACAGTACCATATACTCCGGAACAAAACGGAAAGGCCGAAAGAGAGAACCGAACTTTGGTTGAAGCGGCAAGAACAATTTTACATGCAAAGAGTTTACCTAAGAAACTATGGGCAGAAGCGGTACATACTGCTGCATTTACTCTGAACAGAACGGGTAAGAGTAAAGTTGAAGGAAAAACACCATATGAGGTATGGACCAATAAAAGTTTCGATATTCAACAATTAAAAGTCTTCGGCACACCGGTGTATGTACACATTCCAAAAGAAAGACGAAGAAAATGGGATAGCAAAGGAGACAAGGGATTGATGGTCGGATATGGCGAAGATACCAAGGGTTACCGGATATACTTCCCACAGAAAAATACTGTAGAGACAAAGCGTGATATTGTTTTCTTAGAACCGAAACAAGAAGGAAGGGAAGAACCCCAAGTTACACTTGATTTGGAGAACGAGTTGAAACAAATAGTAGATAAAGTTGATGGAAACCAAGACTTACAAGAAACTCTGGTTAACATGAATGAAAGCTTAATAACTCAAAATGAATCTGGAAGTGAATATGAACCATGTACAAGTGAAGAAGAAAGCGTAATCACACCATTACAAAATGGAAATGAACGAAGCAAGCGTGTAAGGAAACAGACCGAATTTTATTAATGCAACAACATCTACAGCGAAGATGATAATCCAGTGACTTACAAGGAAGCAATGAAAAGAAAGGATACTTGTAAATGGAGTGAAGCTATCAATAGAGAACTGGAGACACTGAAAGAGAACAACACTTGGGATTTGTGTGAAGCACCAGCAAAAGAGAAAATAGTGAGTAGTAAATGGGTTTTTAAAGTAAAGACAATAAATAATGTTCAACAGTATAAAGCTAGATTAGTTGCCCGAGGGTTTGAACAGGATGATGTATTAGATCTGAATGACATCTATGCTCCAGTTGCAAAATTACCTACATTTAGACTTTTTGTTGCTATAGCAACCAAATTAAAATTGCCAGTCTATCAAATGGACGTAACGGGAGCATTTTTGTATTGAGAAATAAATGAAAATGTATTTATTCGTTTGCCGGAAGGGGCTTATTCGGGTAATAATAATATTGCAAAATTAAACAAGTCTCTATATGGTCTGAAAAGTTCACCAAAATCCTGGAATAATAAATTTAATTCTATTATAACAGGAGAAGGCTTTGTTAGTTCAAAAAGTGATTCATGCTTGTACAAAAGGTGCAATGGTAAAGATAAAATGTTTGTTTTGCTATATGTTGATGACTTGTTAATATTTGGTACAAATGAGGAGAAAATTGTTCCGTTTAAAAGTGTCCTAATCAAAGAATTTTAGATGAAGGATCTAGGTTTAGTAACCAATTTTTTGGGTATAATTGTTAACAAAAATCTAGAAACGAGGATTACTGAATTAAGCCAAAGAAATTACCTAGAAAATGTACTTAAAAGGTTTAATATGGAAAACTGTAAACCTATGTCAACTCCTATTGACCCAAACTTTAATGTTAAAATACTTGAAAATTGTAATAAAAGTAATGATGAGAATATTGAAAAATATTGTAGAGAAGTTATAGGATGCCTTATGTATGCAGTGTCAAGTACTAGGCCTGATTTATGTTTTACTGTCTCAATGTTGAGCAGATTTCAAACATATTCAAATGATATGTTAGTAACTGCATTAAAAAGAGTCCTGCGGTATGTCAAGAATACACTAAATTATATGTTAGTTTTCAAGTGTGAAGATAATGTCCTAGAGGGATATTGTGATGCTGATTAGGGAGGTGATCTCAAAGACATAAAGTCTACCACAGGCTATTTATTTAAGTTTTCCAATTGTTTGATTTCTTGGTGCTCGAAGAAACAAGTATCAGTCAGTCTGTCGTCAACTGAGGCTGAGTATGTTGCAGTGAGTATGGCAGGAAGCGAAGCCTGTTGGCTGATAAACTTGTTAAGTGATTTTGGTTACTCAAATGTATGTCCAGTAAGTATGTATTGTGACAACCAATCAGCCATTTTTATTGCTGGCACAGACACTGTTAAGCGCCTCAAACATATTGACATACGATATCACTTCATAAAGGATTTGATTAAAGATAATAAGATCTGCCTTCATTATGTGAAAACTAGTGAACAACCAGCTGACATACTCACTAAGGCTTTAAGTCAAGAATTATTTGTAAGATGTTTAAATAAGTGTTGTATTCAAACTTAGAAATAAGATATAATTGTATCAGATAAGATATAAGATAGAACTGTATTACATTGAGAGGGGGTGTTAAAATATGGCAATGTAATAATTATTATTTGGTAACTTCAGTTTTAAGTTGTTGGCAACACTGTGTAGTGTTTTGTTTTTTCTAGTTGATAAATATATAACGGTCAACATTGTTGTATCAGTTTTGCTGTTAAAGTATAATAAAACATTTCGTTTATTAAAAGGCCTTTATTCATTAAACCTCAACATTTACATAGCAGTACAGCTGTTGCTCTTGTATGTAAGTATCCAAATACAACTGTTAAAAATTTTTTTTTGGGAAATTTATAAATATTTGCTTTATTACTAAAATATTTTAGCCTCGTTTACAAATAATTTTACTGTTAAGTAGAGCCACCCAAATGAAAGCCTGTTATGTAACCATTTGGTTTTGTTGTCACAACAGATTGGGCCATTAAAGACGTTACATTGTCGCAGCCAACAAAATGTTTGCTCAATTTTTAAAAAATCCTGATTTTTTATTTACTATGACCTATATGAAATTTAACACAACCACATAAGTACTTGATCACATACTCGTGAATAAGATGTGTGGTCGAAACAAAACAAATAGGAGTTTGGCTAAACACATTATTTCTAAATATTTTTGGTTTGTTTCAAGGTGATGCATGCAGGTGTTTGGATCAAAAACAGACATATTGTGTGAAAAAAAAATGGTTCACCATAAACGAATAATTTCCAAGTAAATTTATCGGGTAGGAGTATGTTAATATTTATCTCAGTGTAATATATTTTGTATCAATTTTTTAGCATTTTTAAATACGTAAAAGAATGACGTAAAACAGTAAACCAGGGGTGCCTACCCGCGGCACAGGACATTTTATACCACTTTATTTTGTTTTATTAAAAATTAAGTCATAATTGGTTACTAGGAAAAATTGTGTTTGGGATATTTAAAAAATTATTCATTCAAAAATTCTGAAATATTCAAAACTAATAAAACTCGAGTGCACAACATTTTCAGATATTTTATATTCTTAGAATAAAAAGTTAATTTTTGGTCACCCTCTTAGAGCTAAACATTGAAAATGTGGGACATCTTCATAAAATATTGGCCACCACTGTAGTAAAACATCAGAGGACTGAGTGTGACCGAGAGTAAACAAACCCAGCCCTGTGTAAACACACGCGCACGCGACCGTACACTGAACTAGGGTCTCGTGGCGAACATGGAGGGGCAGAAAAGACGTGGGGTCTGTCTCAAAGGAACGGCCTTCTCAAAGACGGCTGCGCCCTTCGGCCTTCGCTCATCGATGGCCCGGCCGGGGAAGCCGAATGAACTCTATTTTCACGTCGCGCGGGTCAATAAGGTACCCACGGGAAATCACCAAGCTCCTGAGCGCGGCCAAAAATAAACACGACCAGAGTCGGAGAACGTGACCCCGAGATATGGACTCCAACCCCCCTTCCCAATTATCGAACACCGGAATTTTTTTTCCAATTCAATTGACCTCGTTCGCAGGGCGCACGAATTCTTCTGCTCTTTTCTCGCAACTCTGTTTCGTTTCTTACGAAGGTCTGTGGACAGACGTGGCCGTCATTACTGCTCGTGGCATGTGGAGTGAACGTTACTGTACTCTTAAAGTCGCTGCCTACCAAGGCTGTAGCCACAAATGTTAAATGGAGAATCAGTTTTAAACAAATTCCTTCTCAATGCATTGATTTTAAAGGTAACCGTTTCAAACGAAAATTATTCTACCCGGCGGTGCTTCAAATGCGTTGCAGTATATTTTAAATGCACGTTTTTCAACAAAACTGTTAAACGTTCGTCCAATGTGCTCATCTAGGAAAAAAACACACACTTCAGACGACGGCTGTTCAGTCTTTCAAGACGTCAAGTAGATTATAAACATAATTACAGACTACTCCAAAATTGTTAGAAACTGTTTTTTTTAAAGTGCTGTATTTCAAAATATACGTGTCAGGTACATTAAAATATACTCGTTTGTGCAGACTTTCCATCAATATAATTATTGGGCCACCGCTGAAAGTCGNGTGTCAGGTACATTAAAATATACTCGTTTGTGCAGACTTTCCATCAATATAATTATTGGGCCACCGCTGAAAGTCGCATAGCTATACGCAGCACAATAGGAACACTACGGGCCTGTTCATACCTATCCGCATAGCGGCGATGGAACACTTGATGCGCATGGCAGTGCCGCCCTTATCACTCCGGCGCTTGTCGGTCTCAAATGCAGAAAAAATCACTAGGTAGGCAGAATTATTACGGAATATTGGTACAATAAACAAATCTTGATAATTTTTATGTTTATTTTTATACACTTTAACTTTAAAATTACATTTTACCAAAAAAAAAAAAATATGAACATAGCAAATTATTATGACAACTTCTTAACGTGGCAGTATTCTGAGAGAAAGTTCCGNGTGTCAGGTACATTAAAATATACTCGTTTGTGCAGACTTTCCATCAATATAATTATTGGGCCACCGCTGAAAGTCTCATAGCTATACGCAGCACAATGGGAACACTACGGGCCTGTTCATACCTATCCGCATAGCGGCGATGGAACACTTGATGCGCATGGCAGTGCCGCCCTTATCACTCCGGCGCTTGTCGGTCTCAAATGCAGAAAAAATCACTAAGTAGGCAGAATTATTACGGAATATTGGTACAATAAACAAATCTTGATAATTTTTATGTTTATTTTTATACACTTTAACTTTAAAATTACATTTTACCAAAAAAAAAAAAAATATGAACATAGCAAATTATTATGACAACTTCTTAACGTGGCAGTATTCTGAGAGAAAGTTCCGTTCAATTAGTTTTTGATTGAAACAGCTATATTTTAAATTGACACATTGAAAAGTAATTTATCGAACATTCATTCTCCATTTAAACTCAGTGGCTGCAAGGCAGAGCCCTTAACACCACTCCATTCTGGACATTGCACTACTTTCCCAAGCAGACGCCTAGACACAACTCCAAGGACAAGTCTCGTGTTGTCCCCAAACGACCGCTCAAGGGCCAGGTATTACGTGGAACAAGTTCTGGCCAACTAAGCTGTGGAAACTATCAGCGGCAGAAGGCCAAGCAGCCTTCTCACAAACACTTTTTCAGCATAACAGTAATAAAACTATATTTCGGAAGTAAATTAAAATTTAACCTTCAAATGTTTTGGTAAAGAAAATACTGACACACGGTGTCTTTTTTTTGTTTAATCCTTCTGACTTTTCTTTCTATGATAATTGCATTTTTTTTCATTACATTTATACATGTGTAATTATTTTGATGAGTATGTATTTTTTAATTAAATGAAGAACTTTACATTTTTGACATTACAATTTTAACACACAATACATACTGGCAGTGAAGAATTATACAGTCACTAAAAAAGTAAATAAATGAAAAAGGAAGAGTGCGTCCAAAACAAAAAAATTTTCAGTTTACCAGAGATGACATTTCATTTGTAAATAGTTAATTTCTTTGTAATTGCATTTCAGAGTTCCAAAAAAAGATTTTAACTTAATTTTGATTCAGTTTCAGGTTTCCAAATTACTATTTTCCAAAGTCAAGCAATGGGTCCAACACCAAAAGATAATTAACTACAGGTTCCTATCGATGCGTGTTCCATCGTGCACAAGAAACATTTTGGATTATCTGTGCGACGGAAGGAGGAGTATTTCCGCGGCCACACTATAGCGATGGGCCAGGACATCACTGACGTTCGCAAGGTAGTTACATGCTTAGAAGCAGCATCTCACAGAGTGGGCAAAGTCACGCACCGCCAAACACGCAAAGATAAAACTGTTTTAAAAAAGATTATTAATAAATGCACAAGTAATACGGAAAAATTTGAAGTAAAATCCACTTAAATTTAGCGGAGAACAAAACAAATTAACTCACGATGGCGACCAATTTATGAAGAACAATAGCAGGTATCGTGCTTCAAGCCATGTTTAAAGTTGAAGAAGAATGAAGCGATTGCTTTCTATTTTAGCGTGATGGAAAACAAGACTCTAATTTGTCAGATCGACAATATCGATATGTCAAGTAGTATTCATAGTCTAGATATTAATTTTGGACAAAGCAACACTTAACGAATTCTAAACATTAAATAACATTACGTATTTGTAAAACAAAATTACCAAATGAACCAAAAATTATATATATATAAACATTTTAAGCAAATAAAACATACATAATATAAAGTGCCAATGACACAGTCGAAACAACAATGAAACACAAAGTAGGTTGACAAAAAAATATTTTTTTCCGGATAAAGTCACTAAGTAACAAAATAGTGAAAGAGTCGGTGAAAACAAAGCTTTGCAACAAAATGTCCCAAAGAACACAAAATGAGAAAAGAGTAATGGCGCAAAACCAAAATTGACAACTACCCAAGCTGTGGTTAAGACGAAGGTGTTGACACTGTTCTGTGGCGATTGAGGCGCCAGCACTTATTACTAGTTCGCCGTGATCGGGCGTAGGGATGTTTCGACACTGTTGTCTAAAGGTCCAATTTACTAGGAATCAACACAAGGCGTTTGAGTAGTTCAAGGAAAATCTCTAGTTTTATTATTCCTTGAACGACTTATAATTCACACACAAGCTCTAGAGATAACTCCTTCCCGTTTATACAAAGGGGGTGTAGAGGGGTAGTACTCTTCACACACGCTGGATGACTGTACTTATCTGGTTTGCTGGACGGGTAGTTGGTCCTGCAGTTGAGGTCTGGTGAGCCGGAACTGGCAGGACTCTGCGTCTGATGGCGGCTGGCCCCTCGGAGTCTCGTCGACTGACTGCCTGGGTTTTCTCGGATGCTTCCCACCGTACGTCCCGTTTGTCGGCCTCTGTTATTGGTCTGTTGCACGCGGNTGGCAGGACTCTGCGTCTGATGGCGGCTGGCCCCTCGGAGTCTCGTCGACTGACTGCCTGGGTTTTCTCGGATGCTTCCCACCGTACGTCCCGTTTGTCGGCCTCTGTTATTGGTCTGTTGCACGCGGCTGGCTTCTACTTGAGCGGACGCCCTCCGGTAGGGCTCGTCCCTCGCTCCCGTTCTCGATGTAGGGCAGGAACGGACTGTTCCCGGCCCCACCACGTCCCGGCGAAGGTTCCACACCGGTGTGTGTGGACCCCACCTGCCCTTCGAGGCGCAGGCTGCACTGGACACTCCCACTAGCTCGACGTGGCCTTCACGGCGAAGCTCACCACTCGATTCTCCCCTCCTCGGTGCGTTGCAACTGACTGGAACTGACTGGCTTCTGCGGTAAACTGGCTGGTTGACTCGCGTCCGGATCTGG
>NQII01003525.1:83849-131710 GCA_002778355.1 Clitarchus hookeri
GGTCTTTGGATCAGCGCCCGCAGTGGTCCTTCCCTTGTCCCCGGATATGCTGCTATTCTTCTGCTCGTACATCCGCTAAAAGCTTTCTTGGTTTATTGCGGCGAAGCCCGGGGTCGTGGGACTTCGGCGTATCTTGGGGCAGCTGCCCAGTGCAGCTGTGTCCGCGCCCTGGTGCCTTCCGTTGCCTCCGGATGCCGTCTGCACGTGCAGAAAACTTGGGTGGCCCGTCTTTGCAGCTGTGAGGCGCGGGATCCTTTTTGGACACGTCCGCCACCCTTAATATTTATTGGTGTTGACCGCCTGCAAGCTTCGCTAGCGCGTGTGTTCTGACGGCCAAAATACATGGACGCGGGGAGCGTCAAAATAAATGATCTACCTTTCAAAACTCGTCATGGGGTCGAAAATGGCAACCTGCATATGAAAACCACAACTCCAACACTATATACTAAATAAACAATGCAAGAAAAAACAATAAGGATTACAACCACGCCACAAGATATGGCAATAGAAACAGCTCAAGAATGGGTGTCAGGTTAAGGATGCAAAGAATGGTTAAAACCATGAAGAAAGTCTTGGAAATCAGTGGCATGAGATCAAGAAGATAAGAGCGAGTCATTTTCCTTAACCAGAGAGTTGTTCAGAGAAAGATTAGGTAGGTTGAGCAAGTTGAAAAATGAGAAGTTGGAAAGAGGTCTAGGAATATGAAGAGTAGGTAAAGAAAAATTAAAATTAACATTGGAAAAGACAGAACAGAAATATTAAAAGGATGGACTCACAATGTCGCAATGAGAGGCATTGTAATAGATCAACTGCCTGATAAAAAAGAGTAAAAGGTGGGAATGTACCAGTGGACCTACATAGGAAAGTAACGTCAACAGTGGATTTAGTTGCAAATTGCCAAAGTATTTGTATCTCAAAAAACGGTAAATCTAAGACTACAGGTGATTTGTTCATTTAAGTCAAGGTAAGGTTTCCTGACAAACAAGTTAAATTCACAGTTACGAACGTGAGTATCAAAAAAGGAAACTTGGAAGAATGTACTGGAATACCATGTATTTTGCAGTTCAAAAATAATTTCATATTAACAGTCGCAAAATGGTTCCGCTTAAGGCTACCAGTTAAAAATTCAGATACTTACAATACAATAAATTTGTTCATCTTTGAAAAAAAAAAAAAAAAAAAAAGGAACCCAGGGAATAGAAATATCTGGTAAGTTTGAAAAAGACTGTCCATGTTTGCCAAAAGTACATGTTTTAAACACGAAATGTTAAAAACTACAGCTTGTACAGTACTAACGCCATAGTACGTGTACAGATTTTTGAAGCTCACAGGTGCAATAATATACAAAGGCAAAGTTATCAAACGCTTTTTTGTTCTCAGGACGCAACAAAGTGGGACTATAACCATGAAAAATTGTTTCAATATAGTGTTTCAAATCAAATAACTCCAATCTAACACTAGGCAAAGCCTCACTAACGCGCCACTTTATGGTATTTAAATTTAACCTGAAACTAATACTCGTCATTTTATCCCAGATATGAGTGGCTTGATTAAATACTGCAAACTAAGCTTTGTAAATTTCTGAATAGTGAAAAGTTAAAAGTCGAATTATTTAAATGCATTTGAAACTAGATCATCAATATTTTAAAGAAGAATAAGTACGTTGGCTAAATCAGTAGATATGTCATCTGGCATACACGACACGGAATTCAGTCTCTAGAGTAAAACTTGTAAATCATTACTCTCCAATTTTTTCGAACACTTTCTTTCATATTTTACTACTTAAACTAAAAAGTACTCTGTTTTTCTCCTTGCGAAGGTTGCGGTAGCAACAATGAAAGTGTTAATGTTTCACTCTTAAAATCTGCTTGATTTCCTTAAATTCAGCGATAGCAAATTCAAAATTCTGATGAACCGAAATATTGTCACTATTTATACCGAAACTGCTTTTGTGTGCGGCAGTCACAATTTTCAACATCACATCCAAATGACAGAATACGCAATGAAACAATTTCAGATAACACCTAATACAATTGAATATTAACTATCGGGGAGTACAACGTCCCCATTTTTCTCAAACAGCAAACCGGAATTGAGATTAGTTACGGTGGCGGAAGATGGTTCTTATGGCATCAGCCAGAAGACTATGAAAAATAGCAAACATGGTGAAAATCCTGTAAAGCCACAAAGCAAAATTCACTCAAGCGGCTACCAGGCCAAGGAAGACCTACAAAATATCTAAAAAAGAGATTAATTAAATTTTTAGTACGAAACTATAAGAATTACAGTAGTCCAAAACATAATACGAAACAAAAGTATATTATTTTGTCTCTAAAATAAATATTCACCCCAAATTTCCCAGTAGATAAGCTCACAGCTATCCTACTAAATGACACAAAAAATAATTACACCATTGAAATAACTCCCAGGTTACTACGAACCAATCGGCTCTCAAGTCTTCGATGTTATGAGCAACCAAAATCTCTTCCCTCCCCTCCCTCCACTAAGAAACAAATACAAAAATTACAAAGTTTGTAAACCAACACATGACAATTAAACTTAACCTATTACCGCAGTTTTTTAAGGTATCAACGACGGATTCAAAGGGCAACAATCGGTGGGTGATCAGGCCACCGGGAAGACCACAAAGGACAACAACAAAAGGGGTTGGCCAACCAACAAAAATTAAAGACGTGGTTTGGTTCTACAACACTACAAATAGTCAGAAGATTGAGGGGAAATTTTTTTCGATATGAAACATGGCGTTTTGTGAGGTAAGCGCCCATTTGTGGGTCAGCCAAATTAGCTGTGACTGGGGTACGAAGACGCTGTACCTGGTAAGTACCAGTCCAGCAGTATGATAGTTTTACCATCCTCTTTTCGACAGCGCGGTTGACGGGTTGCGACTAGCACAGTACAAGGTCAACAACTTTAAAAGCGTTGTCATTCATGTTTTTATTATACTTAACACGAACCATTTCATGTGACCTATGAATTTTGACACCTGCTGCGCAATCATCAGGGACATTTTTAGCATAGCATGGAATAAGATAATTTAGAGGCTAGAAATAAGAAAGTGGTTTATTCGGCTGGAAAGAGAACATGATCTTATAAGGTGAGGTTTTATGGGAGACAAGCCGTGCATAATTAAAAGCCGTCTGTAACCAGGGTAAGTGGCTGTTCCGCTTGGATTAATTGTTCACATGAAATGCTATTACAGCCGAATTGAGGTTCCCATTGAATCTCTCCACATATAAGGGAGTAGGGTAATATGGCGAAGAGGTGACATGTTGCCCCATAAGCAAAACACATGTTCTTGAAATGTTTCCAGATGAACTGAGGTCCATTGTCGGATAATATGCTAGAAGGAATGCCAAAAGTTTTAAAGGAGTGACCGAATAGCTTGCACAACGAATTTAGCATCTGCTTTTCTAAAGGGAACAATCCATACAAACTTAGAGAAGGCATCAAATAAAGGCACAGCATCTATTATCCAGATTTTCTGCGAGGTAACGGAACGACAAAGTCAAATTACATTTTCTGTGTGGGCTTCTTAGCCACTTCGGGAGCAAGGAGGCCTAAATGTGTATTCTGCGGATGTTTACTGAGGACACGAAACTTACAAATATTCAGCAATGTCAGATTCAACTCCTTTTCAAATAAATTTACTACAAACAGCCTGAATGGTCTAAAAGTGCCTACATGTTCTTCCAAAGGTGGGAGGTGGAAATATCATAGACCATGAGACTCAGATGAGTAGGCAACACAATGCATTTTTGACCATCTTGAGATTTACAGAAAATTATACCCCTCTCCAAAACATAAGCTTTGTCACCCATGCCCAAGCATAAATTTTGTATAATACTACTTAGTTCAATATTCTGTTATTGAAGCTTCGCGATGTCCGTAAAAACCAAAGGAATTTCGCCTATAAGATAAATATCAATTTATTTATTTGGTTAGATTTGCCCCCTTCTAACTTACGCGATAGTATATCAGCAAGTACATTTTGAGAGCCTTTAATGTGTTGGATCTTAAATTTCAAAGAAGAAAAGTTAACTACCGAAAGACCAATTTTCTCCAATCGGCGATGGTAAGTCTATAAAAACTATAAACTTTGATTGTCTGTTTCTAAAAGAAATTCGAAATGCTTTATATACTGTACGAATTTGTCAGTACGAAGAACTACTGCCAAACATTCCAGTTCATCGACATTTGAATATTGGTTTTCCTGAATGGTGAGTACACGGGAAGCGATGGCAGTGGGTTGTCTAATTCCATCAGTCTCCTGGCCCAAAACTGCGCTAATAGCTTAACAAGATTCGTCAGTTTGCAGGATAAAGCGTGCCAGGTGACAGAGAGGCGCTCGGCGGCGCGGGAGGCTTGCTTCATCTGACCGACGCACGCCGAAGTTTGACGTACATCGGGTCGTCATTGACGTAGGTAATTCCTCGACAGGACGGGAGATATAGTCCGGCAAGGAAGTGGAGACGAGAGTTGATCTGGGGGACTCCGAGGACGTGGAGGTCGTGCCGACCTCACGGGACGACACCGCAAGACGAGAAATCGAGAAGAACCAGCACACCACAGCAGCTAAGTAACCGCGCCTCCATATCCGACCACCTTTCCCCGACGTTTAGGAACTAAAAAAACCGACCTGTAGGCCTCCGACGGGTAAGGGAAAGGGGAAGGGAGCGGGACCCCAGAAGCGCAGTGTATCATTCCTATATATGAGTGACGTAACGAAGAATATAAATAACTGTTAACTAACCAAATCCTAAGCCGAAGTGTTCTTTTGCCGCCTCATTTCACCCCTGAGTGTGTATCAGTCATTACACAATAAGGTTGATCTATTGCTCCATCACCCTGTAGAACACCTACAGAGTGGAGAGCAGACTGGGATACGTCAAGGTCTCAAAAAAATCGGCAATGCGATTTAAAGGAGGGTAAATGACATCACGCTTTACATTCGTAAAATCCTTCTGTTATTCCTCACCCCACCCAAATTTTGCATTATTTTTATGTAGTTTATTTAATGGAATTTCTGTTTCGGCCATGTGATAAATAAATTTTACAAAGAACTGGATCATATAGATGAAACGAGCAATAACTTTGGAATCTTGGGGTGGTAGAAATTCTTAATGACATTTGTACTTTCTGGATCAAAGCATATACTTTTTGTAGAAATTTTGTGCCCCAAAAAAGTATATCTATTTTACTGCAAATTGAACTTTTGATGTGTTAAAAGTGAGACCAGCCTTTTCTAACCTAGAAAAACATCTCTCAGATGGTCAAAATTCTGTCCGAAATTTGAAGAGTAGATTGGTAGATCATCCAAAGAATTGTAAACGAATTTGAATTTTACGTCATGGAACATGCAATCCAACAATCACACGAGAATCTGGGCACCAGTGGCAAAGGAAAATGGGACGCGTGTAAACTGGTAGAAATGCGGGGGCACACAAAAGCTGGTAATAGTTTTAGATTATTTTGATAAGGGAATTTGATTTTTAGGCCGAATTAAGGTCAACTGTAGTGGAGAAATTCGCTTTGCCGAACCAATGGAAAGCATAGTTTGTAAATCAGGCAATGAAAGAGATTCAATTTAAATCTTTCGGTTGACCTAATGATAATCAATTACCATCCGGTGTTTTACGTTCGGTTTTGAGACCAAAAAGGTAAGACTACAATATTGGGGATTGGATTTTTCAGTGTCTTTTTTGTGAAACCAGTCCCTGCGCTTTTTTTTATAAATAACTAAATAACTTTTGAGGCACTCATTGCTTGATAATTTAATTTCGTATTCCAGAATATCAGTTCAACCTAGTTACGAAGTGAAAACTTTGGGAAAGTGATGACAAAGTTTTTCAATAGCAACACGTTTATCATGATCCAAATGCTCCAATGGGTAGGTCTTGGTTCAGAGTCAATCTCCGAGGATATGTTATGTGATAAATGAGAACTCACAACTAGAATTGTTTGATCAGAAGCAATCTATCAAATCATAAGTTTATATTGGAGACCCAAAAAAAGTCCCGTGGATTCCATAACATATGCACTGAGAATAAAATTTAAACAAAGGGTTTTTGATACCAAACACTGGTGTATACAGGTAAAAATTACGGTTTTCAATTTAATAGTAGTACAGCAGGAAATAGGTAAAATATAAAAAGAAGCAGTTTTGCCGTTCTTAAAATGATAAGCCAAAATAATATTTCATGCAGAGCCAGAATCAACGATAGCATTAATTGTAACACACCCGAAATTCACCTCGATACGCGGGGTACCAGGACTTCGTATTCCAATTGGCCTTGCAAGGGACTGACAAGGACAAAAAGTGTCCGAAAATGAAAGGCTGTGCCCAAGAGATATAAAAATGGAAGCATTCTATTGGGATTTTTTGAAATTGCACTTCACACGGGGGAGAGAGCTCACATCTCTCATTCGTCGTATGGTTACCTGTTCTTAATATTGTAACGTGTGTAAGAGACTTTGCAGAAGTTATCTGTGAAAAACCTGATGAAATATTTTAATAAATATTCTCTCTGCCCCCTAAAATCAGCAGGCTTACATAACTTAGAATGGTTNAAAACCTGATGAAATATTTTAATAAATATTCTCTCTGCCCCCTAAAATCAGCAGGCTTACATAACTTAGAATGGTAAATAAGGTAGGATACTAATTTTGTGTGTACGCTCTTTTCTACCTCTATTTATATGCAAATGCACATGGATACTTCTGAAAACATGCTTTGCAAGAAAACGTTATTCAAATAGGACTGTGTTAAATAAACGTTTGTACTAATATTTACAAAAATCTTTATGATTGAATTTATATACATTTATTTGAGGCATAACATTATAACATTCCACTTGCTAGNAAAACCTGATGAAATATTTTAATAAATATTCTCTCTGCCCCCTAAAATCAGCAGGCTTACATAACTTAGAATGGTTAATAAGGTAGGATACTAATTTTGTGTGTACGCTCTTTTCTACCTCTATTTATATGCAAATGCACATGGATACTTCTGAAAACATGCTTTGCAAGAAAACGTTATTCAAATAGGACTGTGTTAAATAAACGTTTGTACTTATATTTACAAAAATCTTTATGATTGAATTTATATACATTTATTTGAGGCATAACATTATAACATTCCACTTGCTAGNATATTTACAAAAATCTTTATGATTGAATTTATATACATTTATTTGAGGCATAACATTATAACATTCCACTTGCTAGATTCCTTCAAAAGCTTTAACCGGCTTTCTTACGATATGGAACATTGATATTGAAGATGATGATTTAGAGATTAATATTAATATGTTTTTTGATGAGATTAATATATATCGTTTTCTTGTGGACAAGGACAAGATAAATTTGATATCAAGGAACTGCATGGGAATTTAAAAGAATGGGAATACAAAACCTCCTACAGCTGGTTCACAGAAAACACAGTAAAATGGGAGCCTTCTGCAAACCAGGGGCGGATAACTTAACAAAATTTGAGTTAGTAACACATTTTTTTTCGTTACGTTATCCACCATATACTGGCTATCGAAACTGAGTCAAAAAAGTTATTTGTCGTACTAGTACATAGACAAATACTTTTTAATACGAGGTAGAGTTTATAACATTATTACAATAACGGAAATATTTCTGTTATTTCAACTACGTTACTTTTGAAATAACTTTATTTTGCGGAACCTACGAAAAGATATTTTCGACATTTTGTTACAATGTAGACCTGTACCGTTTTCCAGCAAAAACTTAAAATATTTTGTTATTTTCAGTGTGTTACTTATCTGGTAAGTTTTTTCGATGGACCAGATATAACGGTATTTAGTACATTTTGTTACAACCTGTACCGTTTCCGCAAAATCAAAGAGTTTGTTATTATTTTCATTGTGTTACTTATTCAGTAATATTTTTCGCCGTACCCGACATAAAGATACATTTCGAATGTTCTGCTACAATATTTCCCGTTTCCACAAAAAAACATGAAGAGTTCTGTTATTTCAGTGATGCTATTTAATAAATAACTTAATTTGCCGATTCCTAAATAAAAANAAAAAACATGAAGAGTTCTGTTATTTCAGTGATGCTATTTAATAAATAACTTAATTTGCCGATTCCTAAATAAAAATATTTTGAATATTTTTGATACAATCTTTATCGTTTCTACGAAAAAGGAAAGATGTCATAATTTCTGTAATTTTCCCTATCACAAAATATTACTTAATCGATTCCTCTATCGTGGGGTTATTCTGAAGCAACACAGAGTGTTGGAGTTGGTAGATAACGTTGTTCAAGATGTAAATTATTGCGCCCACATATATATGGCGAAGTAAAAAATGTATATCTTCATACAAAATATGCTATATGANGAGCGTTACACTTTTTCATAAGTGACTCCCAGCCGCAACCTAATTTAAGACGTTGTCACGTCAAAAATATTTTGAATATTTTTGATACAATCTTTATCGTTTCTACGAAAAAGGAAAGATGTCATAATTTCTGTAATTTTCCCTATCACAAAATATTACTTAATCGATTCCTCTATCGTGGGGTTATTCTGAAGCAACACAGAGTGTTGGAGTTGGTAGATAACGTTGTTCAATAATAGCAGAAGATGTAAATTATTGCGCCCACATATATATGGCGAAGTAAAAAATGTATATCTTCATACAAAATATGCTATATGATGCACACTGGTCAAAACGGGAATGTTTTGCTGAACCTCGAAGATGATATATTATAATGCAATGGACGAACGCAATTATTTTATTTACTTTCTAAAAAGATTTTTCATGTCAGCAAAATTCAATATTCGTTTGAAATCATTATTGTCACTAGCAGTAAAACACACAATGTAAAAAATATTTTCATCTTTTCTATTCACGGAATGTCATGCTGTAGTTACGATTATTACAGATTATTTTCTGGAAATTACGTAGTTCTCTATACGCTGCTGTAATTCGTGTGTAGGTACTGGAATTCATGAATATAGATCATGGTCATAATTACTCCCACCCTTTTTGACAGAATATATTTTGTAGGGTGAGGACTCCAGCATTTTGTGTACAATCCATGGTACGTACGGCATGTGCATCACTGCTTTCTCTCAGATTTTGGCAGCTGAGTCAGGGATCGACACTGATTTGAATGGTGCTACGATGGCGCAGCGGCTAGAGCACTCGCCTTCTATGAAGACCAACCGGGCACGATTCTAAGTAGCGTTGGTCCAAGATTTTCGAAAATTGGAATCATGTCGGTCGATGTCCCTTGTTGGCGGGTTTTCTCGAGGATCTCCCGTTTGCTCCGTCCTTGCATTCCGGTGCAGCTCCATACCTCGCTTAACCCTCATCGGTTCTCAAGACCCCGATGTTATTAGCCGCCCAAACCTCTCCACTAAAATTGGATGGGATATGGAAATAACGTATACAAGAAAGAATTTCATTATTATGTTGCTGAAATGAAAATTGAGGAAATACGTTATGCCACTTTATTATTCGTACAATTCTGTTTTATGAAAATATATTTGTTTCTCATAGCTAAATTAACTGGAATGTGCCTTTAGTTTACCAAAAATAATATTCTGGGTTATTTGTTTTATATATCATAAACCATTACATATTTCGTATGAAAATGTAACACAAACAAAAAACAATACTATGGAAATTCCATTTCACTATGTCCCATTGTTGTTAATACAGTTGACAGTATAAATAAATGAATCCCACAAAACAGAACTTTTGTTATCATTTGGAGTAACCTTTGGTGTTAGGAACTGCTTGGCATCTGCTATGTATGAATTTGACTAGTCCATCACACCTGTCACGACTGATTCTCTACCATTCTTCTACTACTGCTATTTTGAGCTACTGTTTCGAATAAATATTTTTGCTGTGTGCTCGAAACTTTGGAAATACCCATAGATATAAATGGGGATGAGTTCAGTTGGCTGAGGAGAAATGTTTATTTATTTTCGAATGTTCCAAACCTAACATACTTTATTAAGATAAGTTGTATGCTTCAGTCGTTTCCATGTTGAAAAATGTTAACAGGTTACATTCCTGATTTTTGATTGACATTTCTCTTTAGAATCTCGTTAAACAGCAACTTGGCCATTGCCCAATCAATTAACTGAATATTCTCGACCCCACTCACAGACATGGACCCCCAATTCATAACTAAACCACCACAAATTAAAGTGTGGAAAATATATTGGTAACATCATCAGCTGTACAAGAATTTTCCAGACTCTGTAGACACCAGCAAAAATGTTCATTCAATCTCTTCTATCATTAATGCATTGTTCCAAAACTCCTGGTTCAATTAAGGTGCCCTTTTAACAAGGAACAGTCTTTTAGCACAGTTTTTCGTACTGATATAGGGTCTCTTCCTCACTACCCTACCATTATATCCAGCATACATAACACCTGGCGAACTGTCTCAGAATGTATTTTATTACCGCTAGCATCTTTCAATTCGGTGCGTAGCAGGGACGCTTATACGGGAACTGAATTTTACTCGCAGGAAAATTATTCGTTCTTCTTACCAAACCAACCTAAACTGTTGTGGTATGTCCTTAACTGAGCCTTGATTTTTAAATTTATACACAACATACCCAATTGTTTCATGACTCGTTTTCACGATATGTTTTGTCGTATTTTTTCTAAATCAGAATCCTTTAAGCCCTAAATTGACAATTGTCTCTTTCATCTTTGAATCAAAGTTCCTTACCCTTACCCATTTTCCTAAAATTACTGCATGTTGTAGGCGAAACAGGAACAACGAGCTATGCATACATACAGGGACTCAAAATAATATTGGGAAAGTAAATACTAGTTCATGTGTCTACTTTAAACTGTAGCTATTTCGTACATAAAACAATAATACTTTTACCATAAATATATCCATTACCTGTTAGTGTAGTTTACTACACCTGTTAAATAAAAAACATTGAAAGCATACACATTTTTCACGTCAAAAAATATTGGGACAGTGATTCTATATATCTCTTCAGTAGCTATAGAAGGCCGGTTCTGTGTCACCTGGCACCTGGCAGGGGACGAGGGACGAGCTGTGGTGTCCCCCGCAGGACACCGAGGACATCATCACAGATTGGTCCCGATCATGCATTCAAGGCTTTCAATATTCTCTCGTCGCTGATTGGCTACGCGAAGCTCTCAAAATATTATTATGTTTTAAAAATTAAAAAAAAAATTAAAAAAATTTCCAAATTTTTTATAAAAGTTGTTTTTATAAAAATGTTTTATTTTATTTTATAAATAAATGATTAGCTATGCGAGGCTCTCTAAAAGGTTTCGTATCTGATTGGCTACTCGTGTGAGGGTTTCTCAGAGTCTTCTCAAATGCGATTATCATTTAAGCCCTTCCTACTAGATGATTTACACCATGTGCTAACATTCCAAGCCGGGATGGTTATCTCAGAGTCTTCCCAAAATCAATTAACATTTAAGTCCTTCCTACTAGATTATATACACCAAGTTATTGCAAGCCAAGCCAGGAGGGTTATCTCAGAGACTTCCCAAATTAGATTATCATTTAAGTCCTTCCAACCAGATGATTTACACCATGCTCTTACATGGCAAGCAGGGAGGTTTATCGCAGTCTTCCCAAAATCAATTATCATTAAGTCCTTCCTACTAGATGATATACATCACATGATGCATTCCAAGCTGGGAGGGTTATCTCAGAGTCTTCTCAAAATCAATTAACATGTAAGTTCTTCTTATGAGATGATATACTTCACGCTCTTGCATGCCAATCTGGGACGTTTATCTCAGAGTTTTCCGAAATTCGATTATCAATTAAGTCCTTCCTACAAGATGATATACATTAGTTACTTGTCTTCCAAGCTGGGAGGGTAATCTCAGAGTATTCCAATAATCAATTAACATTTGTGTCCTTTCTACAAGATGACAGACTTCATGCTCTTGCATGCTAAGCCAGGAGATTTATCTCACAGTCCTCCCAAATTAGATTATCATTGAAGTCCTTCCTTATTGATGTACACCCCACACTTGCATTCCAAACTGGTAGGGTTATATCAGAGTATTCCCAACCATACACAATGATAAAGGAGCCTAACTTGTTACGCGAGGCTCTCAAAAGTTTCTCAATACTGTCGAAGCTGGTAGACAAACCTAAAGAATGCTACCATACACAATGATAAATGCGCCTAACACGTTAATAGAGGCTCTCGAAAGTGCCTCATCATCGGCNCATACACAATGATAAATGCGCCTAACACGTTAATAGAGGCTCTCGAAAGTGCCTCATCATCGGCAGCATATAATAAAGTGCGATACCGTGCACAACGATAAAGGAGCCTAACATGTTACGTGAGGTTCTCGGAAGTGTCTCGGACACTGCGACTAAGCGTGCGGCATAACATAAAGAACGTCGCTGTGGTGGGTGGCGTAAAATAAAGGACGTCGCCATGGCGACTTCCTTTATTTTACGCTACTTGTTTTACGCCATGTAAGACGAACTAGCATGGTTATAAATTGTAATTCAGGCTCGCTTGGAAGACAGACATGACCTACTGTCAGAAATAATGTGTCCTGCAGCGGAAAACATATATTCTGCGGGAATTGAAGTGGTAGGGACAATGAGACAAATTCCCAACTCTTTCTCATGCAGCAGGTTGCCTTGATTTACTGCCCAGTATTTCACTGGATCCACTGTGCATGGAAGAAATATCTCCAAATATTGGCATAACATAATGGCAGCATCCGATGTGGCATGAATCCAAACAGGTCGTGACCATCCCAGCCACTTTTTTTCTTTCAGTGGATGGCTCGTCATTGTCATTCCATGCCTTCGTCATTTGGAGGAGAGTCTTAAGATACTTTTCCACCTGAATTATAGATTATTATTACGTCAATTATAAACGTAATAACCGCATATAATACGTATCAGCGAGTCACCTTTTTGAGTGAAATGCATTTACTGACCTGAAGATACGCTTCTTCTGCATGTTCGGCTAATAGAAAAGCCGTTTTCTTTAATATAGGATTTAAGAGAGTTGACCCTAGAGCTACTAAATGGTTTTCATATTGGAGCAGTCTTTCTCTTATAGCTCCCATAACATTGGTTTGGAAATCCTTCGCAATTAGCGTTTCGGGTTTTTCACAGAAACATGAAGAAAGAGACTATGCCTGAAAGGTATTATCTTTGAAGAGGTATTGTAGAGTCCCCCTTAACATCACCGTTATCTTCTGAATTGCAGATATTATCACTGCTGTTTCTTCAAGGATTTTCCATTCCTCGGCTGAAATAATAATTGTAATATATTTCTGAAACCAATTCATGGCACACAGCATAGTGCAAAAATTAGTTAATACAAGTATAGTTTCCCACCTGCTATCTTTTGTGGGGCGTTAATGGTGTCCGAAAGCGCTTGTACAATATAATGCTTTACTTCCGAAAACCATCGATCATAAATAATTTACTGATCAAGCGCGTTAAGCATTCCTAGGCGAGCCTCAACTCTGGACCACCTGCCTCCCTTTGGATCTTTATTAGTTTGTATGCGGCTACATTGATTTGTCTAGTAATAAAAATGCACAATTAAAAGATAAATTATTGAAGCGAATTGAGGCAACTAACTCGAATTTAATGAAAATACTCCTTAACCCCAAAGCAATACCGGAACCTACAAATAATTGTAACCTTGGCCTTAACAGAAAATTACTTAAATACCTGACAATATCAGAACATATACAGAGTAGCACATTAAAACGGTATTTTTTGGCGATGCTGTTATTTACCACTAGATTCAGTGTATGTGCAGCACATGGGACGTACCAGGTGTTCAAACTTTAAACCGTTGCTGTGATGTTAGCGCCACTGTCTGTTGTTAAAGCAAGCGCCTTTCCTACTAACCCCCAAGATCATTTCCCGTTCGAAATGTATTTGGCCAGAATTATAGCTGTGTGTCCTCCTGTATTGACCCAGGTGTCAAGTGAATCAGACATAACTTCGACATTGACTTCGAAATGGGACGTCACAGTCAAATAAATGTCCTGCCTATTCGACGTCCAGCAGTCAGTAGTAAGCGCGACATACTTGGCTTTTGCCAAATCGCTAGCCATTCATGCCTTGATATCGTCACAGAGTTTGGGCATGAATATCTGAAACAGGATGTTAAAAATACACGTACGTTTGTTCACATATTATTAACATCGTAAATGTAACCAGTTTGTCTCAACGTATACCATACTAACAACGAAGTTGTGCGCTGGTATGTACGTACCTCCGACAGAGTGCGGTGACATGGAAGTTCACACCAGGCATTTAAATCGTGTATAATTGTTTTGCAACCTTCCTCCTATACGACAGACAAGGGTTGCATGCAAGTCACCACGAACGTGGTCAAACTTTGATCAAGTTTCTTTTTTTCTTCGCTGTTGAGTCCATATACCGGTCCATCAAGTTCGATGTCCCACCGCAAGTAGCATAAGTCTTACCGCAAAGTGTGCACTTAAGTTATTTTTTTCAACTACTTCAAAGAAGTGCCAGGCACCTGATGGTTTTCTTGGCATCGCGTGCTACTTTATTATTAATTACGTATTCACACTGTACGATCGATTTGGTACTGTGAAAATGTGCAAAAAAAAAAAAAACAAACATTTTATTACACATTGTTAAATCGTCCTTGTTGAAAACCCACTAAACAGACAAATAGGGATATTGAAAACATACTGTATTTTTTCCTGATTCTGTCGAATAGAAAGTCAAACTTAGCCAACTTTCCTATACATAACAGCATACTCTACATAACAGCATACTCCCTTGTCGGTTGCTGTTCGTCCACTACCTCAGCGTAGAACAGCTGCTAAATGTGTTGCATTGTGTATGTAGTGAACACTAGCATAGTGAATGATGACGGTAGATAGCATTGCATTCAGTCTTTCCTCTCCTCCTTTTCTCCTTCCTCCGTAAATTCTCCGGTCCACCGATTGGTTACGGAAAACCGGTTAACTACCGGAGATAACCGGAGGTGACGTATCACTCACACCACCTCATTTATTCATAGGAGCCTCCGCTCCTTTCCCAGCACTAAGGCATTCGTACCATCACACACTGCGTGCTGTTACACAGCTCTACCCTACAGCAACCAAACTGAAATAATTGAGTATCCCTTAAAAAAGAAAATCATAAGGTGGTTTTTATTAATTCTAGTGAAGTCTGAAGCAAACGCAACAGTTTCGGAACTGATAACCATATATGATAACATATTTAATAAAAATTAAATTAAATTGTTAATTTGCATGTTCTTATGAAATGAATTTAAACTGAAATTTAGTTTCGATGCAATTCACACTAACGAAATAATGAGGGTACAACAAGCAGATATCGAAATTATTTATAATACGAAAACTGTACTTCGACTACAACTAAACAGAAACTTTGGGGAAAATGTTTTGAAGAATACTTAAGTTATTCAGGTTTATCTATGCAAGTGTGTAGTGAAAACGACATTGCTTATTAAATGAACTGAAAAATATTTTACAAAAGAAATATACTGAATTTGAAATGCCATAATATATCGGGATTCAGTCTAGTTGAAATCAGTACTGAAATTCAACAAATCCCTACAGTTTAATCTGTAAACTATGGAAACTTTTCGTTTAATGTTAAGGTATAAAAGTTTGAGAGATATTTTCTCCAGCCGTGATTTGAAGGAAAATTTCTATCTACAGAAGTTTGAGACCAGATAAGTGTTAGTTGCAGCTTGACAGCAATTGTTTCCTTATAAGAACTGTAATTTATTCGTAATTGTTTACTGCTTTTTTGCGTTAAAGATTGTTTGTGGAATAACGTTGTCTTTTTTTCTGAGATTGTTTTTGTTGGCAGCCATTGCATTACGCCTGGACATGAGCATTTTCAGACAGCACTTTTATACCTAGAATCCCAGTCGAACAGTACCACCTAAAACCATCTGGGATAGTACATAAATAAATGGACCGTTTTAAAATACGCATGTGCTAGTAGCCATTGCTACGTTTTTCCAAAGGCGCCTATGTTAAATGCTATTTTTTTTTTCAGTTAAAAACTTTGTCGACGATGAAACCAATTTTAAAAATAGCACAAATATTTACTTTAGTATGCCATGAAATGCACTCGATGTATATAAATTCTCGGTAAAATGGAGTTGCTAAAATGGAAGTATTTCGAAATGATATGGTATTACACGTTCATTTGCTGGGACATTTGTACGAAAATGATTGCTAGTTTAATTTCCCTATACGACTGTTTGGCCCAGCATTGTAGCGGGCATGCATAACGCTCCGTAGACCAGCTCCTGGCCAGCGTTCNTCCCTATACGACTGTTTGGCCCAGCATTGTAGCGGGCATGCATAACGCTCCGTAGACCAGCTCCTGGCCAGCGTTAGAGAAGTATGCTGAGAGCTGCCAAGAAGCGGCGACCTCTCACAGCCAGACTGACTAAGTAGCGGGTAAATGGGGGAAGCCACCTGACTGCGCGTTCGTTTGTCTTGACGCAAGGCGCATCTTGTTCAAAATACACTTCTATTCGGGTTATTCGGTTAGGCAAGTAAGGAAAGTAATCAACTGTCATTATTTTCTTGCGTGAAATATATTTGGGANTATTCGGGTTATTCGGTTAGGCAAGTAAGGAAAGTAATCAACTGTCATTATTTTCTTGCGTGAAATATATTTGGGATTAGCAGAAAAGTACAGGTGGAAACATGCTGAGACTGTACAGAATATTTTGTTATGCACTCAGAAAAAAATCGTAGTTATGTGGATATGAACCATTTAAAAAATAATAGTTTGACTAAACGTAATACATTGCAGTTGCATTCCATTTTTACTGTATATGATTTTATACAGAGTACAATTCCTCCTTTGTATTTTTAACTTATTATAATCTAACCAAACGTTTAATATTGGGGTTTAAATAATTAGCAANTACAATTCCTCCTTTGTATTTTTAACTTATTATAATCTAACCAAACGTTTAATATTGGGGTTTAAATAATTAGCAATAAACAAGGCAACCACTATATGTTGCAGATGTAACATTTACTCTAAGCTGAGGATTTACGAGTTTTATAAAAAAAACCACTCTCACAGATATTTGTGGTTCCGAATATAATCATAATTCCAGCAGCAAATTTAAACGTTTTCAGGAATCTGTATCAGGGCATGTGCAAAACCAATCCTTCACGTCATGTCTGTATGTTCGTGGCACCTCTAAATTCCATGTGATTGACGNTACAATTCCTCCTTTGTATTTTTAACTTATTATAATCTAACCAAACGTTTAATATTGGGGTTTAAATAATTAGCATTAAACAAGGCAACCACTATATGTTGCAGATGTAACATTTACTCTAAGCTGAGGATTTACGAGTTTTATAAAAAAAACCACTCTCACAGATATTTGTGGTTCCGAATATAATCATAATTCCAGCAGCAAATTTAAACGTTTTCAGGAATCTGTGTCAGGGCATGTGCAAAACCAATCCTTCACGTCATGTCTGTATGTTCGTGGCACCTCTAAATTCCATGTGATTGACGNTCAGGGCATGTGCAAAACCAATCCTTCACGTCATGTCTGTATGTTCGTGGCACCTCTAAATTCCATGTGATTGACGGCCACAAAATTAACGTTACTTGCGAACGGAGGTGAAAAATTCGGGTAATTTTCTTAACTCTCGAGGTCCCTAAACACTGCACAGTATCTTCTTTATGTCATGTAACAATTCTGTGCAGGTGTGTATTGGGTGAAACACTATCTTCAGTTCACCAACGGACGTGACTGACATAATAGTCACTTACCAGCTAAGATCTTCAGTGCTGTTCGTGGAAATCAAGCAGCAATGGAATGCAATGGTGGGAGTATCGGGAGTACTCCAGCATTACCCACCAGCCAATGGTAAAGTTCACAATTTTTCTTACAATCGAAAACCCGGGTTTGACCTCGCTGAAAATTTAACCCGCTTTTTTGTGGTGTTAGTCGAGTAGTCTGATCGTAAAATCACCTCAGTCCATACCAGCTATTACAAATGTAAAATAATAATATGCGCTTTTCTTAGTTGTGTTTCGTTTGTTTTAAAATATCCCTACTTTATATAGAAAAATTAATACAAATAAAATTAATTACAATAAAAAAAATTTTATATGACAATTTACATGACCTCGTCACCATTCGGTACAGGTCGATAACACTCTTGTCGATACTAATTATATCTGGTGGTTGAATTATGAGTTACTAGTGTGCTCTAGTGGGCGATAATTAAAATAAATGGAAAGTAGTTATGTCATGGCGTAACGACAGCACCACCTATACTTTGGAAACCTAAACTACATGGCTACTGCCTGGTGGCTAAATCGACAACTCGCCTGTTGATGAAATCGGTAATTAATACACTAGCATCACCTAGGTGTTGAAAATGTCAACAAATGACAAACGAAAAAAACCAAGATGCCTGTTTATGACAGAATGAGTGCGGTTGAGGGAGTGGAGGCATGCTGACTAATTATCCAATGAGAAACATTGTTGTGGGTGGAGACTTGCTGACTAAACAGCCAATATCATGGCAGTACAGCAAATCCTGGTTTTGCTTAAAACATTTAGCGAAATGTTGATCTCTTGTCTTATATTTATAAATAGATGCTCCAGGTGCCAAAACATGTTTTTCTTTTAGCCTAGAGTCACGCAATTCAGCTTTCTATTTAGTCAAATGGATTTTTCTTGCCAAATCATTTAACTCAACCTGTGTAAACAACTGAGGTTCTAAATTTTCTAGAGAGCTTTGGAACACATCATCATCCGGTTTACCTTCATCAATAGCCTGTGGTGGCTCAGAGACAGGAAGTCCCGGTCCATTACTGACTGGCCGAATAGCTGAAGGAAGATTAGTGTAGACAATAACTGTCTTATTTTTGGAGTTACATCCAGTAACATCAATGCTACAAAAATAACAATCATCTGAATAATTTTTTGGTTCTCTCCATATTATGGGTACTGCAAATCTAAAAGCTGTCTTTTCTATTTATGACCATTTTCTAAGGTCTTCAACACTAACATAGCATACCTTGTGTGGAGCCCAAGGTTTTTCTTAATCACCGAGTTTTATTCCAAACTCTAGCAAGTACACTTTTTTTAAACAAGCTTTGTAATGTTTCTTTGATGTTTTTTAATTACAAACTCACAACATATATAACAAAAGCTGTTAGGAAAGTTTTTACAACCATGGTTAGCCATACTTAGAGAACATGGGCAGAAAGCTGAAAAGTGAGATTGTGTTGACTAAAAGAAAACATATAGTTGTACCACCACTGCCAACCTAAATTAATTTAGATACTGTATGTTTTTGTTTATTAATAATGTATATAAATTATATACATATGTATATAAATGTCTATAAAAATTTACAAATAAAGTGTATAAAAATGCACAGATATTGGATAAAAAAAGAATTTCTCACATTTTGTATATTCAAATGTGAAAATATGTGGGTGTTATGACTTTTTATTATTATTTTCGGACTCAGCACACCAAAAAATATAAGAATCCGGCAAAATCATTAAAAAAGTTTTTTTTATCCTTGGCGTATGTTATTATTATAAATTTTATAATTTTTTNAAGAATCCGGCAAAATCATTAAAAAAGTTTTTTTTATCCTTGGCGTATGTTATTATTATAAATTTTATAATTTTTTTATAATTTTTTGAAAAAGTTTTTAAGGATTTTTGGATTGTTATGATTTTTTGGGGGACAAGGTCATAGGCANTTTTTTATAATTTTTTGAAAAAGTTTTTAAGGATTTTTGGATTGTTATGATTTTTTGGGGGACAAGGTCATAGGCACAGGGTCTAGGTCAACATCCTGTGTCAAGATCAAGGTCACCTAGATCCAAGATGGTGGTTGGGTGACATCACAACAGGGCGGCCGGCCGTCGCCTGGCGCCTGTGCCGGGTACCGTTACGCCCGACTTCCTCAAATCATTCTACTTTCATTATATTCTAAGGTTTATTGCAGTGTGGTGCACTTCATGTATGGCCGCTATTTATTTTTAAAAGAATCTATTAAATGGACACTTTGGGGACACAGAGCAATATGTGAGATCATGTGCAACTTTGAGGCTGAAAAGGTTTCAGATATTTTAGAAAACATTCACGAGTACAATTGTGAAATTTCCAAATTTTATTATGTCTACCAAAACAACCAATTTAACTTTCTGGTGTATATGGTTCAGAGGAAACTAAGCAATTTTGAAATAAACTGGAGAATAAAATAATATTACTGCCCCTTACAGCAAGCATTGTAACTGTCACGCTGACTTGTTCCCAGTTAAGTTGGCAGCGAAAAATGAAAAGTAGCCTCATATATCCTCGTCGTATATCAAGAGTAACTTTTACATTTGTAGACACGCAACTTATTTGAAATGTCTTCTCTCTATTTCATGAAGATAAGAGTAAAAATAGGAGTATTGTAAACACATTTGCATTTTTAAAGATTTAACAGATTTTATAGTAACAACTGATTGGAGCCTGAATAAAGTAAAAAGATAATAGGAATTTTAATTTAACATATGATAGAAGGATACAAACTGGGCAGATAAGTATATCCTAGGCAAAGCTTTCAAACGTGTTCAACTAACGTAATATGTTATGAAGGAAATAAGCATTACAATTTGTGTTGTAGCATTTATGTCACGCTGAAATTTAGTCACATTACATTTGTCGCATTTCCAAATATAATAATTCTTATATTATCTTACAAAAATCAACAGCATAAAAAATTATAAGATCTTTGTTTTTAGTAGCAGTCTCGCTTTTTTTTTTTTTTTCGTGATACTAAACATGGCAGTCAATTGCAACATTTATAACACTTGATACGATATCAAAACTTTAAGGCGCACACGTATACTTATAAGAAGAGAAGTTATTTGGTAGAAAATATTGGCGCTGATCACACTCATAATTAATTTGGAGACATGAAAGTGGACATACGTACGTATATGGCAAATATTTGTTACCTACGTACATACATATATGTACTGCTACGATTCAGTAAAGGCGGACAAGCCTAGCAAACAGCAGTGACACGTTGGTATCCAGACCAGGCGAAAAATCTCAAACACATTACAGAAACGATAGTTTATAAACCACTTCCAGCGAAGCACCAGCGAAGCTGCCCTCCCGGTGGCACGGTATTTGGGACAATTACGCAACCAGAAACTATATAATACGGCAACACTTTGCACGCGCGGTCTGTCAGCCTGTCTGTTTGTGGATCCACGCCGAGATGAAGCCATCAATATGAAGCTTGGCTTGCCGCTCGTTGTTTTCCGACTCACCACTCAGCCTACGGCGATGGTAACATTCCGGTTAGTCATAACTTGTAGTTCGCTCCTCGACACTCTTCTCTCGTTCCGACTTCCTGTCGCGATTCCTGACTTAACTGACTCTCTCGGCACGGTAATAAAAACTGTAACCCTCTTCTCTCATAAATTTGCTTATATCCTCTCTTGACTCCCTTCCTAAGTTCCTACATGTGTCTCTCTTGTTGGGGGGAGACAGGTATGAGGAGGGCGCAGAACAATAGAATACTTCATACACGCGCTATGGTTCTTGTTGGTGGGTGGAAAGAGGTGTATCCTGCACTGTCAAACTTACCCTGTCAGCTCTCCTTCTGTGGTGTGTGTCCAAGTTGCCCCATGGTTAGCTAAAGGGGGGAGGAGGAGTGCTCGTGGCACCACTTTCAAGCTCGTCAGCCATTTTCTCTTGTGTAACTAGAGGTGCTCTAGCTTGGCTCTGCAATTTCACCCGCTTTCCTAAGTATTTACGTAGCGCCTTCTAGGTGCTTCGGCGATATGCCAGCTCTTACTCAGCACTGCCTTGACACGTGTAACTGAGTCTCCATCCTCTGGGTGGACCTGTCCTGGCTTTTCACGTGTCCCCGCAATGCAAGTCAACTTGTAGGCGCTCGCGGGGTGGATTAAATCGCGGGGAGGACATTGAGGTTTCTACTCCTAATATGCGTTACACATCAACCATTAAATTCATGCACCATCTCTGACAATAATGATACAGTAACCTCTTGTTTAAAATCAAGACATAAATTTGTGTGCGAATCAATTATTTTGGTTGTAGTGTTACTTCGGAAGCACACCTCTTACATGTTACATTAGGGTAGGTCAGGGAAAATCGTCCTTTCAAAGGACCTCGCATGTCAGTCGCTGAAAGTTATAGAGGACATGGTAGCAGTCAAGTAGTTCATAGAGACCAGATCAAACACAAATACTTACAGTTATTTCTAAATATATGTATCTCCATTCAGAATCTACGATAACTTTCGTGTAGTTGAGTTTCAATTAAAAAAAGTCGAAGGAAAAATATTTAGGCCATACATCAAAATCAATTGAAGATATCAAACGTTTATCTGAAGCTTGGAACAAATATTTTGGATAACAGTACAACATAGTTAGGATCAAAAACATGGAACAAATTTTTCCGATTCGTTATGAGACAATGGTTACAAAAGGACAACCGTACTTTTCAGTATTGAACTTAGTGGAAAACTGATTTATTTCTTTAAAAAATATTTCTTAGTGCAAGAACCTTTTTAAATAAAACGTATTTCTTTAAACTCAAAGTGATCATTCAAAAGTACCAGTAGTGCAACCTCCTGATGTTGAATCTTTATTTAATATTATCATATATATTTTTAGTCTGAGAATCGATAACAGCAAGTAATAAGCAAACCGTAACTAAACAGCGTGTGTCTGAACTTCTTTCAAATATATTTCGTTTGTTAGCAAATGAAATTTATAATTTAGGTTCTTTTATCACTATTTAAAACAATAACCTTTTTTAAAACCAAATGACTAATAATACAGAAGTGAGTTTTGTCTATCTTGAAAAAAACCACAGTTTTATAATCTGTGAATGAATTGCCCATAGCATGAATACTTGCCCTTCTTAGATTTTACTACGACAGCTGTAGTAATAGCTTATTTTCTGTGAGAAAATTCAACAAACAATTAAAACATAATATTATTGTATTCAGACAGCTGTAGTAATAGCTTATTTTCTGTGAGAAAATTCACAAACAATTAAGACATAATGTTATTGTATTCAGTATATAGATAACGGACAAGAAGTAATATCATTCATAATGGTTACTGTTCATCATTTTTCTAGTCTAGTTTGTTGCCTTTATCGCTCATTGTATCACTTTGTATTGACTGCTAGTTTTTTTTTATAGTTTCTGGCATCTTGTCGTTAATTTTCTAGAGTTTTTTTGGTTAATTTTGTTTCTTAGTTTTGTCCTTTGGCTTATTTTCGGCACTGGCTACAGGACATTTTTAAATACTTACAGAAATTTTACTTTGCCATTACATTTTAAAATTACTATTCAGATTTGGACTGGCTAATTTTCTCGCCGTCGATGCCATGGTCAGTTATGATTTAATATAACGTGGCTGTCGTGGCAGGGAACCTTGAATTGGTGATCCAGATGGAAGCCACACTTTTTCTGTTCCATCCCAACCCAAACACAGCAGCTTTGCTAGAGGGTGATTTAATTGAGTGGTAATTTTCGCCATGTTCGAGTTAATGATTTCGTATTTTGTTCTCGCTGTTGCATCATCACTTGTTAATTTTTTGGTATCATTCCTTTGAACAATTAGGTTGTGTTGATTAATTTCAACTGTTCAACAAATTCGTTTCGTACTGGAAGAAGCATCACGCATTCGACCATGTTGTTTTAATTAGCCAATTTAACCCACTTTGTGACTAAAGGATTTGACCAAAAAGATTGGAAATGCGATTTTATATTGCCAAGATAATATTTAATCCATGCAATGAAGCTGACAAAACGTAGACCCAAGTACGAGTATCAAAGTTATATTGATTTTAAGACTTTAAAATGCTCATAATGTTGTTTACGGATAATTTGGTCTCTTGAAAAACTAAGAGCTATGGCTGAGGAGGAAACTACTTGGCAACAAAGTTATTTGAGTATTTCTCACTTGATACAAATATTAACGCATAAAATATGAGTGAACTTAAGTACCAAGCTTATCTACTTTTAACCCCGAATGTATAATCTCTTCTTATAAAATATTTCCATAACTTGACATAGTAACATTTTTAACACAAATATTTGTTTGCGTTTTCTTCGGACAGCGAGGTATTGCATCTTATTATGGGCACTATTATGATACACACACTCAAAATATTTCTAGATAATAAATTGTGGTTTAAACAGAAATTCAATAAAGTTTTTTCTTTTACTGTCAGTTAAAATTCCGACACTAAATGAGAGATATGTGTGTTTAGCTTAAACACTGTAAAATCTGAAAACTAATACACACAAGATGAAATGTTTTTAAACTGCACAATTTTCCTTTCTTTAACCTTGTGATAATTTATTTTTTATTATGTTTAACTTTGTACATACTTTTAAATAGTAATTCTGTAATTTCACTGTAACATCAGTTGTTCCGTACACAATCCAATATCCTCCCTCTTTTCTCTAAAGAAAGTTCCTCTGTGACGTACTCAATAACTCATAATTTTACCAATAAAGTAAAATATCGCAACCAATTTTATGAACATTACCAGTTTATTACCATGTAAGGTCAAATACTGAGTATGAAACAAGAATATTAAGCCCTTTAATGATTATAGGCCTATTCCATATAGTGTAAACTTAAATTTCACTTGGGCATTGAACATGGCTATAATTAAAAGCTAGCGGTAAATGCACGATATGGCTAATACTCAGGTACTCTCACCACGGCACTTAAAGTTAATTCCCAACGGTGTCACATCCTACTTTTGCAATAGTGACAAATGGTGGACGTTGCCAATGGCTGGCAGGCTACCTCGAGCTACTGCCACTTGCCCTCCATCAGGCTTGCATTCCGTGGTGCTTCATCTCCAGTTCACGTCATCCATCGGGAGAGTTCGAATACAGAGGAACTGTCTTGTATAAAGATAAACAACCAGCGTACACAGATCAATATTATGCAGACATTTAGTAGGTATCTACATTGCTGTATGTCACCTTAATTATTGGTGTATTTATTTGGCATGGACAGTGTGCTTTAATTTTCCTAACAGTGAAAGTAAATATTGTGTGAAAAATGGAGCGAATGGCAAAGTATGTATTTTAAAGCGACGGAATGATATAAACTAACTAAAGAAAGAAGAGAAGTACAGCTTTCATAAGTGCTTAATTTACTGAGAATGACACATAAGATCCTTCCAGATCTTTAAACCCTCGACCTGCAGGGCTGTTTCTCTATATTTTACCAGCAGGAAACCATGCCAAGTAAGAAAAATAAATAAAAATAGGTTATCTGCATGTGGTTGATTAAGTTGAGTTTCTTTGTTAGGTTATTGAATATGAACTCTGTGAAATGACCTTGAAAAATACAGTATTGAACATAAGACCAAGAATTCGATAAATGTTCAAGTATTAAGTCGCCTATGATAACGACTTGGAATTTTATTTCACGTAAATAATGTTTTCTTGTTTTTATTTATTACAATAAATGTGAACAATTAAGGTTTCACACACACTAGAACACAATATAAATATAACGTATAGTATAGTATACGAACTATCAATTCTGAGTTACGGCAGCTCGCCGTTGAATGAGGATGTTCGAAACTACTGCTTTGTTTCTTCTTTAGTTGTTTCACTAAAACTTCCGCCACAGATAATAAATTGAATAGTATTTTTGTTGTTTTTCAAGCTAAACACATATTTTTTATACTTTGGTAACCACACAACTTTTCATGTATTGCTGTTTGCCGTATGGGACTTTCCTATGTCGTGGCTAAACAAAAAACCTTTTTAAAGGTTTTCTTATAAAATATCTTAATGAAAATTGAACCAGCAATGTCAGAATTATTGCTATACCTTCCTTGCATAAACTTATATAAAGTATTTTCTATTCGATAAGTGTCAACCTGACTTGTGATTATTCCCAATAACGTTGTATTCCTTCACCGGGTTATGGGCAGTTCAAGGTACGGTACGTCACATTTTGCTTTCGATACAAAAAATTACACCAGTTTTCTGTGGAAAGGGTCAATTGAATGTTGTTATATGTAGGCTGAAGAATAGTTATGGAAATCGCCATGCAAATTATAGTAAGGAATAAAAAAGACACTTGATTAAAATTTTAATATTAACTATTAATGGAAATTAACTGAATCTAGAAGCACTCTCTGAGCGTTTAATGTTTCAAGTGATGTAACATATGAAGCGGAAAACGTTCTTATCTCGAATTACATAACAAATTTAAACGCAGAGCCAAAAATAGTTGACAGTGTTTATACACTTAATGACCACAAATAAATTTCTTATGTGACCAAACTAAATGTTTAAAAGATCTAAGTCAAGTAAAAGCTCCATGGGTTCAGGAATTGTTTCGTACAAATAGCGACACGTCCTTATGATTTTGTTGCTTTTCTTGGTTACACTGAATTCTTTGTAGGTAAAGTAATTATTTTCGTTTTTCCCTGGACAATACAGCTTAATTAAACAAACAACCGCTCTGGGTTAAACGTTCTTCATCAAATTTCGTCAGTAAGTGATAAGTCAGTTGTTATGGAGTGCAATGATATATTTAGTTTGTTAATAACTTCGATAACATTCCGAGTAAATAAACACGTTTCATTAAATCATATACTTAATTAAAGTATAAGGAAATAGTGCGAATCATAGGTTATTCGAAATAAATTTTGGTTTAACTTGGAGTCAGATATAATTTAGGTTTACAATTCATCATGCTTCCAACCAATATGTTGAATTTTTTTTTAACTGCGGTGGGAGAATAATTATGTTATCATCATGTTGAAATCATATTTGACTTATTCTCACAGTGAATTGGCACGGCATCCTTTATGACGGTTTAATTTGGTGTGGAATGTGCGAATTCAATGATGCGATTCACTCATGTAGAGAGACTAATTAAAGAGACTAACGTGCTGTCATGCTTACTGGCGGTAAACAGAGCGACCAGTGTAGAGCTCAACGTTCGGTCCCAGTGCATACCCAGTGGTTAGATGGCGGAAGCCAAGTTGCTCATGCAGTGGTAGCAGCGTGATTGTCGTGTGGAACCATGACAGATCACAATGCCACACTGCCATTTTGATGGCGTGGAATACAGTGACGTTCAGTTATTCGCTGCGGTCTCTCAGACTCAGGTAGAGTGTTTAATAGCGTAGTAATATTTGGCCAACGAAAACTTCTTTCTGTTTCTGCTTCTGTCTCGAATATTAACTGTATATAATGTGTATATACATACAGTCGCTCACACTAATATTCGGCCACTGATGATTATTGCATTTGTATGGCATTATGTTACATTAGAAATGAAGATAAACATAAAACATATTGCACAATCATTCTTGTGTACTTTAAATGAAATGCAATAGTAGCCAATAACTGAAATGAGTAGTGTAAGTTAATTAAACACAATATTTTGTCCTCGCGTGCTTCATAAGAACGCCACTTTAATTTTCGGCCAGTTGTGGTGGACGCGTGGCACAGGCACGATGGACATTGCGTTCGTACCTTGTGTCATTCCCTGCACGCTCTCTGCTCTGAGAGGTTCTATTGGGTAGCATTGTTGGCTGCGTCAGTCAGGAAAATGGGACGTAGGGCAAGAATACAACGTTTGAACAGCAGCAGCTGGTCTTTTTTCATCATGCAATGAAGAAATCTCAACGAGAAATTGCGGAGCACTTGAATCTACCGAGACCCACTGTCGGAAACATCATAAGAAGGTTTCAGAAGGAAGACAGAATCGATTCGATACCTCAAAAACGACAGTCAAAGAAACTAAGCGAGAGATAAGAACGTCTAGTAATCAGGAAAATAAAGGAAGGTCCGAAAATAAGTGCTTGCAAACTTATAACGGAGGTACACAATGGATGTGGAAAGAACGTCCATCCAGAAACCATACGACGAGTTATCAGAAGAGCAGGATATAATAGCAGGGTATCTAGAAAGAAGCCTTTCATCAATGTGGCAAATAGAAGTAACGACTTACGTTCGCAAAAGACCTTGCTGACATAGATGAAAATTGGTGGAATGATGTTATTTTTACAAATGAGACGAAATTGAATGTGTTTGGTTCATATTGCAGGGTAACAGTATGGCGCAAGCCAAATCAGGAGCTAAAACCTGGGAACATACAACCTACTGTGAAACACAGCGGAGGTAGTATTATAATCTGGGGCTGTTTATTTACAGCATGTGATGGAGAGGCTGTACTTGTCGATGGAAAAATGAAAAAGGAAGACCATCTCAACACCCTGCCAGTAAACCTACACAAGAGGGATGATAATCTGGGCATTAGGAACACGTTTTAGTTCTACCAAGATAATGACCCAAAACAAAAGTCGTACATTGTCAAGAGCTGGCTTTTGTATAACTGTCCCAAGGTCATTAAAACACTTCCTCAATCAATATACCTGAATCCCAGAGAAAATCTGTGGGATGAACTCAAAAGAAGACTGCGTACTACAACAATTATGTTCACAAATGAATTAGAGAAAAGGTTCAAGGAATGATGGAGTAAGATTGGCTCCGAATGTACCAGGAATATAATTGCTAATATGCCACAATACCTGCGAGAAGTAATTAAACAGAATGGCCATGCTACAAGGTACTAAAAAATTTTGTGTTTAGTTTTCAAAGAGGACTATGTTTGTGTTTGAATGATGATGGCCGAATATTAAAGTAGCGTACTTATGCAGCTTGGGATGACAAAATCATATTCTTTGTTAAGTTGCATTGCTCATTTCCGTTATTGCCTACCGCTATATTTCATTTAAAGCACACATGAATAACTGTGCAATATGATTTATGTTTATCTTCATTACTAATGTAACATACGGCCATGAAACTGCGATAATCATAGGTGGCCGAATATTAATGTGAGTTACCGTATTTTGCTGTCCGCTACGCGATATATCAACAATTTTACTCACAATTCCCAATTTCGAAAACTGGCAGTTCAGTTAATATGCAGCGAAAGGATTCGTCTCGAGACATAGAGTTTTTTAAAATTTCGTGTTCTCGTGATTGACCTGGAAGACTGCATTTGAAGATAGCGACTGCATATGTTGTAATGATTAATTCAAATTAAATTATTAATATGCACGATTTTATTATCCCGGTACACTTTCATAAGGGTTCACGAATTTTTCTGTTTTCGTTGACTGCACGGTAAAAAAAAGAATTTCGAGATGCCATTTGAACCGTAATAGCAACAAACAAGCTTTTTTTTTTTAATTATATATACATTTTTTTAACTAAATGGGGAACTAACTGTCTGTTATAATTTAGTTTTATAGAATTTTCATGGCCAAAATTATTACAAATCCAAGGTCACAAAATCCAATATGCTAGCCACTGAAACATTATGACTGAGTGAATTATCATCAGCACCACCTCAGGACCACATTCAAGAATCTTGTTTTTTAAAACGTCACACAACGAGCAAAGTATAATGTTTAAGCTAGATATATATGTTAGCCACTTATTTATATTACATCTGCCATAAGTTGTGTAACTGAATAAAATAAATTGACAGAACTTGGACTGATTGAACGGACATGTACGACCGATATATGTTGTTGGACCGTAAGTAAACAGACAAAGCTTGTTTATGTAAAAAATATACTTTCGTGGCATTCTTATTTCTCAGAAAAACAAAGTAAATCCAACTTGATAACTGAATATCCCTTTTGGCACAATTTCAACAATAGATGGAACAATTTTGTACCTAGGACTACAACGCTAAAATTTGAAAATAAACCCAATAGTTTCCACGCTGTCTACATTGAAAATAAGTAGATATGTAAAAATTTCAGGAATGGCAGAACGTTAACAGTAGTATACAAATGTTTGTTCTGGCGATGGATTAAGAATTTTTAATGTGGAGCTAATAAAGTGGTCAGTATTGATGCTCGCTCATTCCATCTGGGGGATGGCGAAGTTTAATAGTCTTAAAAGACCGCTGTGGTTATGAGATACATACATTTAAAAAGCCGATGGTCATATTTGTTTTTTGTGTTTAGTGTTTGCAAAATCTAACATCTGTAGTTACTACATGATACAATTTTTTTTTTCAATTAGATAGTGCACATAAATATAACTTGTGGCCATCATCCAGATGGACTGAGCGAGTACGAATATTGGCCAATTAGCTCCACGTTAAACCTCCTGAATTCTGCACCAGAATTCGAAATAAAGTTCAAGATACAGTTCTTAATTTTTTCCTCTTTACTGAACTGGAAATTAAATCTGGAATTTCATTTTGGTCAAAGGTAGGTAGTAAATATAACAATTACATATATATTAATTTAATACCTTGGATCAGAGATATCGAAATACAATAATTTAACGAACTACGAGATACAGTTCTAAATAAAGTTATTTCCTAGAGTCATCTCAGCCATGGTATTTGTGATTAAAACAAAACCATGCACAATACCGTTTACCTACAGTACGTAGATATAAAGTATGCTCGTAATTTGGCCGACAAGTCGTATAAACGCTTAATTTATGGTATTTAAAAATAAATCTTTTAAACAAGAACATAGCATTATTTGCACGAGAAACATGGAGAGTTTTCTAAATACCCCATATGACTGTTACGAAAGTGTTTTCAGCAAATTTATAGGAATGTAACATTATTCTACTTTGTTCCAGAATAGAACTGTTACAAGAAGACAAAGTTGCAAATTGAATATTAACTTACTGGTAAATATTTGTCATATCTCTAGGCGTACCACCATTCTGAATAAAATTACGTTATGACTGCTATTTCAAAGCAGAGACCGTTCTGAATAATGAAAAATTAATATTATACTTTATTTTGTTTTGAACTCCATAATATTTTTCGCAGCAACAAAATTCTTAGGGTTGTATGTTGTTACATTATAACGTACCGCAACTTTATTTTCACTATGAGTTATACCGTTATACAGAATGAGTATAAAAGGATACCCCAAATTTTAAGGTCTGTAATATAAAAATAAAACAACTTAAAACCTCTATTGGGCAATCAAATGAACCGTGGAACCGTGAAGTTTGTAAAGAATCTATATATATAAAACAAAGTCGGGTTAGTTACACAATTTATAACTCGAGAACGGCTGGACCGATTTCAATGATTTTAGATTTTTTGGATTTGTCTGCGCCCGGAATAACATATAAGCTATTTAGTATCGTAAAAGTTTACGGAAAAAATAATTATAACGTAAATTAATTTTCTCATACATTTTATAGGGATGAAATTTTGGACAGGACATTAACTGAAGTTCAAGTATTGCCTCTAAAATAAATAAGGAATGCTAACATGAAAAAACTTTGTGATTATAAATCTGTTACACTAACTTCACTTTCCACTTAACAGATTAAAGGCCAGATGGAGGAACAACTTGATCGGCCTGAAGAGATCAACACAGCAATGAAAAGAGCAGTTCTTCAAGATTTGCAGCAAGTACTTCATGAACATCATGCATTGGTCAGGCATTTTTGACATGACATCAACCAACACCTGTCAAAGGTGATAGTTCGATTTGTTTGTTTTTTGTCACAGAAACTGTCAAAGATTACCGGACGATTTGTTTGTTTTGTGCGAGTGAATAAATCTGGTGCGACTATTATTACAAACAATGCCACGTCTCAGAAGATCTAATCATAACCAGCAAAGCCGTAATTCAATTCGGCTTCGAAACATTGCGAATCAATTAACTGAAGGAGAACGAGAAATCGGAAGAGCAGAGCGCCCCGTTAGTATGGGCCGACTTCGTGCTTCTCAAACAGAAGAGCTAAGAGAGGCAGCCCGTGAAACGGCTCGGTTGCCAATGCGAAATCGTAGAGCTAATTGCACAGATCAACAACGTGACAATCTCCAACGCGCAAGAAGAAATACTTCAAGTTTTGAATTTAATCGAGCGGCGTTTTAATACGATTCCATAATTGATTACAGCACGCATGCTTTCGTTCACATTGGTCCAATGGACGTTGTTTGCGAGCATTGTGGTGCACTGAAGTTTGCTGGAGAAACGCCTGGACTGCCTTAATGGCAAAGTGAAATTGCCATTATTGACACCGCCACCTGAGCCATTTCATTCATTGCTTCATGGCGAAACACCAGAATCACGACATTATTTTAGCGAACACTCAAAAATGCAATGGCTGTTCTCAAATGACTTCATTTGGGGCAGACGTTATCCAAGAATACGGATTTAATCCGACATTCAAGGTAATTTATGTTGAAGAGATTAAATGTTCATTTTCTTTAAAATATAGGATTTAAGATCTCAAAATAAAGGTAATTTATGTTGAAGAGAGTAAATGTTCACTTTCGTTAAAATATAAGATTTAAGATGGCAAAAATTGTTCAAGTATTGCCTCTAAAATTAATAAGGCATGCTAACATGAAAAAACATTGTGATTATAAATCAGTTATACTGACTTCGCTTTCGACTTTACAGATACAAGGCCAGATTCACCATCGAATTGGATCATTGCAACCTCTTGAAGATGCACAGTATAAATTCTTACAAATACACTTCATGGGCAATATGGAGAAACAATTTGATAGGCGTCAAGAGATCAGCACAGCAATGAAAATAGCAATTCTTGAAGATTTGCAGCAAAAAATTCATGAACATCATGCATTGGTCAGGCTGTTCAAGACGGCGTTGGAGCGCATGCCAAATTATGACTACAATGTCGTGATCAGAGCGGATGAACGACCAGCTGGAACACACGGACGCACATTTAACGCACTAACAATAGATGAAGCTGCAATCCTTACTGTTGGTGAAAACTTTGAAACACGCTATATTGTGCTTACACGTCGCGATACTGGGCAACTGCAAACAATATATGAAACACACCATTCATATGACACGTTGCAATACCCGCTGATGTTTTGGCAAGGAGACGATGGACACCACTTTAATAACAAGATGATAAATCCATTGAATGGTATGCATCAATGAAACTATGATAGTTAAATTTCAAAAAGGGCTGGCAACAATCTTAAATAATTTATCTTCCCTTTTAAATATGCTAAAAGGAGCTCAGGGTATTTAGTAATCACATGGTTCTGTCCACCCCTTCAGGGAATACAGACATTAGATTTTCTTCAAATATACTAATTTAACTGTTTTTTTATTAGAGGTCAGGAAACTACCAAGAAGGTTAGCTCGATGAATTATTACGCATATCGTTTGATGATTCGTCAAAATGCTGACTACCATTTGCTGCGATTTCGTCGATTCCTACAGCAATATTGCGTCTATATGTACGTCAAAATCTAAACAGAGCCCCTAAATTTCATTAGGTTGAAAAAGGCCAAACTACGTTCAGAGGAGTATATCCATGTATGCGATGCAATAAGCACCAAAGGAGATGCAGCTAATCTTGGTTGATTGATTATTCTACCGGCGACGTACACAGGTAGCCCGCATCATATGCATGAATATGCGCAAGATGCAATGACATTTATTCGTCATTACGGTCAGTCAGATCTATTTATTACCTTTACGTGTAATCCGAAATGAATAGATATTGTTCAAATGCTGCTTCCCGGACAAACATCAAGTGATCGGCACGACATCACCGCACGTGTCTTAAAGCAAAAAATCCGGTCGCTGAAGAACTAGATTGTTAAGCAACGCGTCTTTGGGAATACTCGATGCTGGATGTATTCAATCGAATGGCAAAAAAGAGGCTTGCCGCATGCACACATTCTCATTTGGTTAGTTGAAATAATTCGACCAGATCAAATATATGATCATATGTGCCAAGATTCCTGATTCCGAAACCGATCCAGACCTACATGATGTTGTAATTACGAATATGATTAATGGACAGTGTGGCGCCATCAACCCCCAATCACCGTGCATGGTAAACGGCAAGTATTCCAAACGTTATCCACGAAAATTGACGACGGAGACCATCACTGGCAGTCAATGGAAACGATTTCGTGGTCAACAACAGTTGGATTGTTCTATATTCGACCCTTCTTTCCAAAATATTCAAGACACATTGCAACTTTGAGTATTGCAATTCGGTGAAGTCCATCAAAAATATCTGCAAATATGTCACGAAAGGCAGCGATATGGTAGTTTTTGGCATCCAAACCTCCAATACCAACGATGAAATTACGCGCTATCAATTTGGTCGATATGTGAACTGCAATGAGGCGATTTGGCGTATATTCTCATTCCCTATTCACAAACGTCATCCCACTGTTGTAAATTTGGCAGTGCATCTGGAGAATTGTCAAAGAGTTTATTTCACCACGTCGAATGTTGCTCAACGTGCTGAAGAACCTCCAGCGACAGAATTGACCAGATTATTTGAGATTTGGCAAAGCCATGCGTTTGCACGAACGTTGCTTTACTCGGAGATGCCACATTATTACACTTGGAACGCTTCCTCGAAGAAATTTCAACCTCGGAAGCAAGGCGATGTGGTTCCTGGTCATCCGGATGTTCGTTCTACTGATGCTCTTGTTCGTATTTACACAGTTCATCCGAAGAATGATGAATGCTTCTATTTGCGGTTGTTGCTGGTGAATGTTCGTGGGCCAACATCATTTGAATCACTACGAACTGTTAATGGTATAGTGTGCCCAACATTTCATGCTGCATGTCAAGAGCTCAATTTACTTGAAAACGATACTCATTGGGGCGTGACAATCGCTGAAGCAATTATTTCTGAACTCCAAGTCAGATACGCACATTATTTGCTGTCATCAATTCGACATGCTTCCCGTCGAATCCACGTGGCCTGTGGAACAAATACAAAGATGACATGTCAGAAGACATTTTACATAGAATTCGTTTCAGTTCAATAAACCCCGATCTTCAGGTGAATGATGATATGCATAACAAGGCTTTTCTCTTGATCGAAGAAATGTGTTACCTCATGTGCGGCAGTTTGTTAGTCAGGTTAGGAATGCCAGCGCCAGATTGAGGAATGAATGACGCATTTAATCGAGAATTAGAACGAGAACGTGAATATGATCGACAAGAATTAGACCAATCAGTTGAAACGAATGTGCCCCTGTTGAACTCCCAACAGAAGGAAGTGTATGATACATTAAGCAAGGCAATTGATGGGGGAAATTGTAGCTTATTTTTCCTGGATGTCCCCGGTGGAACTAGAAAGACATTCCTCATGTCATTGATTTTGGCCACTGTTCGAGCGATATCTGACATTGCGGTAGCAGATGCTTCTTCTGGAATAGCGGCCACATTGTAAGAAGGATGCCGCACGGCCCATTCTGCGTTAAAACTGCCGTTAAACCTTCAAACTACTGAACAACTAACATGTAACAATGCGAAACGCTCTGCAATGGGCAAGGTTTTAGTAGAAACTAAAATCATCATCTGGGAGGAATGCACAACGGTGCACAAACGCGCATTAGAAGCACTTGACCGAACATTGAAAGATCTGCGCAATGACTCGAGATGTTTTCGAAGCACAATGATTTTCCTGTCTGGCGACTTTCGCCAAACACTGCCAGTCATTCCAAGATCGACTGCTGCCGATGAAATAAACGCTTGCCTCAAATCATTAAATCTGTGGCACTATATGAGGAAACTTCAGTTGGCAGCAAACATGAGAGTTGCATTGCTGAACGATCCATCTGCTGGAGATTTCTCCAAGCAATTGCTGACTATCGGTAATGGCCGTGTTCCTGTCGATGAATCGAGTGGATTGATTTCATTTCCTCCGAATTTTTGCAATTTCATCTCATCGAAAGACGAGCTCATCAAGAAAGTGTTCCTGAACATCATTGCTAATCACAAAAATAACAAATGGTTAAGTGAGAGAGCAATTTTGGCCGCTAAGAACAAAGATGTGGATGACTTAAATATAGTGATTCAGAATCAAATCGTTGGTAATCTGCATTCATTTAAATCTATTGACTGTGTAATAAACGAAGACGAAGCCACCAACTATCCAACTGAATTTTTAAACTCCTTGGATGTGCCTGGCTTACCACCACACAATTTGCAACTGAAGGTTGGCTCGATAATAATAATACTTTGAAATCTATACCAACCAAAACTATGCAATGGAACGCGTTTGGTGATAACAAAACTGATGACCAATGTGATTCACGCGACGATACTCAAAGGAAAATTCAAAGATGAGGAAGTTCTCATTCCAAGTATTCCTATGATCCCAATCAATATGGCCTTTGAGTTTAAACGACTTCAATTTCTTATTCGTCTTGCATTCGCCATGACGATTAACAAATCTCAAGCCCAATCCTTGAGTGTTTGTGGTCTGAATATAGAAAATGAATGTTTTTCTCATGGTCAATTATACGTGGCATGTTCACGCGTTGGCAAACCATCGGCTTTATTTGTTCTTGCGCCTGAAAACAAAACGAAAAATGTCGTATATCACAAGGTGTTTCACTGATGAAAATTAACGTGAGTATAACCCATGCAGCAAAATACAGCTGACACGCCATTGAAATACTTAATTTTGGTACTTTTATTGATTTTTTATTTTCTTTATATATATTTTTTTAACAAACTATTAAACTTAACAAATTTCGGGTATTAATTTTGTTTTACCTTAATAAAATACTAAATAAAACTAAACTAAAAGTTAACACGACATTCATTGACTGTTANATTTTCTTTATATATATTTTTTTAACAAACTATTAAACTTAACAAATTTCGAGTATTAATTTTGTTTTACCTTAATAAAATACTAAATAAAACTAAACTAAAAGTTAACACGACATTCATTGACTGTTAGGCGGTACGAAGTCCGCCGGATAAGCTAGTACATTGATAAATGTTCAATGTGACCACCACGAGCGGCCCGAACAATATATACGCGGTAATGAAACTCGTTCCACACTCTTATCAGCATGTCCGGTGTTACGGTTTGGATGGCGTTCGTAACTGTCGGTTTGAGGTGTTGTTTTGCGCTGTTTCCAAAGACACCGTTTTCGGCCCTTTCTTTTTTTACGAGCCCACTGTTACTGGAATCACTTACTTGGACATTCTTAGAGATTGGTTGTTTCCTCAGTTAGAAGAGGCGGCGGGGGACTTCATTTTCCAGCAGGATAATGCACTACCCCATTGGCACCTAGCTGTTCGCGGATACTTGAACGAGACGTTGCCACAACGCTGGATTGATAGAGTAGCAGCTGGTGACCAGGCTCTTCATCACTGGCCCCCAAGAGGCCCGGATCATACCCCGTGGAATATTTTTTTGGAGGGGAGGGGGTGCATTAATGTTCACTTGTTTCGTCACCATTGCCGGCTAAAATTGATGACCTCAAAACGAGAATTACGGACGATATGCAAACCGTAACACCGGACATGCTGACAAGCGTGTGGAACTAGTTTATTATAACGTAAATGTCGTTCGGGCTACTCATGGTGGTCACATTGAATACTTATGATTGTTTGGTAAACAAACTTAAGGTTTCCTCGGTTCATTTAATTTGCCAATCAAGGTTGTAAGTGGTTTAGTTTTGAAATAAGAGACCTTCAAATTTGGGGTATTGTACACGCTGTATGTACAAATAACACTTAAAACACTAAAAAAGTTACTAATCTGTTTAGGGTTCCTGTGAATAATTTTTAACACTAAAATAGTTACAACTTTTATTGACATTTTATACCTTAACTTTATCATGCAGAGTAACGTTACTTTGTAACCACGAGCTGTATCGTTAAGTGTATAATGCAAACATACCAATAACGACACATACTAATAACTATTACTTTGTTATGACCATGATGTTATAGTTTATCATAACGTTATTAGGCTACCACCAGCTAAAGCTATATGTAAATAACGTTATTCTGAACAACGCAAATATAACCATAACTTGTACTTTGTTTTGAACATGACGTTATTGGGTACGTTAACGATTTTAGGTTATCACGAGCTAAAGCGTTATAAAAATAACGTTACTCACAGCAATGCAAATAAACTCATACATTTTACTTTGTTATGACCATTAATTTATAGTGGACCTTAACGTTATAACGTTGCTACGAGCTAAGGCATTATGTAATTAATGTCATTTACATTAATATAAATATAGTTATAACATATATTGAGTTATGTACCATGATATTATGAACACCGTAACGTATGTTTTGTTACCATTAGCCACAGTGTTATTCAAATAACGTTATTGATGGCAACAAATATATATTTATAACTTTTACTGGGTTACGTACCATGATGTTATAGTGCACGTAACATAATAGAGTTATAAAAACTGTAAAAGTTCCTTACTATATTTACTGAAATCAATTAACAAGCCAAATTGTTACTCAGTAAAATAACGTTAGTAAATGTAACTGTAAAGTTATCCACCCTTGCCTGCAACTGCATGTATTTTATCGGATACAGAGTGATATGCTCCCAGCAAATTTGGCAGCGATGTAGGAAAAGTTGTTCCATGTTTCAACGCCACATTAAAAGCGCAAATTCTTTCATTTGGGGACTCTGATATTATTTCATTAAGTTTATGTTCGTTCACTACATATACATCCTAGAACATACATATTAATAACATGTACAGGTTAGGGCTGAATTCAACCGACAAATTTGTGAAATGAATTTTATGTAAAATCACTTTCCGCTCGCATGGACTAGAGAATTATTATTAGTTAAACAGTTCTAATGGCAATTTTTCCCTTTGATAAATATTATGTTTTAAGTGTAGAACAATCAGCTGGCAATTTTGGTATTTATTTATTAAGAAATTAAATTTTAAAAAAGCTTATTATTATTTCTCTGTTATATATAGATATATGAAACTGCGGACGTTTTTTAGGTATTTTTATTTTACGTAATTATTTACTACGTGATATTGTTCCATCTTTATCGTTTTAGACGACGTATTACAAGAGAGCGCGCTGGCGGCAATCTTTTTTCCGACTTGATTCACTATTATCGTCACTGCTTATTCCTTATGTTACTTTTCGTGAAAAAATATACACTTAAATTTGGCCAGAGAACATAGCTATTAATAAAAAAAAATACGTTTATCGCATAGGTGGTTCTCGAGTGATAGCGCATTAACAGACAGACAGACAGACAGACAGAGAGACGCTGTGTTTTATAATATGTATAGATGAGTGGAATATATGGGACACTTTTGACTTAAAACAATGTGGTTATTACAAGATCATCTATATACATTAAGTACATGTACATTAAACTAATCGATTTGGTTGCCATAAACATAATAAATATTCATGCTAGAGTCAAATCAATATTTCGTTTGATACGAATAAAGCATTTAGTTACATGGAAGAATGTGATATTTATTATTAAAAAATTTGTTGTGGCAACAAAATCAGTTTGGCACAGAACTGGCATTTATTTCTCACTTGTGCTCCAGCAAATAACTAACGGGATATGGCTGAAGCAAACTGCAGTTAAATGCAAATAATTGAAATTGCGTGGCGGTTCCTATGAAGTGGACGCTACGTTTTGCAGAATGGCAGTGCGAGGTTGTGAAATTGACCTCGTTTCTGACTGGCTATCGGATGGAAAGTTAGTCACCCGGTTGTCAACTGCAATTCGACTTGTTGCTTGCCAGCGACATAATTTTTCCTGGGCTTGCACTTGAAATTCGCGTCATAAACACCTGTCTCACATCAGCATTTTCAATTATTCTTTGTAGGGTTGCCAACTGTCGCTTATTGTACGGGATTTCCCGTATTTTGGGGTTGAAAGAGTTATCTCATATGGACACGGGCGGTATGTCATGTATCCCGTTTCTCAAACTTAAATGAAAATAAACTGAATATCAGTGAGTAGTTTATCACGTTTACTCTATAGTTCTAACCCAGTGGCACTCAGACTTTTTTTAGGGGGTCATATTAAGAAAAACTAAGACCGCCGCCGCGGGCCGCACTTATGACACTTGAATAGTAATATTTGTGAACTTAAAGTAGGTAGCTTATTAGATGACATTTAAAATTCAGAGTGTCGTGTATCGTCTTGCAAGTCGTTCGTTTATTTGTTCAAAACGGTGATGGCGGGTGGAGGTAGTACATCAAAAATATGAACAGAAGTCGCCTGACTAACGAAATAATAAAAAATATCGTCTAATTTCATTAGTGGCTTTCCCTTTTAATAATTTCATATTAGGTATTGTTATTTAATTTTTGTGAAAGACACCCTAAAAATATTAATTTGGTAAATTGTATCTACTGAAGCCGGCGAGCGTGGGTCCGCGGACCGCAGTTTGAACACCCCTGTTCTAACCCAATAGCGACATATAGTTACAACTGACGCCTACAGGTTGCATTCGTCAACAAGTGCATTTGTGGAAGTAGTGCTTGCCGAGATGTACAAAGAGGATCTTTTCTTCCAGTGCGTGTTGGTATCGTCTGTTTGATGGCCAGGTAAGTCAGAAATTCAAATCACACTGAGTTTTGACTAAAGTTTCTTCTATTAGTTTATCAATTTATATTGGCTATTAAAAGATAATGATGTCTGATGCATAATTCTGAAATTTGCACATTTGAAATATAATGAAGATTTGCCCTTTATTATTATAAATTTCCTTGATAATTTCATTGGGGTTAGATGTCGCGTGTCGAATTGTCGGAAGTGCCCCATTTGGCATTTCTGAATAAGTTCGCAAAACCTAATTCCCTAGCTCAGGGCCACAGAACATTCTGAAGTCCAATCTTGAGTTGTCGCAAATTCCAAGATTCTTGCCGGAGACAGGCAACCCAGTACGAGAAGGAATACGAACACGAGTCTTTCATGGTCGGCGCCCTGGACGTCTGCTCCAACAGAAGACCTGAAATGTTTCCGTCAACTCTATAGCGATAAGCGGCCATGATGCCTGACTCCTGGAAGGACCATCAGTCAGTCCGGGGATTCCACTGGCCACGATCACTTCTCTGCCACCTGCCCGTACGCTCTCAAAATCTCGCCACTATAGAGGCCCATAGCGCCCGTCATGGGGCTTAACTCCTTCCCGGACCAATATTTCTCGCTTGCTTCACGGATCTCTACGGAGAGGCCGAGGATATTAAAGTCACTTAGGAGGTGACAGATGTTTCTTTTCGAGTGTCAGAATGGAGGCCAGAGGTCCTCAAGCGTTCTGGAGAGCGAAAAGAATCGTTCTTTTATATCCGTATCAAAGTCATTTTAACTTGTGGTTTTTAAAAATAAAAAAGTATTCGTCAAATTAAATTCAAAGATTATTTCTTTTTACGTAATAACGATTTTTTGTGATATTCGAATTAAGAAAAAGTTTATCTTCCTGACTTGCAGTTTACGGCAACCTACTTCAAGATATACAATGCACTTTACAGAAATAAGTTTGTAAAAATTTTTAATCGTTAATGTGGCGATAATTTTCTCCCCACATTTTTTATTTGCTACAGTCCTTTAACTTTTGGAGAAAAAAGTTTGCTAAACATAAAAAAATTTTTTTTTTTCATATTTTTTGTGCTGCCTTTTTATGGAAACGTTTTCTTAAGGTCCCAAAAAAATTACCGTTCTGACTTTGGCGTATAATAAGTTATACAGTAGGGCATGTATTGTGTTTACAAAAGTTGGGTATAGATGAACGTAGAACAGCAGCGCTGTGCATGCATGCATGAGAAACGACTTTCAGCAGGACAAGTGAAACTGTGCGTTTGGTAACCACTAAGTAATGTTCGGCAGAACATCATGCGCTTACCTTACGAACTAATTTTAACGCGCAAAGTTAAGTGCGTAGCATAAATTGATCAATATTTATAGAAATACTACAACCCCCCTTATCAATTCTTTGCAGTGTTTCGAATAAGAAAAATATATCTTGGTAGGCGTGGAGCTTGAAGGGTACAATTCAGAGTCACGGTGAAAAGTCTTTGAAGTCTGTTTATCGCCTACATTCTTTTTGACGAGAGGTAATATTTGCAGGAGAGAGGAAAGGGCTATTTTAATTCAGTAGTGCCCTAGTTCTAACAGACTTCTGAGAGTTCTCCAATTGAAATGATTGATCAATTTTTAACAGCCAGACCTGCTCGAAAAATGTAAATAAGAACTCTCAAATGAAATTTTTGTTATTTAAGCGATTTTTAAATAATATTTCCGTTTAAAATACAGTAGGAAATATTAAGGAAAAATATATTGTAGCTGTAGAACAGAATAAATAAATAGTCCTACAAAGAAATAGCATATTTTATAGCTGGCATACAAATGCATGCATGAAGAGCTGCTGGCCATTTTGTCTAGTATTTTAGGCTGGCGCACCCTGAGTTAGTGCGTGCAGCTGAGATATGCCTATAGTACGCAACACCAGCGTGATATTTATGGTTTACTGCTGCTGTTGGTCGCCAGCTGTACCACAAGATATTCCCTAGTAGTTCACCTGCATTGCTGCTACCTGCACTAGTAGTTTCCCACTGTCTGTTCGCAGTATCTTCACACTTTTTGAATCAAACCTTTGAACAATCGCCCATAGGTGCTTGGTAGTTTCCTAAGTATGTTGTATCACAAACGTTCTATATATCTGTTAATATAAAATCATCTTATATTTAGTTAAATTTTATTTTTATTTGTTATCTCTCAATTGTTATGTAGTTCATTTAAAATGAATACGTATAAAAACATGGATAAAATAGGTATTTTGGTAAAACCCAGGAAGAAATAATTCTCATGGAACATATTATTAGATTGCGAGGGCACAAATGCTGTGCGTTGTCAATTTGGTGTAATTTTCTAGACTTAAGCAGTAATTCCGAAAAGTTGGAAGAAACCATAAATGGATTATAGCAATGATAAGGCTACTGAAATGCTGTTTGCAGCTTTATTCTGATGTAAGTTCAGCCTTCACAGATGCCCGACACTCTTGCAGTGGGTCACGAAACTTTATTCATTTTTTCTTCTATAAGAATTGTGAATATTAGCTTGATATCTGTCGCAAGCGGTGTTTTAGAAGGAAATATACGTAACCCCTTCCCAAGCAGTGCACGTTTTCGCAAGGTAATTATTGCACCAATATACACTGAAGAGCCATATGCGTATGCAAATAACCGAGGTATGGAACCAATCAGAGTAACGTGATGCGGTTGGCAGCTAGATCGGTTACTGCTGCTACAATGGCAGGTTATCAAGATTTTAGTGAGTTTGAACGTGGTGTTATAGTTGGCGTAGGAGATGAGACGTAGCATCTCCAAGGTAGCGAGAACATTTGGATGTTCACGTACGACCATTTCACGAGTGTACCGTGAATATCGGGAATCCGGTAAAAATATCACATCTTCGACATCTCTGTGGCCGGAAAAAGATCGTCAAAGAACGGGACAAACGACGACTGACGAGAATCATTAAACATGACAGACGAGCAACCCTTTCTCAAATTGGCGCAGATTGGATTTGTAGACTGCCTTGCAGGATTCATTGTGCGAATTGCCTCCTGCATACCTTCAGACATTATTCGAGTCCATGACACGTCGTCTTGTTGCACTTTTGCTTGCTTGGGGGGCCCTGCACCTAATTAGGCAGGTGTACGAGTTATTTTGGCTCTTCAGTGTATAATGCGTTTATGATGATATTTATCTTGCCCTAGAAATAGGTGGGTTGAATGTGTGGTCACTTAAATACGCCTAGCTCTGTGACTTGTATACAGAAAAACCCTACAACAATTATATAAATATTAAAAAAAAACGTTTTACCAATTATTAAGGCCTATATCCTTCCTAACTCTTTGTTAGCTTGTGCAGTAAAGAGTCAGAGTGGGTCTCTCTAGAGACAGGTACACACAACCCTTGACCTGCCTGCCCATATGTAACACAAATTATCGTGTATGGTTTTGAAAATTCGTCTAAAAAATTTCATGTTTTACAGTGGGGAAAAGTTATAGGTAGCATTTAAGGATAGTATCATATCATTTGTGCATAGGATAAGGTTACGTTTTTCAATAACTCTCTTAAAGTGTATTTTCTACCCGAGGTTCCGCATACCTGAAAGAAGTATATTCGGGATAATATTCCGTCTGAAATTTCCTTTTTTATTTCTTTTAATTAGTATAATGACGCGTGGCACAACATTTTTCCTTGTAATCATGCTATAATATAATGACGTCACAGCTGGAAGACATATGCTTGAGTACGGCGAAACGTAAGACCACACACTAGTACAGCGTCTTGCACGTAGAGGTCTCTGAGAGATTTGAAGCGGGATTCCCTAATCGCTTTCTCGGCCTCACAAAATTGGTCTATATAAAAGGGGTCTCTTAAAATGGATAAATCCTCTCACTCTTGGATTAATGTATTTTTATACGTAATATTTTATTATAATTTAAAAACCAAGCCCGTTAGTACATTAAAATAATAAATTATTTCTAATTTCATTAACATTAACTGCTGCTTTAATTGCCAATCCTGTTAGTTAGGCAATTATAAAATGGCTTTTCGTTTTTTACCTGCCATGAAAAAAATTGATGAAAATCTGCTTATTCCAACCAACTTCAGAAATTCATTCTATTATTGGTTAACGTCATTAAAAACTTTGATATTTAGTACTTTATCTTAAGATTTACTTACATATAAATACAAAGAATATAATCGTAATCTAACTTACGGCGTCTCTATTTAAATGTGTTTCGTCTTCATATATATATANTATATATATATAATACCTTTGAAAACTCGCATTTTGCTTTCGTACGATATGAAATAGCATTTACAATTAGCCTTAAGTAGAACTTTAAACTCAATACCCCTATTTATACATTATTCCGAAGCCATTTGACATATTATAAAAAGCGTTTCCAAACTAATATATTTCATAAAATTTTTTGTTAATTTCACTGAAACCTGTAATAGTGGTGGGGCTGCAATTAACTTTTCTATAGACTTTTTGTCAGTAAAACTTATATAAATGTCGTTACTCAGAAAAACTACACGTCAGTTCACTTCGCCGCGGATAAGGGCGATGGGTTGCTTCATTCACGTGCCTTTGTCCTCTTTAATCCTCGCCTCAAAGGCATGAAATACCCCGTGCCACGGCGCCTTAACAGACTTAAAGTGGAGCTCTGTAGCGAGAAAGTGTAGCGGTGACGATCCCCCTTAAAATATACCTGACACGTAAGCTGAGTGGATACGACGTTCTCCGCAAGTTGCGATGCCATGTCGGGGGCCCCACCCGACGCTAACGCCTCAGGGTGGTAACAAACATAAATTTCATGCGTCCGAGAAGCCCCGGGCATAAGAGACGTGTGCTGGATGAGCGTGGCGGCAGAGGGGAGGTGTGTTTCATTTCCGTTTATCATTCAGCCGGGAATGACGTCATCATCCGCGGTATCTCGACGCCATGAAAAGGTTGGGGGGGAGGTGGTTTTACCCCCTCGAGGCGAAGGGAACGTCTTATCGTTCGGAATGAAGTTTACTGCGCGAGGGGTCTATCTCCACGACAGTTTCTGGTTCATATTATCGTCCTTTGCTTCCTTTGCTTCACTCCCTTCTTCCTGTACGCCTCGCCCGAGGTCTTATTCACCCCCACCTCTGTCATGTTCCTTACAGCTACAAGGAGCACCCTCTCAGAAACCACGCCCACTCCTGTCGGAAGGTCCCGAGGTAGCCCCTGGGGAGAATGGGAACTCGCGAGTTAAATCTCGGACTGATAAAGGAAGCGCCCAACTCCCTTCAGGGGATAGCAGACTCGCGCGCGCACGTGTGTGTTCGCAGCTATTGCGGTCTCTCCCGTGTTCCCGCGGAATGGTCAGCAGTTACTCCTTCCTTCCGGCTGCACGACTCTTACCGGAAGTATCGTCCCTTCCCAATTTTTTAACTCCGCCCCGGAAGAAACTGGCTATCTGACTAGAGAAGGGAAATTCTTTTATTATTTTCCTCCTATTTTTAATTTTTTTTTTATTGAACTCGTGGACTGCAAACTTAAAAACGTTCCTCGCTTCGCAAAATCTTTGCTTTTAATATATTAATATAATATATGCATAATATAATTAAGAAAGGGAATAACCAAAACCTGTATAAGTTAAATTTTCTAATTTATTTTTAACTTATCTTTAATGATACAACGTACGCAAGCTTATAAACAATTCATATAAAAAGGAAATAAACTAAAAATATTTATATTTCTATCAATGATACACTTAAAAAATATTCCATAAAATGACTTCTCAAAAACAGTCTTCATTCCTCAAAAATATTCTTAAAGCATATTCCTCAAAAATATTCCTCATTCCTCAAAAATATTCCTCATTCCTCAAAATATTTCTCAAAAACATTTCGCATTCCTCAAAAATATTCCTTAGAAACTGTTCATCATTTCTCAGAAACATTTCTCATTTCTCAATAACATTCCTTATTCCTCAAAAATATTACTTACTAGCTGTGCTCGCGGCTCCGCTCGCGTGGACTACAAAATTATTGCTTAGGATTTTTTAAAAAATTAAGTGGAATTCTTCTTATTGTTAATCTTCTAAATTTATACATATTATAAAACGCGACGTCTCGGTGAATTAAATGGTAAAAACACATAATAATATTTAACTCTTATATACAGATATATGCTACCTACACAATCTTTACTAAATGATATTGTTCCATCTTTAACGGTTTAGACAGCGTATTGCAAGAGAGCGCGCTGGAGGCAAACTTTTCCCGACTTGATTCACTATTATAGTTTGTGAATTTCTTGAGATATTTTCTCGCTATAAAAAGTAGCCAATACCACCTTTCAGCACTTCAACTATTTCTGTGCAAGAAGTTACGTCGATCTGTCGCTCGGTTGCGACGTTACGTTGTTATTCCTTTCGTGTACTTTTTCATTTTCCAATAAGAATTTCCCTAAGGAAATGAGACATTTTTTGGGGATAAAAAGTAGCATATGTCACTTCCCGGCCTTCATCCTATAACTTTACAAAAAATCACGTCGATCCATTTCTGCGTTGCGATTTATTCCCCCATTGACGCAGTTATATGTTCCTCGGATGAAATTTTTTTATTTATTTTATTTTTTATGATTTTTTTATTTTTTGATTGGTTAGGGTTGTAACGAGGTGGGTATAGTTTATATTGGATGGGGTAGCGTGAGGTTCACATGTTCCTCGATTTTTATATTTTATAAATTTTTTTGATTTCTTGATATTTATGAGTTAGGGAGTGGGTGGGGTGGGGAATATGGTGAAGTGACCATAGCATGTGGTGTGATGTAGTGGTTGGGTGGAGGAAGGGGGATGAGGATGTGCGAGGTGCAGGATTGTGTTTCGGGGGAGGGGGAGTGTCATGATCGCGGATTCGCTCCAATCCGCTGGGCCTGACTCGGTGCCTCAATTCTGATTACAATGCTCTAAGTTTAAATGGCTCATTTTTGAATGACACTCGAAATTCACTTTGCTGAATTGAAAACTATATCAATATTTTTTTTTTTTTTTTTTGGGGATTGTTATACATGTTTTCGGATGTTTACAATTTTTTAAATTTCTTTTACTTTTTTGGCAGATTTTTGAAATATTAAATAAATTTTAGATAACAATTTTTTTTTAAATTTTAAGTGGAAAGGCACTGGGTTAAGGCCAAATGTCACGGTCAAGGTCACCGTCATCCAACATGGTGAACAAAATGGCCACCAGTCTAACAGATTGACAGAGCATGGACATGAACGATGGTGACGTTCGGGAGGGGGAGGGAATACGACGGTATGACCGAAGGCGATGGGAGGACTCGTGTTGCTTGGCGAGATGTTGAATAGGGTGATGGTGATTGTGGGTGGGTAGTGATGAGAAGGAACTTTAAGATTATGTGATTGT
>NQII01003525.1:131755-219170 GCA_002778355.1 Clitarchus hookeri
GTTGCTTCTGAAAAATATATTTAATAAATTTTAAAAATGTTTTTTTATAAACTTTTAACAGTTTTCCGAACAATTTTTTTAGACAGTCTTTTTAATTTATTTGTGTTTTTTGGAAATTTTGGTCATTTTTATGTTTAGATTACGGGGGTCAAGGTCAAAGGTCAAGGTCCCCGACATTTAACATGGCGTACAAGATGGTAGCCGATTGACCAGAATGACAAAGCCTGAACAACTCCGATCTCCATTGCCCTACTCCCATGTCCCAGAAGTAATTATTTATTTTACTTGTAATGAGGCTCGTAACACACATTATGAAGAATATGCATTATGATTTCTTTAAGGTCATATGAACAGCGATACAAGGCATTGTGGGAGACGGTAGTTAAATATGTGTTTTTGGATTTGACATTGCTTAGCTTTTTCTATTTTTCAAGCTACGACACAAAATTGTCCCATAACAATAACCTTTCATCTAACAATTCTTCGAAAGGTTTTAGAAAAAAGTGCCTTTTAATTTTACACGGTTGTGGTAGTTTAATGTTAACAATAATTCACAGTACCTAAATAATGTTAACAAAAATATAATTCCCCATATAACAACTTCTTTTTATAGAGAAGAAATAGTTGTTTCATTTCTAATATTTACAACAATAATTACTTTTTGCGTTTCCAATTATTCGGAATCCACCTTTTGTAGCTTAATTTTTGAGCTGATTTCGAATGGATATAAGAATTGATATCTACCAAATGCTGAAGTTTGGAAGTAGGTATTGATTCTGCTCTGCGGCGTGAGACACCAGCACATGATGCTAGCCCTCAGTGATAGGGCGTAGGAATACGTCGACACTGTTGTCTATAGGTCCAATTTACNCTGCGGCATGAGGCGCCAGCACTTGATGCTAGCCCTCAGTGATAGGGCGTAGGAATACGTCGACACTGTTGTCTACCGGTCCAATTTACTACTAAATTACACTGGCTTTGTGTGAGTTCACATAATCGAATTTTATTGTTGCTTGAACAGGTTAACTGGTACATGAACTCAAGAGACAAACTCCCTCCCTTTCCCTATGTAGGCTACNTGTTGCTTGAACAGGTTAACTGGTACATGAACTCAAGAGATAAACTCCCTCCCTTTTCCTATGTAGGCTACATATGGTTTGATGCCGCGACTGACATTCGAGGGGGGGGGGAGATTTTTCGCACTTGGTGTAGAACTACTTATCTGACACTGCAGCGCTGAATTCCCTCGGCTGGTGGCTTGGAACTGCTCTCGAACTTGGTGGGCGTCTCGGCGCCTGGCTTCGAAGTTCCTTCTTCCCGGGTCCAANCCGGGTCCAACGCAGGACTCTGTGTTTGACGATGGCCGGCTGCCGACGACGACTGCTCGCGAATTCGCTCCGCCCTCTTCCGTGTACATCGGCCGACTGCCCCCTTGCTCCCCCCTTCGTGTGGTTTTGTAGCGTCCATCACCATATTCAACTTGCCCCGTCTCTGCTGTATGTTTTCGGGGTGCTTGTCGTCCCTCCGGGTCATAAAACACGTGGCTGCTGCTCGTGTGGTCCGCAGCCGGTATGGCGTCGTTCCTTGGTTCTGGCCTGGAAGTTTATTGTCCCCATTCTGCACGCACATCCGCTAAAAGCTCTCATGGTTTATTGTGGTATAAGCCTGCGACAGGCGCAGCTGGTGGTGGGATCTCGGTGTCCCTTAGGCAGCTGCAAAATGTAGCTGTGTTCATGCCCGGGTGCCTTCCATTGTCTCCGGATGTCGTCTGCACATGCAGGAACAGTTGCACGTGCAGAAACTTTTGGTAGGGTGCCTTTGCAGCTGCGAGGTTCCTGGTGTCACTCTGCCGGCACGTCCACAAAACCCTTAATCCTTATTGCGGTCGTACACCCACGAGCTTCGCCAGAGCGTGTGTTCTGACGAATAAAATATAGGGATGCAGAATGCGTCAAGGTCATTTTCCTTAGTTTACGAATATTTTAATTTTACTTCTTAACAACAGCCTTTCAAAATACGTCACATTTCTTTTTAAAAATAATTTCGATGCATTTTTTTAAGAAAAAAACAACCATTTAGAATACTGTCGAATGAAGGCAAATTTATGACTTGAGTACAGAATCTCTTTTTTGTAAATATGCACCTATTTAGTGGCATTTCTCTTTAGCACGAATTATGAAATGCTTGTATATAAATTAAACGTGTGTATTAAATGGTTCCTTTTTTTCTAGTAAATAGGTACTAACAATTTTTTTGTAACCATTTGATTTAATTCTATTAATGGCAGAAGACCTGTAATATAATTATGGTTAAACGTATGACACAATTATTAATAAAGTATACCACCTCAATCATTAAGTAATTTATTTTTTCAAAAATATTTTTTGGTTGTATTTGTTAATATGTATCCTATTATTACATAAGTTGGCTTGCAGGGATTTTGGGATTAATATTTTCTTTAATAAATCTACATTCACTGTAAAAATATGTGAAAATGTTTCTGTTTAGCAAAGACATAATTATCTTTAAGGATGTTTTGTTTAAAAAATACAAAATATTATTTTAATTCAAAAAAATGTTAAAACATACTCAAGTCTGCTGCTATTGTTTATTTTTCTGTGTTAATTTTGGTTTATGGCAATATTACCTTACTTAATGGTAAAATGAAAATATTTCCGTGAGTATTTTTGCCGTAAAAATATTTGTCTACTAAACGGATGGTATAACTTACTGAAAATTGGGGTATCGAATAACAGATTTATTAGATCATATACATAAAGACCAATAAAAAAAATACGGAAAGAACCCTAAGAAAAATTATAATATTGAATTCATTTAACGTCAATACAATGTTATCGTTGCAATTAATATGTATTTAAAACTTAATTATATTTGTGAACAACCAAACTTTTAGTGGTTCATATTTAACGAACAGTTCAGTAACCATAATGGGCGTGACTGTGTCGCCTTTATCGATCTCTTGATGTTATTTCTCAATCGCTCAAAATAATTCCAGGTTGGCGTGAGCTGTAGCTACCGATGTTTTGCAATGTCCGAACTGTCAGTAAACCGGTAGGATCTCTGCTAAACTTATAAAACGTAGTTACTGGAGTAACTGGTAATCTTTCAATACTATCGAGAGCTTGGTAGAGAAACAGCTAGTGCAAATTCGAGTAGTTTTCACGGACTTCATTGTATTTTTATTTATCTCACTTTTACGATACCTTAATACAGAATTATTTGGCTGGAAATGATTCACAAGTACGCTAGACAGAAAAATCATACACAATGACGTAATTGCATGGCTGCCCTTTGATGTGGTCGTAACCCATTCTATCACTGCCTGCGCAAGGCTCTGGGAACACGCCATGTGTCTGATTAGCTACTTCATGCTGCAAGAGCTTTCTTATTGGTTAGGCTTCCTGCTGCAAAGATATATTGTGTTCCTAAGAAGATGCTATATTTGTTTTTTTTTTTTTTTTAAACACGTAAAATTCAGTTGTTGCAAATGATAATTTTAATGGCTGTCAATAAACTACAGTTTCGGTTATAAATTTAAGATCCAACTAGACCAGGTTCCGAACCCACATTAATTGGGCTTTAATTCTGTATCTTGGCAACCACGACTATCATAAGAGTTTTGGCAATTAACTTACTTTAATTATTATAGAAAGTTTGGTGTTTCGCATTGACCTGTATTTGCAAAAAAGTCAGCTTATGCAGATTTGTTGGTGGAAATTGCTTTATTGAGATTGTCTTTGACACTGTTAATCTCAATAAATACATTAAAAAACACTGCGCTAGTTCCAACAGTTCAGACCAATTACAAATGAACACTTTAACTGTTAATTCGAAGGAAGTTGACTCGTTTGCGCTACAGCTAACCAAATATATGTCAGTAGTTCACCATGGTTATTTTGCTGCCCCGAAGTGTCTGTAACAATGGACACATAAGATTGTTAGCTAACCATAAGTTTACTTACTATAAAATAAATATTTGACTGTACCATGGTATTTATAGTTTTGACGGCAACGAATCTAATTAGTTGAACTTACTTAAAAAACAGTAGTGCATGCATCCATAAATGCGTTTAAATTATGCTGTGACTCTAGGATAATTATTCGACTCATTATGTTATTTTCAAATATTTCATGTGGTTAAAGGGAATAAATGCACGTGTTTGGAGAAACTACAGATTGGTCGAGAGAACAAAAACATTGTTCAGTGTGAATTTATTTTCAAGCAAATGTATTAGAAGCGGCAGGTAAACAATTTTCTTGGCATATGCCTGTACAAATCCATATAGTGTGTTTTTATGAGATATTTTATCTCCTAAAAACCACAATGCAATTGTTTTTTCTTTATATGTGTGGAAATGTTTGTTTCAATGTGCTTTCTGCCATAACAGTTTATTGTGTGCTGTAGTGATCAGGTTTTGTCACAGTGTATTTTTAATATAAACATATTCAATATTCCACATAATACCACTTATCGCAATAACGTTATTAATATATACCCTTTCTTAATAATACGTAAATTCAACAGGAAATCTTGTGTTCAAATTAAAATATGTACACGCGTACATATCTCTGAGTATAAGATGTTGTATAGTTACACGTTGACCTTGCATAAAAACATATGATGATTGTGGATTTTATCATAAATACTTTATTAAATTTCAATGATTTTATCAAATTATCTAGAAAATTAATTGAAAATGAAGTTTAAGTATGTAAATTTCATTCTGTACTTGTTCGGCATTAAGTCAAACCTATTGGACGGATTTTTCAATATTGCTAGGAATGTGGGAAGTCTTAAACCGATACTTAGAAATGTATCATCCTATATCACAAGAAATATGAAAAGTAAAAAATTTAATTTTTATATGAAGCTTTGTTTCATAGCACGCAATTTTATGCACATATAATTTGTATTAGGCTAATGTTACATTGCTATTTCGTTATGTTGGTAGATTAAAAGCAAATTGTACATAATCAGTATTTTATTAGTATAATTTTATTAATTTATTTGTTTATTTACGTTAGTTAATTAATTTTTATTTATTTATTTGTTATCATTAGTGTATTTTTATTTTATTTCTTTTATTTATGTTATTACAAACACCACAATACAAATACCTCTCATGCTTGATTGTGGGTAACAGATGTGTTTATTTTTCATCTACCAGATTCATTTACAAATCCAAATTCCCAGTGGGCAAAGTCGCGGGCAACAAATATATCTATCTTCCAATTACTATCGTCTACAGATACCTGATATTCACGAAGTGTTCCAAGCAGGCTAGATTTAAATGAGCTACGTGTACACCGAACTTTATCTTTCGGTTATTGACCTCGCGTATATGATTGAATATTTGGATACTCTTTTTCTAAACATTTGTAGGTTTCGGGCTGGAACTTAAGACATGGGACCGATAAAATTATCCAGTGGAATACATTGTTCAGAAATATAATGATTTGAACTACATATGGCAGACACCCTTTCCGCGAAAATAGAGTGTCCCTACCAATGTCAACGACATATTCATTTCCGATGTGGCCGAAGTGGTGGTCAAATACTTCGTTTTATTTCATACTGCACAACGTAGACAAATGGAAAATTCTAATTCCGATCGTGTGAATCCTCTGTTAACAACAGCCAATAAAATAATAGTTTTTACCATTCTTCCAACTTGTAGGTTGTGGGTAGCCTTCAAACGTAAAATGAGTTATCAATTTTCACTAAGGCCTAAAAGGTAGTTAAATTTGCTTGGCTAAAACTTCCGCAAAATACGTGGATGTAGCTATTGGCATTGTATATTTGTTTTTACCTCGTCTCAGGTCCAAACTATCTAAATAGATTTTGCACCACTTAATAGGTTGATCTTTATAATTCAGCTACTTTTTTTCATACTGCTGCATAGTGTTATGGTGTGATCAGGCCTTACCTAAATGGCTTGCCTGATCACACCTTCAAATATTAAACCTGGAAACGAGCGTGATTGCAACGCCACCATTTGGTCGTCGATACTTGCGAAAGAAGACAGTTGCAGAAATCCCCTCTACCGACCGGTAACTGAGCAGGGCCGTAGAACCACATACTAGATATAGGCCGGCGTAACACCCGGAACGAGCGTCTGTCGTCTGTCGTCTGTCGTCTTTAGTCCTTTGGGCGACCCGACCAGCGAAGCAGACCAGGAGTATGGGTGTGTCCGGCCGGCGTTAACCATCTCGCAGAATCAGCCTTCGGCTGCAACAAGGTGATGACTTTCCAGTTAGGTTTAATTAAAATGGCGTGAATCATCATAATTAATTAAATAATAATCATCATAAATTCAATGTAAAGCGCCCGCGATCAATAGTAATTTAAATTGCAACTGTATAATCTCCATGTAATACAACCTTATCAGATACTGTTGTGCTCTACCGCCTCATGAGTCATTATTTGAGATACGCCCCCAGCCCCCCGCATAGTCTCACATTGACATACTACATTGTTATTAGTTCGAAACAATGGTGGAGCCTTGGTTTCTCCCTACTCTCTCGCTGCCTTGCAACAGATTCTTTACCCTCCACCCGCATTAAAATAAATTCCCTACCCACCCACGCTAATTTACGTAATAATAATAGCAAACTCTCAGTCACGCCCACATTTAACCTTAAAACTTATAACTTTTAAGAATAAGTATAATTAACGTACTGTAATAATGTACTACTTTTTAATAATAATTTACCTTTTTAACCCCGTATATAAACACTTAAAGCAATTATTTGAAATCTAAATAATAAGTGGTACTCAAATGTAAAGAATTTCCGTGTAAACCTTAAGTCCCTAGTTGCGTATATTCACATGTAAACAATATATCCAGCTATACCAAGTTAGTAATATAAATTAAAATGTTGATCACCTGTGTACGCTGGATAGAGTTATTTGAAATTTAACTATTAGTATCATAGTAATTCGTAATCCTGTAAGCATATTCAGTACAGTAACTTTCAACTCAGGCTAATTTAATAAACTCCATACCGTACACCTTATTGTACGTAGTTAGCTATAACTGTGCGCAGATAAAATAAATATATATATTTTCCAACTTTCCCCTTAATATAAATACTATATATTTAAGAACATTTTTAAGAAACTTCTCATATCATGCTTAATAATAAGGTATGCCAGTTAACTATGACAATTTTTTGTACGCTGATATTAAGCCCGTATTGCGTTATGAGTTACCAAGCAGAAGGACGATATGTCGATGACCCAAGTGCCGAGACGACATATTCCCTCGTCAGCACCTTTCCGACTATATGAAATTTGTAGTGTAACTAAACTACCATATTCACTCCAAGGACGCTTATTTTTTAGAACCCATAGTGACGCAGTTAGATGGCCTTTTTGCTAGTAATTGTAATGAAGTTACGGCGGAAATTACGAATGATGTGCATGTACCTGCAAACTTTTTATTATTAGGCATTAATTTGTGTTAGTTTTTCCCTCATACTGTTACATTTTGTTTCCTCGAATATTCAACGCAACTCTTAATGCCGTAGAAGTGAACAGGGAATTTTATGCATAATATAATATCGGAAGGAAAATAAGAACAAAGACAGTGGATTAAGCCTACGTCGAGAATAAAATACTGGACTATGGGCAATAACAGAATTGTTAGAAGAAACAAGTTTATTAATTGCAAAAGACTTCCAACATAAAATATCTCTGGAATCTATTTGACAAAGATAATTAACACCAGTCACTGTACTATTGTGAGGAAGTCTGTAAAAACAAACTTCGAGAATCCCAGGTCCATTATGAGCAGTCACTCCCTGAAGAGTAAATTTGTACATAAAACTAAGGAGAATGAAGCTCTCTTCTGCAGTCGTAACTTACTTTACGAATACAGTACTGAGAGCTGCCGCGGAATGTCGTTAGTAGTATATAACTGTTTGTCTGGAGCAGTGCATTTCTCAATAGTGTGAAATTTAATTAGTTTTCACAGAGCCATGAGGCGAGTACGTTGGCATAAGAGAAAACATATTTCAAGGCCTTTTTTTCGGAATATAGGTTCTTTCGATTGTGATGTTATGAAGGACGATATACATAAAATATCGCAAAAGTAACACATTTTTAACAGGGAAATTTATGCAATTTAAACTCTACTGAGGGAGACTAGGCTTTCATTAAAAAAAAATGTCAATATTAATTTTTGATAACAACATTCATGTTTGATCAAATAATTTCATTTCGTGGTATGGAGAAGAAATAGGTTACAAATTTCTCTACTGTCGGGAAAGTATACTTTTGGGGAGCATAACAGAGATAAGAATATTACCCCTACTAGTACTTTATTCCCGTACATTGTGTCATGCTCTGATTTCTGCTTATGTGTGATAAATGTCCAAGAGTTTTTCCAATAATTTTACACCAATAAATAATTACTTCAATACTTTTCTATCGAAGCAGGGTGCGAAATATTTCCTTTAATTGGCATTTGATTGCCTCTTTGCAAATGTGTTCTTGAAAAATGTTTTGAGGCGCTCCAAGTATAAAATTATTAGAGTAATTCTAAAGTATTCGTGAGCGATAGCTGTTTCACAACTAACTATGGTATGAATGCCTTTCAGCTAGTCTTGGAATTTCAAAAGCAATATCTTGCTGTTCACACATTTCTTCAATAGCAATAAAAATATCAGTGACCTCTGCCTCTGTTACGTTTCTTTGTTCATCCAAAACCTCAAGAAGAACATTTAAAGCGTGGATGGGTACAGAAATTAAGTAAGTATTCACAGGCTGCAACATGCTGGCAACATACTTGAGATGTACAGATTATCTTTGTATTATTTCGAAATAGATTAAGAGTAAGATCACTGATCGTGTCACATTGTCAAACTGAAAAACACCGCAGCAAGTATTTAGACTCTCAGAGTTTCCTTGATAATCAATCAATGTTGTGAAAATAATCATATTGACTTATATTTTTCAGTCCATCGTGTGTCGCACAGTAAGGAGATGTTTGGCATAAGTTTTCTATGCAAAACATACTGTCTTTAAGATGATATTTCAACCTTCAAATTCCTGTTATTATTATTAACCCTTTGCACAGCAGTAAAATCATTAAGAAGAGTTAAATGGGAGTGAAAGCAACGTAGGTAAAATTGCAAGGTGTTTTTTGTTATATATAAAACCATCTTCAGAACACCAGATGTAACTCTTGGTTGGGGGAGGAGTTGAAACTAGCGTCCCACTCCAAAAATCCACAAACCCATATCACTTCCATATGATGGCCGTGACACACACAGAGTCAATTGTTAAAACACTTAGTAAGGTAATAATCTGAAAGGAAGATACATTAACAGTAGATGCATAGAATTTTTGGGAATTTATATTATACTCGTAAAAACTTCAGAATCATGTGTAAAATGGAACGAACGGAGGTTTTATATTTTATATATTGACTGCTGCCACAATGATAAGTTAATTATATAATTTTCATTACCAGTTCACTCTATTCCCTCTTCAGAGCTATGAACAGCGTGTCAAATAACATTCCCTCAAATTATTAATACAACATAATTCAAAACTTTTATAGCATCTACAATGGTACTTAATAAAGGGACTCTTTTCATGATTTATTTGTCTGCAGAGTGTAAGCAGAAAATAAAAAAAAATTATGATTTTTTTTAACAGCATGAGAATATGGAGTTCTTTAAGCATATTTTATTAACTCGCTTTGTTAGAGTGATGAATCTCAATCACACACTTTGAAGGAAATAAGCATATCGATAGTTAATATTAATATGAACTGTTTCTGCTGCAACCTTATTCAATTAATTGATTCTACTTAATTTAAAAGCACTTGATGTAGCTTGAAGTGTGATGTATATCGCAGTCTTTTATTATAGTTTGGTTGTTTATTTTATTTAGAAGCCAGTCGTGTATTTTTTTTTTTTATTATTACAAGACTCGAGGCTGTAACCCGAGTTCATTCAATCACAAAATATGTACTATTTTAGGCATATATGTATATTTATTTTTGAAAATCGTGATTTTGCGTAAATTTCTGACCAGCATATCGTATTTTTACTATATACATCTGCAAGAAGACCAAACTCTTTTATCATCAACGTCATAAAAAGTCAGCCACAATGGAAATACCCGTTATTCAGAGTTTTTGCTCAGCTGTCATGCCGTTGTTTCTATTTCTGAAAATACTTGGCTTGGAGCGAATCAAATCTCAAGAAAACGATGACCTACACATTAACATAACAGGCAAAGAAGAGTTTTTCAAATTGCTGCTTCCATATTTCTGCTTTATATAGAATTCTCTTTTATTTGTCCTATAAGTTCTCTTCAAAGGGAAACATTTCTACTTTGCGCATGGTCATTTTCTACCTCGCTGGTTTTTGGTCCATTGTTTGGGTTGTCGACACACTCCTCACATACTCATGATTCCAATTTGGCGAGATCCTGTGAAGAATACTTCACATGGATGAAGTTCTTCCTTTCATGAATTGGAAAAAATATCTTGATTTCAGCGTATTTATATAGATTAGGCTTTCCAGCATACCAGTGTTTCTGAGTTGCGTTCATTCCAAAAGTNGATGAAGTTCTTCCTTTCATGAATTGGAAAAAATATCTTGATTTCAGCGTATTTATATAGATTAGGCTTTCCAGCATACCAGTGTTTCTGAGTTGCGTTCATTCCAAAAGTTTCTATTTCCCAGACGATTCCGACAATATCTGGTTTATTTCAAAATTATTGGCGGATGTAATCACGAAGATGGTACTTTTGATATTTGGACACGATTGTGCTGCTTTGTAAGTTCGTCAATTTCAGAAATCAAGAAACTGGACATTTTTATGGGGAAAATTGTCATCACAGAATATGTAACTCTGAGTGCGGCGATGTTTGNCCCGGAACGAGCGTCTGTCGTCTGTCGTCTGTCGTCTTTAGTCCTTTGGGCGACCCGACCAGCGAAGCAGACCAGAAGTATGGGTGTGTCCGGCCGGCGTTAACCGTCTCGCAGAATCAGCCTTCGGCTGCAACAAGGTGATGACTTTCCAGTTAGGTTTAATTAAAATGGCGTGAATCACCATAATTAATTAAATAATAATCATCTTAAATTCAATGTAAAGCACCCGCGATCAATAGTAATTTAAATTGCAACTGTATAATCTTCATGTAATACAACCTTATCAGATACTGTTGTGCTCTACCGCCTCATGAGTCATTATTTGAGATACGCCCCCGGCCCCCCGCATACGCTCACATTGACATACTACATTGTTATTAGTTCGTAACAATCGTGGAGGCTTGGTTTCTCCCTACCCTCTCGCTGCCTTGCATCAGATTCTTTACCCTCCACCCGCATTTAAATAAATTCCCCACCCACCCACGCTAATTTACGTAATAATAATAGCAAACTCTCAGTCACGCCCACATTTAACCTTAAAACTTATAACTTTTAAGAATAAGTATAATTAACGTACTGTCATAATGTATTACTTTTTAATAATAATTTACATTTTTAACCCCATATCTAAACTCTTAAAGCAATTATTTTAAATCTAAATAATATGTGGTACTCAAATGTAAAGAATTTCCGTGTAAACCTTAAGTCCCTAGTTGCGTATATTCACGTGTAAACAATATATCCAGCTATACCAAACTAGTAATATAAATTAAAATGTTGATCACCTGTGTACGCTGGATAGAGTTATTTGATATTTAACTATTAGTATCATAGTTATTCGTAATCCTGTAAGCATATTCAGTACAGTAACTTTTATCTCATGCTAATTTAATAAACTCCATACCGTACACCATATTGTACGTAGTTAGCTATAACTGTGCGCAGATAAAATAAATATATATATTATTCAACTTTCCCCTTAATATAAATACTATATATTTAAGAAAATTTTTAAGAAACTTATCATATCATGCTTAGGAATAAGGTATGCCAGTTAACTATGACAATTTTTGTATGCTGATATTAAGCCCGTATTGCGTTATGAGTTACCAAGCGGAAGGACGATATGTCGTTGTCCCAAGTGCCGAGACGACATATTCCCTCGTCAGCACCTTTTCAACTATATGACATTTGTAGTGCAACTAAACTACTATATACACTCCAAGGACGCTCATCTTTTAAAGTCCATAGTGACGGAGTTAGATGGCCTTTATGCTAGCAATTGTAATAAAGTTACGGCGGAAATTACGAATGATGTGCAGGTACCTGAAAACTTTATATTATTAGGCAATAATTTGTGTTCGTTTTTCCCACATACTGTTACATTTTGTTTTCTGGAATATTCAACGCAACTCTTAATGCCGTAGAAGTGAACAGGGAAATTTATGCATAATATAATATCGGAAGGAAAATAAGAACAAAGACAGTGGATTAAGCCTACGTCGAGAATACAATACTGGACTATGGGCAATAACAGAATTGTTAGAAGCAACAAGTTTATTAATTGCAAAAGACTTCCAAAATAAAATATCTCTGGAATCTATTTGACAACGATAATTAACACCAGTCACTGTACTATTATGAGGAAGTCTGTAAAAACAAACTTCGAGAATCTCAGGTCCATTATGAGCAGTCACTCCCTGAAGAGTAAATTTGTACATAAAACTAAGGAGAATGAAGCTCTCTTCTGCNCAGGTCCATTATGAGCAGTCACTCCCTGAAGAGTAAATTTGTACATAAAACTAAGGAGAATGAAGCTCTCTTCTGCAGTCGTAACTTACTTTACGAATACAGTACTGAGAGCTGCCGCGGAATGTCGTTAGTAGTATATAACTGTTTGTCTGGAGCAGTGCGTTTCTCAATAGTGTGAAATTTAATTAGTTTTCACAGAGCCATGAGGCGAGTACGTTGGCATAAGAGAAAACATATTTCAAGGCCTTTTTTTCGGAATATAGGTTCTTTCGATTGTGATGTTATGAAGGACGATATACATAAAATATCGCAAAAGTAACACATTTTTAACAGGGAAATTTATGCAATTTAAACTCTACTGAGGGAGACTAGGCTTTCATTAAAAAAAAATGTCAATATTAATTTTTGATAACAACATTCATGTTTGATCAAATAATTTCATTTCGTGGTATGGAGAAGAAATAGGTTACAAATTTCTCTACTGTCGGGAAAGTATACTTTTGGGGAGCATAACAGAGATAAGAATATTACCCCTACTAGTACTTTATTCCCGTACATTGTGTCATGCTCTGATTTCTGCTTATGTGTGATAAATGTCCAAGAGTTTTTCCAATAATTTTACACCAATAAATAATTACTTCAATACTTTTCTATCGAAGCAGGGTGCGAAATATTTCCTTTAATTGGCATTTGATTGCCTCTTTGCAAATGTGTTCTTGAAAAATGTTTTGAGGCGCTCCAAGTATAAAATTATTAGAGTAATTCTAAAGTATTCGTGAGCGATAGCTGTTTCACAACTAACTATGGTATGAATGCCTTTCAGCTAGTCTTGGAATTTCAAAAGCAATATCTTGCTGTTCACACATTTCTTCAATAGCAATAAAAATATCAGTGACCTCTGCCTCTGTTACGTTTCTTTGTTCATCCAAAACCTCAAGAAGAACATTTAAAGCGTGGATGGGTACAGAAATTAAGTAAGTATTCACAGGCTGCAACATGCTGGCAACATACTTGAGATGTACAGATTATCTTTGTATTATTTCGAAATAGATTAAGAGTAAGATCACTGATCGTGTCACATTGTCAAACTGAAAAACACCGCAGCAAGTATTTAGACTCTCAGAGTTTCCTTGATAATCAATCAATGTTGTGAAAATAATCATATTGACTTATATTTTTCAGTCCATCGTGTGTCGCACAGTAAGGAGATGTTTGGCATAAGTTTTCTATGCAAAACATACTGTCTTTAAGATGATATTTCAACCTTCAAATTCCTGTTATTATTATTAACCCTTTGCACAGCAGTAAAATCATTAAGAAGAGTTAAATGGGAGTGAAAGCAACGTAGGTAAAATTGCAAGGTGTTTTTTGTTATATATAAAACCATCTTCAGAACACCAGATGTAACTCTTGGTTGGGGGAGGAGTTGAAACTAGCGTCCCACTCCAAAAATCCACAAACCCATATCACTTCCATATGATGGCCGTGACACACACAGAGTCAATTGTTAAAACACTTAGTAAGGTAATAATCTGAAAGGAAGATACATTAACAGTAGATGCATAGAATTTTTGGGAATTTATATTATACTCGTAAAAACTTCAGAATCATGTGTAAAATGGAACGAACGGAGGTTTTATATTTTATATATTGACTGCTGCCACAATGATAAGTTAATTATATAATTTTCATTACCAGTTCACTCTATTCCCTCTTCAGAGCTATGAACAGCGTGTCAAATAACATTCCCTCAAATTATTAATACAACATAATTCAAAACTTTTATAGCATCTACAATGGTACTTAATAAAGGGACTCTTTTCATGATTTATTTGTCTGCAGAGTGTAAGCAGAAAATAAAAAAAAATTATGATTTTTTTTAACAGCATGAGAATATGGAGTTCTTTAAGCATATTTTATTAACTCGCTTTGTTAGAGTGATGAATCTCAATCACACACTTTGAAGGAAATAAGCATATCGATAGTTAATATTAATATGAACTGTTTCTGCTGCAACCTTATTCAATTAATTGATTCTACTTAATTTAAAAGCACTTGATGTAGCTTGAAGTGTGATGTATATCGCAGTCTTTTATTATAGTTTGGTTGTTTATTTTATTTAGAAGCCAGTCGTGTATTTTTTTTTTTTATTATTACAAGACTCGAGGCTGTAACCCGAGTTCATTCAATCACAAAATATGTACTATTTTAGGCATATATGTATATTTATTTTTGAAAATCGTGATTTTGCGTAAATTTCTGACCAGCATATCGTATTTTTACTATATACATCTGCAAGAAGACCAAACTCTTTTATCATCAACGTCATAAAAAGTCAGCCACAATGGAAATACCCGTTATTCAGAGTTTTTGCTCAGCTGTCATGCCGTTGTTTCTATTTCTGAAAATACTTGGCTTGGAGCGAATCAAATCTCAAGAAAACGATGACCTACACATTAACATAACACGCAAAGAAGAGTTATTCAAATTGCTGCTTACATATTTCTGCTTTATATAGAATTATCTTTTATTTTGTCTTATAAGTTCTCTTCAAAGGCAAACATTTCTACTTTGCGCATGGTCATTTTCTCTCTCGCTGGTTTCTTGTCCATTGTTTGGGTTGTCGACACACTCCTCACATACTCATGATTCCAATTTGGCGAGATCCTGTGAAGAATACTTCACATGAATGAAGTTCTTCCTTCCATGAATAGGAAAAAATATCTTGATTTTAGCGTATTTATATAGATTTGGCTTTCCAGCATACCAGTGTTTCTGAGTTCCGTTCATTCCAAAAGTTTCAATTTCCCAGACGATTTTGATAATATCTGGTTTATTGCAAAATTATTGGCGGATGTAATCACGAAGATGGGACTTTTTAATATTTGGACACGATTGTGCTGCTTCGTAAGTTCGTCAATTTCAGAAATCAAGAAAATGGACATATCTATGAGGAAAACTGTCATCACAGAATATGTAACTCTGAGTGCGGCGATGTTTGTATGATCAACAGTGAGATATATTGATGAGAGTAGATCAACTTTGATGTCCAGTCAGGTCGTATTTCTTCCTGCACATCAAACTGCTCTGTGCAGAACCCGTGCAGTTGCTAGCGAAATAACTGCCAGCATTTTGAAGCCCTTGAGAGAAACCTACTACTGCCTGCAGGAAACAATGGTTATGGTAGACTCCCGTTTTGGATGCCAGATATTGGTTTCCTTAATATCCAACATGAGTTATCCTACATTTCACACATATATAACTAATGAAATATTGATGGATACTACCCAGAAAACAATTTACGTTAATAATAAGAACGTACAAAAATAACTTATGCGGATAAATGTCACTTGTGTAATTATAACATTTATAACTTTTCTTCGACAGTGTGTTGATAAGAAAAGTGAGAAGACTGCATCTCTGCTGCATAAGTTAAGCTTCAAGATATCTCTTATCCCAGCCGTCATGAAGGAGCTGCGAATGTTCTGACACCTGGTTTTTGGAACATTTCTTGGAATTTAGTACTTCGTGTTTTTCCTTCTTGGATCGCACTAGACTCTTCTCATTTATGGGTTACCTGGCAAACATAGGTATTATACTTATTTCGAAATTTTCTACCCAATATATGTTTGCTGAAGCAACATTCGCCAACAAATTGCAATACCTCCATTACATATTTTTCAGAGATTTCGTTGTCATATGACACATAAATTGCATGAAGTTAGAACATTTCATCTTGTCAAAACTAAACTTTTTGTCATTAAGTGTAATCCAAGATTTTCTGAAAATTCTTTTTTGTTAATTATAAATTTTATATAATTAAAGCCGATAATGGTGTGACATTATAATCTATTATAGTAAGTTTTAAAAAATTTATATATATATATATATATTGACACTCTCAAGAACAGTGTCATAAGATCCGTACTCATTGGATTTACCTGTTTGGAAGGTTCACATCTTTAAATATTAGCACCTTTGTGGACGTTATTTCACTATCCACATTTCTATAAACATTAAAAGATGAGTCGATACACCGTGATCTTAACTTCATGTGTCACCTTCTTCAATCACAGATCTGTTTGGATTATATCTTTTTTTGTTGACAGACGATACTTTTGTATGTGGGTTTATTATTACGATTACATTATAAAACTATCATCGTCCTGAAAAGATATAAACCAAAATGTTAGTCAAACATTGTTCATACTGGCAAGAGCTGGTCATGCGTGATTGACGCACGACATAGCTGCAGATTGTAGAAGAAAAGCCACGCGTTTTAGAAGGTCGGTGTTCGCGTTTTTTTTTTCAATCGTGTGAGTGACAAATGTAGGTTTAAAGTCACTTGAATCAGCTCAATTTATGTTTCCATATGACTGTATTACTGTGAACACTCTCCGAATGCAATTACCATTACAATTGTTTATTTTAATTGTGCGTATGTGTGAACTGGTAAGTTTGGTCGCTTACACATAAAAAACAATCCCTACAATTATTATAGCACAATACTTAATCACACACTTGGTGTACTATAAGATCAGTACACCGAATGAATAACTGCTCTTTGGAAAAAGGTATGCCTAAAACTATCATAGGCCCTTTGATTTTTCTTTTCTTTATCAAATTCAGGGGTTTCAGATCTCTAGTAATTCTGATGTAGCTCAATTGTGTTAATATAAATTTATATCTGCAACAAATACACAGCCAGGTTTCCCACCGTATCACATGTCCAAATTTCACCTGAGACGTGATATGCAACGTCGTGAATATCCTTAACTATAATATAATCAGTTGTATTGAAACAGTGGTTATTTGTTACTCAATAATTTACTTCAGTACAATTATGGCTTGTGTAGTGGATGTAGAAATGCAAAATGTATTAATATTCAATAAATAATGAAGTGTTCGATCTCTGTGTTGGTTGTAATTACTTCTTAAATAAATACTTCATTATTCTGTAAAGTCATTCTCGGTTGTTAAAAATTATATTGGCCTTGAAAAAACTATTTGTCTTATCTACATTCCCGGTGTGATAGCGGGGAGAGGTACGTGGTAACAGCAATTCTTCAAATAAACTTTAAGATAGATAGATTTCACTAAAAATATTCCTATTATAATTTTAAAGCGTTCTAAAAAAGACAAACATATGAGCCACATGTTTGTGTGTGTTGTCTTTCTGGGGCATATACTGGTGGTCCAGGAATATAGGTCACATAATGCTTTGAGAAGTGCTCACGAAACCAATTAGGAAAATAAGCATCACATTTCATCCCTCCCCTCTTGTGCAAGGCAAGAAGCAGTGGTGGCAATGCAATCAGATAATGAGCTGCCCACGAGTGCTTAACGCATAGTTGTGAGCTCCTGGCACTTGTGCACAAATCACAAAGATAACAACAACAATATACACATTGATTCATAAATGTGAAATTTATGTGCAACATTCATGTGTGCCATTAATGCATGCCTGACAGTCATTACAAAACTTTAATAGCTATTTCAGAAATGGAGTATATGCAGTCGGATAGTGCACGAGTTTTGTAGAAGCAGGAGGTGGCGAATCAACAATTTGATCCAAGAATTTGCTGAGCTGGCCATATATAGCATGATACTTGAGACCGGATTGTATGCTGGTTGAAACAGAGGGCAAGTTCAGGCTACATACTGTTGATTGTTGTATAGCTGAGATACAGATATTTGAAGTGTGTTTAGACAATTTGTATGGCTTGCACTCGGCATGTGTATTCAAAGTGGTTGGTACATTTTGCGTTCTGTGATGTTATGGTACCGGAGACAGTGCCTGCTTATTTAAATTTAAATGCAATTAATGACGTGATCTGGTGAAAACCTAAGTAAATGGAGATAAAGTGGAGACATTTGGGTGCCTCTTGACATTGTGGTCTTGAGAGTAGGTGACGTTGAAAAGAGGTGAGGATGGAGCAGCGCCGGAATACATGGCCAGGGTAAAATGCAGATCCTGGAGAAATCTTGCTTATCGGCTGCTTCATCCTGTACGGTTGCCACTTGCAAAAATCTGGAAGCGACAGCACCGGGTATATAAAACAGTTCTCTTCGGTGGGAGGAGATTAGTCTGACCACCATACCACCGCGGCTTCAGTCTAAGTATCTTTCGTAAACTAAGACGCCCATTGAAGTAAGATGTAAGGTTTCGCGATAAATTTGGTTTCTGGAGCTCGTCGAACCGCTATCTTGTGTGTCCAAGCAAAGTGTTTTATGAATGTTAATCAATTTCTCCAACTGTATCATGTTCCATCATTTCTCCATATTTTATATTTATTTTTATTTCTGATGCGAGATTAAGTTAATAATTCGTCCGTTTGTTAAGACTCCCACAATGACTGACCACACATAAATGTTTTCCGCACTTTAAAAAAATACTACTTTAACTCTATTTTGTAACTAGAAAATGTATTACTTATTGTACGTAATCAGCAGGGTCCCTAGCGAAAGCAAGTCCAAGAGCAAGAAATATTTCTACTCCCTTCCCCCCATACTAGTGGCCATTTAGGAGTCTCATTTAAGCCGATTTATATAATTTTTTTCGTCTAGCAACGTTAGTATTTTAACACAAACTTACGATCGATATGTTCACCAGTAATAAGTACTTACTAGCAACGAGGGTATATGTACCGGATATCTGTGTTTCAAACACAGTCTATTGCTTCATCAGCAAGAGATAGAAAAATAACCAAACTCCTAATTATTTGTGTGTTTCTAAATTAAATAAATTTTTTAAAATGTNAAATTAAATACAGTTTTTAAAATTTACTTAGCATTATAGCCACTAGTAAAAAGAGAGATTTAATTTTTAGTAACAGTGCAGAATTCCAACCAAGACAATAAAACGATAGACACATGCGAACCCGAACATTTCACATAATTATTTCGACTGATGTGCTTTTGGTTCCTCAACAGAATCTCACTGAATTTTATAAATATTTATGGTTAATATCTTCTTAAATTATTTTAAAATTCCATAGTAACGAAAAGTGAGACGTAGCTTTCAACAATTTGAGGCAGCTGTAAATTACTAGTTCACTCAATTTTCTGTTAATATTTGTGTGCAGCGTGTAAAATATCATACATTCCGATGATAAATGCACAATTTTTAAACACTTTTATGGCCTAAAGCCTGGTACTTAATTAATAAAGGTAATTAAGGAACTTTCTTTCATATTTAAGGATTCTGCAACTTGGGAATTATGAAAATCTTCCAACCAAAATCATATTTTATCAACTTGGATCGTTATAGCGAAAAAACCCAATCATACATTATGGAGGACAGTTTTATTACTGAAATGAAATAGAAAGGTTGTCTCACAAGTAAAGAATGGCCTACAGATTGATAACTAATCAACATACGAACTCTTATGCTGTCCGCTATTTGAATAATTAATGCCACTTAATTTAAAAGCACTCTGATGTAACTTGTAAGGTGAGGAATATCTCAGTCTTTTACGCGAGTTTCTCACATCAAGACGTCTTCGCCGAGAGAGTTCTCAAAATCTTCAAGATTCGCGGCTGTAAATCTAGTTGACACAAAACTGAAAAGCTCTTACTTTAAACATATATATATATACACATAAATTTGGTTTATTTCATGATGCGAACATCATAACTGTACAACATTTATCTGCTAGAAGACACAATAGCTTCATCATCAGCAATATAACAAGGGGAGCCTCGATGGAAATAGCTGCAACTCCAAGAAAACTTTGCTCAGCTGTTAAGCCATTATTTTTAGTTTTTCAAGATACTTGGCTTGGCACCAATTAATATTCAACAGGATGACGATCTTCGTTTTTACAGAAGACGCACTACTGGCGTCGTTCAGATTTCTTCTTACATATTTCTGTATGTTGTAGGTAACTCTTTTCTTTTCTCCTACGAATTCTCAAAAACCAATGTTAATACTCTGCGCATAGCCATTTTCTTCCTCGCTGTTNCTCTTTTCTTTTCTCCTACGAATTCTCAAAAACCAATGTTAATACTCTGCGCATAGCCATTTTCTTCCTCGCTGTTTTCTTGTCCATCGTATGGGTTGTCGCCACACTTGTCACCTGCTCAAGCTCCCGACTCGGCGAGATCCTTAGAAAAATACGTCACGTGGATGAAGTTCTTCTTTCCACGACACGGATCAAGTATCGATACGTCAGAGCATTTATCTGGGTAGAGATTTCCAGCATAGCAGTACTCATATGTTGTCTTTACTCCTTGATTTACTATTTTATAGATGAGGCCGTCAATATCTGGTTTTTTCCAATAATATTAAATACTGTTATCACTTGGATGGGAGTTTTGTTATATTTAGACGTGCTCCTGCTGCTTGGGAAGTATATGGATATCATAAACCAAGAAACTGAAAATTTGTGTAAGCACAGCGGCTTCAGAAATGATGTCACTCTTAGCTCGGCGACGTTTGTATGCTCGCCAATGAGCTTGATTGATGAGACTATNTCACATAATTATTTCGACTGATGTGCTTTTGGTTCCTCAACAGAATCTCACTGAATTTTATAAATATTTATGGTTGATATCATCTTAAATTATTTTAAAATTCCATAGTAACGAAAAAGTGAGACGTAGCTTTCAACAATTTGGCAGCTGTAAATTACTGGTTCACTCAATTTTCTGTTAAGATTTGTGTGCAGCGTGTAAAATATCATACATTCCGATGATAAATGCACAATTTTTAAACACTTTTATGGCCTAAAGCCTGGTACTTAATTAATAAAGGTAATTAAGGAACTTTCTTTCATATTTAAGGATTCTGCAACTTGGGAATTATGAAAATCTTCCAACCAAAATCATATTTTATCAACTTGGATCGTTATAGCGAAAAAACCCAATCATACATTATGGAGGACAGTTTTATTACTCAAATGAAATAGAAAGGTTGTCTCACAAGTAAAGAATGGCCTACAGATCGATAACTAATCAACATACGAACTCTTACGCTGTCCGCTATTTGAATAATTAATGCCACTTAATTTAAAAGCACTCTGATGTAACTTGTAAAGTGAGGAATATCTCAGTCTTTTACGCGAATTTCTCACATTAAGACGTCTTCGCCGAGAGAGTTCTCAAAAACTTCAAGATTCGCGGCTGTAATTCTAGTTGATTCAAAACTGAAAAGCTCTTACTTTAAACATATATATACATATACATAAATTTGGTTTATTTCATGATGCGAACATCATAACTGTACAACATTTATCTGCTAGAAGACACAATAGCTTCATCATCAGCAATATAACAAGGGGATCCTCGATGGAAATAGCTGCAACTCCAAGAAAACTTTGCTCAGCTGTTAAGCCATTATTTTTAGTTTTTCAAGATACTTGGCTTGGCACCAATTAATATTCAACAGGATGACGATCTTCGTATTTACAGAAAACGCACTACTGGCGTCGTTCAGACTTCTGCTTACATATTTCTGTATGTTGTAGGTATCTCTTTTCTTTTCTCCTACGAATTCTCAAAAACCAATGTTAATACTCTGCGCATAGCCATTTTCTTCCTCGCTGTTTTCTTGTCCATCGTATGGGTTGTCGCCACACTTGTCACCTGCTCAAGCTCCCGACTCGGCGAGATCCTTAGAAAAATACGTCACGTGGATGAAGTTCTTCTTTCCACGACACGGATCAAGTATCGATACGTCAGAGCATTTATCTGGGTAGAGATTTCCAGCATAGCAGTACTCATATGTTGTCTTTACTCCTTGATTTACTATTTTATAGATGAGGCCGTCAATATCTGGTTTTTTCCAATAATATTAAATACTGTTATCACTTGGATGGGAGTTTTGTTATATTTAGACGTGCTCCTGCTGCTTGGGAAGTATATGGATATCATAAACCAAGAAACTGAAAATTTGTGTAAGCACAGCGGCTTCAGAAATGATGTCACTCTTAGCTCGGCGACGTTTGTATGCTCGCCAATGAGCTTGATTGATGAGACTAATCACACTGCAGTGTCCAGTCAGATCGTTGTTCAACCTGCACATCAAACTGCACGGCGCAGAACCTATGCAGATGCCAGCGACGTAACCGACAGCAAGCTAAAGAACTTGAGAGAGACCTACTACTACCTGCAGGAAACAATGGTCATGGTGGACTCCACTTTTGGCTTCCAGATATTGGTTGCTTTATTATTTAACATGAGCTATCATACGGGGCACGCAAATATAACCATAGATATGTTGAAGGACACTACCCAGCAAACCATTGACGTAAATACAAAAAACCTTTTAATCTCTATGATATGGAGTGTTCTGGCTATTGCAATCACTACTTTATTAACACTTCTACCGCAGNAAAAAACCTTTTAATCTCTATGATATGGAGTGTTCTGGCTATTGCAATCACTACTTTATTAACACTTCTACCGCAGAATGTAGGAAAGAAGAGTGAGAAGACTATATCACTACTGCACAAGCTAAGCCTCAAACGATCTCTCACCCCAGCCGCCATGAAGGAGCTGCGGATATTTTCACAGCAGGTGTTTGGAAAGCCAGTGGTTTTTACCGCTTGGGGATTTTTCAACTTGTATCGTAGTACTTTTTTCTCACTTATGGGTTACCTGGCAGATTACGTGGTCCTGTTAGTCCAACTACGCTAAAATAATTAGTTGGTTTAGTTTATAACATAATTTTTAGTGTTTGTTTACCACATAAATTGATTGCAGAAACTTCTATCTATAAATTAAAAGAAACGTATTATAATGTTTAGAAAAAGTTTATTACATCCCTTTTAATTTATATGAACCTGGAAAATTTAAACTTATTAAAACTAATATTTTTTTATTAGGATATTCCATGATTTTTTGTTCTCTCATTACGTCTACGAAAAAAAAATATTAAATATTTAATTATAAAATGTGAAAATAGAGCTACTTCCAAGAACCATACTTGTGGAATTTAGCAACAAGAAATAAACATTTAGACACACTTAGAAGTGTAGTTTTATATTCATTCTCATTAGTTGTTGCCTGTTTCAAAAGTTCCCTTCTTGAAACGTTTGCTTCTTTGTCGAAGTTTATGTACACTCTAGATCTCTATGTACACTGTAAGATGTATGCATACACAGTGTTCTTCACGTTATTCTCACCTTGTTTTAGCACAGAGATATTTCATTGTTATCTTGTGTTTAATATGTATAATATTAAATAACAATTTTAATATAATGGTCTTATTACGAAGCCCTTATAGTTCTGAAAGTGTTGAACCTTCAGTTATTTGTCAAACCGGTTCATTCTGGCGCGATCTATTCACGGGACTTGTAGTTTGCAAAGTCTTGCTCCTGAGTAGANTATTTGTCAAACCGGTTCATTCTGGCGCGATCTATTCACGGGACTTGTAGTTTGCAAAGTCTTGCTCCTGAGTAGGTCGATCTCGCGTATTTCTTTTCCATTGATCGAGGGAGTAACGTGCTTAGGTATGAAGTCATTGAAATGATTTCGAGTTTTTCGTATAACTCTACTCTGATAACTCTACGAAGGATTGTGTGTGTGTGTTTGTGTGTGTGTGGCTGTGTTGTATATTCTGATTTACTTGCAAAAACCCACCTCTGTAGTGACNTGTGTTGTATATTCTGATTTACTTGCAAAAACCCACCTCTGTAGTGACATTTTATATTTAACAGTTAGTCTTTGTTACAAAAATTACTAGCTAATATATCACTAAACTGAAAAAATATAAATGTTCTTTAACGATATACGTTCAAAGGGAATTACTTAACTAATCTATTTTTTATTTGCATTTCAAAATTCAGCAGTGTCACACATTTACTCAATCTGGAGGAGTATTATTGTATTAACAGTTACCTATACTCGCCACAGTCATATCTCAAGGTCACCAGGACACTATCACAATGCGAAGTCACCCCATTTTACTTGGTGAGTATCTTAAGTGGAATATGAATTTATTTATCAAAATAACGTGAAATTGTATCAAAAACCAACACCTCAGTAAACTTATTGCATGTGTAGTAGATTGGTAAATGTAATATATATTATAAGTATTCAATGAATACTGAAATGTTTCAATGTGTATGTCTTTTGCCATTCTTTGAGATAAATTATTTCATTGTTATTGTATCATAGATTCGCCTATTACAGATTCTTATTTTAAAAAATTTCCTGATTATTTTTTTCTTCACCTGTGTGGGCTAAGAGAGAAAAGTGGTTACTAAAACTTCTCAAAATGACTCTACTTAAAAAAATTTGCCTAAAACAATCCTGAATACTATAGATAAACGTTATACATCTACGAAGCGGTATTATCTATGAGTGTGTGTGTACGTTGCTGATGCCGGGCATTTACGCGTCGTACAGGTCTGTAGGTCACATGTTGCCAATAAATCAAGAAAAATATTCATCAACTTGTCTATCTTTCCATCATGGTGCAGCGCAATAGGCAATAATGACCATCAAAACAGGTGCTAAGCGGCCTATGAGTCCTATATTCATACTTGCGGGCCCATAGCACACTGTTGCAGCAATCACAATGTTATCTGCAGTGAAACCGACCGAGCTTCTTGTTCCCGACCTTAATGTGGCACTAACGTTTCTGCCATTTAGATACGGCAAACAACTGATGCGAAAATTAAATACCGATATCAGCTCCTGCCATTTTGGAGTCAGATAGAGGGCATAGATTGGTACAAGTGGCTGTTTACGATGGGGCAACTGAGAGCATGAATTTGCTGTGCTGTCGATGAGAAACCATTACCCTTAATATGCGATTAGATGTTGGTTGATAAGAAGGAAAGTGAGACGTTACAAAGTGTAAGTCTGGTTCCAAATCTTCACTAGAGAAGAATGTAAGGTTTCTTCAAAATCCAAATGTTACNTATTTGTCAAACCGGTTCATTCTGGCGCGATCTATTCACGGGACTTGTAGTTTGCAAAGTCTTGCTCCTGAGTAGATCGATCTCGCGTATTTCTGTTCCATTGATCGAGGGAGTAACGTGCCTAGGTATGAAGTCATTGAAATGATTTCGAGTTTTTCATATAACTCTACTCTGATACCTCTACGAAGGATTGTGTGTGTGTGTGTTTATGTGTGTGTGGATGTGTTGTATATTCTGATTTACTTGCAAAAACCCACCTCTGCAGTGACATTTTATATTTAACAGTTAGTCTTTGTTACAAAAATTACTAGCTAATATATCACTAAACTGAAAAAATATAAATGTTCTTTAACGATATACGTTCAAAGGGAATTACTTAACTAATCTATTTTTTATTTGCATTTCAAAATTCAGCAGTGTCACACATTTATTCAATCTGGAGGAGTATTATTGTATTAACAGTTACCTATACTCGCCACAGTCATATCTCAAGGTCACCAGGACACTATCACAATGCGAAGTCACCCCATTTTACTTGGTGAGTATCTTAAGTGGAATATGATTTTATTTATTAAAATAACGTGAAATTGTATCAAAAACTAACACCTCAGTAAACTTATAGCATGTGTAGTAGATTGATAAATGTAATATATATTATAAGTATTCAATGAATACTGAAATGTTTCAATGTGTATGTCTTTTGCCATTCTTTGAGATAAATTATTTCATTGTTATTGTATCATAGATTCGCCTATTACAGATTCTTATTTTAAAAAATTTCCTGATTATTTTTTTCTTCACCTGTGTGGGCTAAGAGAGAAAAGTGGTTACTAAAACTTCTCAAAATGACTCTACTTAAAAAAATTTGCCTAAAACAATCCTGAATACTATAGATAAACGTTATACATCTACGAAGCGGTATGATCTATGTGTGTGTGTGTACGTTGCTGATGCCGGGCATTTACGCGTCGTACAGGTCTGTAGGTCACATGTTGCCAATAAATCAAGAAAAATATTCATTAACTTGTCTATCTTTCCATCATGGTGCAGCGCAATAGGCAATAATGACCATCAAAACAGGTGCTAAGCGGCCTATGAGTCCTATATTCATACTTGCGGGCCCATAGCACACTGTTGCAGCAATCACAATGTTATCTGCAGTGAAACCGACCGAGCTTCTTGTTCCCGACCTTAATGTGGCACTAACGTTTCTGCCATTTAGATACGGCAAACAACTGATGCGGAAATTAAATACCGATATCAGCTCCTGCCATTTTGGAGTCAGATAGAGGGCATATATTGGTACAAGTGGCTGTTTACGATGAGTCAACCATTATCCTTAATACGGGATAAGATGTTGGTTGATAAGAAGGAAAGTGTCACGTTACAAAGTGTAAGTCTGGTTCCAAATCTTCACTAGAGAAGAATGTAAGGTTTCTTCAAAATCCAAATGTTACNACGTTACAAAGTGTAAGTCTGGTTCCAAATCTTCACTAGAGAAGAATGTAAGGTTTCTTCAAAATCCAAATGTTACGAGATCATTTGGACATCGGGCATGACATAAAATCAGCGTTTTCATTTAAATAAGTTTAATTTTTTTGATCCTGTATGGTTTTTTCTGATGTTGTAATGCTGGAAAAATGATTAAGTTGTTTTATATGCATTTAAATAATGACAATGCCTGTTTAATAATTATCGGGGTTTCCTGGACTGAAGCGGACACTACAAATCAGATAAAAGGTGTCGTTATTAATTGGGTTTCAGTTATTGGTTGAATCATGAATGCTTGTGTGTGTGCGAAAAAGTGTCTCGCGAAGGTTTAGGCTTATACATTATTTCTTGTTAATTGATTTAGTCACTGATCTGGCGTTATGAACTTCGTTACTAATTCACTTTATTCCTGATACCAAAATAATCTCGTGCATTATACATATGTACTGTATCCGAATACACTTGGAAGTATTATTTGACGTATTCCTACCCAGCGTACACGGTTGAATATATTACGTACTTGTGCGTAATTTATGTTCTCTACTGCACACAGCTAAGCTCAAAGGCCAACGATCTTACTTTTGAGTCAATTCTTCGAAAAACGTGTTATAGCCTACGACATAATTGGTTCATATATATGTAGTTAAACATATAGCCTACAACATATTGGCTGTGACAATGAAACAAGTGTCGTGTCCACATGAGTACAGCATGCATCATAAAAGGTTTTGTTTGCAACACCTGAAACTGTACATTAACGAATATCTACATAAATAAGAAATAATTAGGTAGGTCCATTTTACATAAATTATGTAAACTACTCTATGTTGCGAGATGTAAGTTATTTATATATGGTTAAGTGAGTTTCTATACAGGTTATTTCTCATGATTCCTTTCGTAATCTTGTCGTAAGTTGAAATATGCGCTTACTCCGTGTGTTCATGTCTGTGCCTAAGAATTTGTCAGATGGTTCATGGCTCCCCCTAATGCAGCCGTTGGATATGCCAATTGCGCTAGTGCTGTTGTTAACGTCCGTTTATTGCTTAATAAACAAGTAAAACGAATCTTTGAACAAGGGAATGCGAAATGTAGTCAGAAAGCACACGAAGGTAAAATTACTGCTCTTTTCAGCTATCTTAACCGCAGTCGGTTTGAGAAAACCCACCGACTCTATAGTTACTGAGGCCGTTCCTCTAGTGTCCCAGAGAGCGCTACTTTGAGTCATAATGACGTCACAGAGAACGCAGTCTTGTTGAATAAGAACGTCGGAGAGAGCGCGAGAGAGCGACAAAACAGAGAGAACACGAAGTTGTGCACTCGCTGGCGCTCTCTCGCACCCTCCTTGTTTAAACTCCCACAATGATTGGCCACACACAAAAGTAGTGGGCAATTAAAAAAAAGTACCACTTTAACTCCGTTTTGTAAATCATAGAGAAATAATTTAATTTACGTATTCAGCACAGTCCCTAGCAAAAGCAAGGCCAAGAGCAAGAAATATTTCAAAGCCCTTCCCCTCCAAACATATTGACATTAAGGAAACTCATATTAGCCACTGAATATAAATTATATTCTATAAATGTAGTATTTAAACACAAACGCATACCATAAAGAAAACTGTTTTTATAGAAGTGAAAAACGTCTGTAATAGCAGGGCTGAATAATGGCTTGCAGATCGATATTTAATAAACATACTATCTCCTTTGCATTGCTGCTAATTTGCCTTATGGATTATACTTAATTTAATATCGCTCAGGTGCATATCCTCACAGTATTTACACTGCTTTCAAGCGGTTCTTATTATTTTTTGGCGCTAACCAGAATTCAATAAGACGACGAACTACGCCTTCACAGATCACCCACGGTTGGCATTCTTCAGAGTCCTGCATACATATTCCACCTAATGTTTTAAATCTCTATTTATTTGTTATATTAGATCTTACAATGTAAGTAGATATATTTTATGCATCGCCATCTCCCTCGGCGCCTTAGTGTCCATTGTTAGGTTTGTCGCCACACTGTACACGTGTTCAAGCTCTCGTTACGGTAAGATCGCAAGAATAATATGTCACATGGAATAAGTTCTTCTTTACACATCTAGGGCCAAGTATCGCCATGTCGGCATATTTATTGGGATTCAGTTATGAAGCCTGGCAGTATAACTTACTTGTTTTCACACACTAAATTTATTTTTCTAAGGGAGTTACAAACTATTCTGGTTTTTTACGAAAATATTGATTGATGGTATCTCTATAGTGGGATTTTTTTTGTAACTGGACACACTTCTAATGCATGGGATTTGTATGGATTTCATAAACCAAGAAACTGAAAATTGGTGTATCATGGTGTTTTCAGAAATGATGTGCAACTGAGCTCGGCGGAGTTTGTATGCTCGCTGATGAGCTCTATTGATGAGAGTAGCCACACTTCAGTGTCCAATCACATTGTGGTTTAACCTTCACGTCTAAATGCTACGGTTGGAACACACGCAACTGTTAGTGACATGATAGTTATTATGCTGAAGCACTTGAGAGAAACACTATCTTACCTGCAGGAAACAATGACTATGGTGGACTCCACTTTGGCTTCAAGATGTGAGTTGCTTTAATAGCTGACATTAGCTATATAACATGGTATGCATAGATAACGATAGACATGAGAATAAACAACACTCAGAAAACCAATCATACAAATATTGCAAACATTTCAAGGTATGTAATATTTAGTAATGTTGCTTTCTCAATAATCTCATCAAAAATGTTTATTCCACATTATTTTGCAGAGAAATGTGATAAGTCAATTTCAATGCTACACAAGTTAAGCCTCAAGAGATATGTAAGCCCNAAATGTTTATTCCACATTATTTTGCAGAGAAATGTGATAAGTCAATTTCAATGCTACACAACTTAAGCCTCAAGAGATATGTAAGCCCTTGCGCAATAAAAGTGCTGCAAATATATTCTCAACAAGTGTTCGAAAGACCAGTGGTTTTCAGTGCTTGGGAGATTTCAGTCTAGACACATTACTTTCTTCTCACTTATGGGTAATATGGCAAATTATGTGTTCCGGTAAATGCAGCTACACTTAGTTGATGATATTCTGCTATATGTTTTTGGGACGTAAATTATTTATTTGCAAGTTTGTTTCATTTATAAGTCAGTCTTTAACAGTTCTTTTAAATATATAAAAATGTTTACAAAGCGTCTATTATTATATTTCACATTATTTGCACAATTAGTGAAATTTAAACTTTCATCAGAATTAATATCGTGGTAATAATGATATTCACATATTTTTTTGTGTTGATAGATTTTCAGAAGAATATGAGGAATGTTATTGATAAATAACAACATGTGTCACAACACTATTAAAAAATCGTATACATGTGTTGGAATAAATATAGACAGATTTATAAATGGTATCTTGGGATCTATGATCACTAGTTGTTTTCTGTTTGTAAAATTACCTACTTCAAATATTTGCAACTTTATCAAAGTTAACGTACTTGCGAAATTTCTTTATACAATGTAAGATGAGAACATACACTGTCAGATATTTGCTTCTTATGTCATATTATTTTATCACACATACATTTTTTTATTATTTTATTGGGTATGAAAGAGGTGATAGGCTTTGATGACATTTTGAATTAATACGGTATTGTAATGTATGTAACATAGACTTGATGTAGAGAAATGTGCTGTAATTCGTCTAAATACGTCACATACTTGCGCAAACTAAATAGGTGCATTTCTCGGTTAATACTCCTGCCATCTGGTCATGCGACATAGTTGCATGTCGTTGTTGGAGGTTATTGTAATTCAAAGTCTCACATCTCTGTTGTCGATCGTTGAGATTTTCTATTTTCTGTCGAGTAAGTGACATGTGCAGGTATAGTGTCATTTAAAAGATATGACCTTGTACTCGGATTACTTCTATTGAAGTTATGCTTTCTTTTGGTAACTGTAATAGTGTGTGTGCGTGGCTGTGTTGAGTTTTCCGATTTTCTTATATACTCGTACAACTACTCCTAAACTAACAATAGAAATTAAAAAGCATTACTTACTTCATCGCACACTTGGAAAGGTATTTGATAACTATGAGCGTTATTCGGAATATAAGGTCCGATTTATTATAAAACATAAACCATCACAGGTTTTTTAAAAAAAAAACGTTTTTTATTTAATTCCTTACATGTTTCTCAATTTTTTTTTTATAGTTTCTATATTTGTTTAAACGTTTGTCATAACGTTCTGCAAGTTTTGTATGCTTAAGTCATAGACGTCTGCCGCCTGTGAGGATAACCAGCCTGTAACAATTTCTTTCACCAGATCATCTGTGACGAATTGCTTGCCTACCTAAAGGCGTTTGCCTTTAGGTGGTGCATGATTCTAAGCAGTTGCCTTCTCGTGGCCACCACCGTGCAATACCGAAAGGTGACTGTATATATTGCTGACATTGTATTTACATGGTGTCAGTGAGATTGGTGGTCTAATTTCGGAAAATGTCTAAAGACTGGCTCTAGACCCTTGGTGTGCTGCGAATTTCTGAGAGTTTATTTTGTTCGCGCTGCCCTCTGGTCGCGCTGCAGCCGCCACGATTTAGAAGTTTTCCTATTCGTTCCAAGTTTATTTGCCACATGAAGTTCTCCTGTAGCTGGTGTAGTAGGGATTTCGACACGACCAGTGGCAGTGGTCTTCATGAGCTTCGTTCTCATCCAACTGAATATAACGATGCCCTACCACTACCAGCCAAGGGTGGAGCACATTGGCCAGATGAAGAGTTGAAGCTACCTGCGAGTGAAGAGTTTTATCACCCCCCCCCCTCCCGGGGGTGAAATATATCAACTTAGCGTTGGTGGCAGCTATCCATGCTACTAGGTTTTCTCAGGGTACCGCACCGGAAAGTGGCCCCCTGAGATTAAACCCATCTCAAAGAGTGGCGCATTTTGTGACTGAGAGCCAGATTCACTGAGGTGACTTGAGTTGGTGGCTTTGTGAGAAGTGAATGCAAGAACTCAGGACTGTCCTCTGAATCTGACCGAAGGGGAAAACAAGGAGGAGAGGCGGTAATGACTTCCCGCCTCTGCGTGGCCGGGTGGATTAACGGGCTACGAGGTGATTAGTCCACCGGGTTTGTACCAGACCTGTGCATTGCCATAATTCCCCTGGTGGGACCCCTCGTAGACGGCAGGAAGGGAGTAAACGGAACTCAGCCGGTTTGAGGCCAACGGCCTCAGGCTTCTAGGGGCCAGCCCCTAAGGTTTATTAGTTAGTGGACAAGGAGTTGTGACAGTAGTGAAAAATTGTATTAGTATCAGTGTTGTGTTTGTGTGTAGTGTGGAGACTTATTCAGTTAATCACACAAAAGAAACTTGTGTTAAGGTAAGAGACTTGTGATAAGGTAAGAGACTTGTGTTAAGGTAAGAGACTTGTGTTAAGGTAAGGGACTTGTGTTAAGGTAAGAGACTTGTGTTAAGTGAGCGTGGGGAACCATAGTGTGTGTTCCGCAGCAGCGGAATTACTATGGCGTCCTCGGGCAGCCCTCGTGGGCATCCCAATCCGGCCATGAAGGAGGCATTGGGCCTCACGACACCTGATAAGCCGAGGACTCTATAGGAGAAAAGGAAAAGATTGACTGGCTTTCTCAAGGGTGAATTTATTGCCAGAGAAGTGACTGAGGCTGCAATAACATGCCTACTGGACCACCAGTTGACCTGGGCAAGGTATACTATGTCCGCCGGTAAGAAAAGGACCTACTGGAAGATATGAAAAAACATACATGGTGTCAAGCCAAGTATAGTGGACTCTTGGATTCAAGAAGTTTATGACCAGGAAGACAGGATGGAAGAATCAGAAGAGGAGGACGAAACAGTGGAAGAAGTACAGGAAATCACAGGATCTGAAGGCTCACGAGAAGTGTCCTCTGATGAGGAACCAGACCTGAAGAAGGCGACCAGAAAAGTCCAGGAGTTTATTCTTGGTGGGAAGAAAGGGAAGCCCCTCAAGACTACCAGGTTGATCTTCCCGGAAACTCAAGATTTGGAAGTGGTCCCCAGATCGTCTTCGTTGAAGACATCCACAGTAGTAACAGAGATGGAACCAACTCCTAGAACTTCAAGCCAAGAAACTAAGGCAAAAAAAAACTGAGGTTTCAGATTCCCCATGGTAAAGGCAGCAACTCATTAGCCAATGAAGAGTGCAATGTCTAGGAAATTAATGAAAATACGAAGGAAATGGTATCGGCAATGATGGAGTAGAGCTTGAACAAGAGCTCCAAGATCAACTCCACACAAGCTAACTTGCTGATTCCTAGACTGAGCCAGTTTAAAGGAATGAAAATGAAGAGTTAATGGGAAACTGTAAAAGAATTGGAAGGCTTAGACAAAAGGAAAAGGCCCCATCTTCGAGGCAAGAGTTCCTGAAGACAGTCAAGCCAGTAATTCCAGGGGAAAAAGAGCTACGCACAGGCAGCTGGAACGGAGATACGAAGACCAAGGCCTGCTAAGAAAGTGGTTCTACTGTATCCAAAAAGTGAAGATGTCACAAGTACGGAGACAAGAGACAAAATAAAGAGTGGATTTGACCCAAGGGCTGATGGGCTACAAATCCGGAACATGTGTGGAATCAGAGGTGGAGGCATCATGGTCGAGGCTTGTCATGACAAAACCCTGAAAATGATTAGTGATACTTCGAAGATCCAGGCATTGTGTCTAAAATAAGAGGCACCAAAGAGGCATGGACCAAAAATCGATACATACGATGTACCTTGGGGTGAGGACAGAACTGGACTGACTGAAACCATATTCAAGAAGACTTTAATGGTATATGTGGAGGCAATAACTTACAAAGTTTCGTTAAGGCCGTGACTGTAAGTCACATAACCGGGAGACTGAACACGGACAGGGTGAATGTGGTGTAGCAGTTTGACCCACAATCAAGAAATGCCCTAATTGATAAGGAAAGAGTATATGTGGGGTATGACAGCTGTAGGGTTAAAGACTACATTTCACTGTCGCGCTGTTACAAATGCCAGCAATGGAGGCATATTGCTGGCAAATGTATATAGGTGCACTCCACCTGCTCGTGCTGTAGTGATCTGGGACATGAATTCAAAAACTGCCCCAAGAAACAAGAAACCAGTTCCACGAGTATATGCGCCAACTGTCGAATAAAATGTCAATAGAGTGATCACAGAGTGGACACCCGAGATTGTCCAGCAAACCAGAGAGCCCTATCCGTGGAAGACTCGAGGATAGAATATGGAATCTAATAATATCCTAAGGTGTGGACAATTAAATATGCAACAGTTAGCAGCGGTCACAGAAGAACTAAACAGGATTGTTATGGAGCAGAGACTTGACATTGTAATGTTCCAGGAACCATGTGTTCCTTTTGATGATGTGGGCCTGCGAGGCGATGAGTTTACTGTTGTCGTTCGTCCCCGGGCTGGGGTATGTAAGGTCAACAAAGACGAGGATGTAATATCAATGACAAACGTATAGGATACACACCATGTGTGTGCACAAATAACTAAAGGAACAACACAGTTTTAGATGGTATCCTCATACTTTCAGTTCGGGGACGACGCACAAACCCATATTGATGGTTGGGAGATCATAATCGATACTTTGAAAGGAAAACCCTTAATCATGTGCGCTGATGTGAACGTCAAATCAGAGTTATGGCATTCACCCACGGAATATGAAGCAGGAGATTTGGTAAGCTGTTTTTCCTGGCGAATGATATGGATGTGGCAAATAAAGAGTGAAATTTGCCGACAATTGTCTCGCAGGCCCATGGCACTGAATTATACCTGGATATCACTGATCTAAAAAGGAAAGCTATTAACAGTATTAAGGAATGGAATGTACTTGAGGAAAGCTCAAGTGATCATAGATTGATCATTTTTGTGATATATGTTGCTTGTGGACATCTGCCTCAAATCATTGAAGGTGAGGTGCGATATTTAGATAATATGGTTGACTGGGTGGCCTTTGACCGGACCCTGCTGGATAAGCTAAAAATAATGGATAACAAGCAAGCAAGTATTGATGATCGTGTCAGAGAACTAACTCAGATAATACATGACACATGTGAGGAGAATCTGGCGAAAACATCTCGAGGACTACCCAATATGTCCTGGTGGGATAAGGAATTGGATCAAGAATGCAAAGCCTTGAGGACACATAGAAGGAAGTTGCACCAGCTACATAGTGAAGAAAGTGTTCAATTCTCACAGATATATAAGGTGAAAAAACAAGCTTATTTCGCCAGGATCCGAAAGAAAAAGATAAAATCATGGGAGGACTTCGTCATACGGGCCAGTAACGAAGATCCATTTGGTATTGTGTACAAATTGGCCTCAGATAAAACCAAGAGAGCAGTACTGCCAACCTGTATGAGAGTAAAGGGAAATCTAGTCATGGATCAGAGAGGATCCACGGAGGTCCTGCTCCAAGCACTACTGCGTGATGACTCCATGGTTGAGGAGGAGGAGCACACAGTGAAGAGAAAGACTACGAAAATAATTCCAGAAGTGCAAGATGCCCTGGAGTTTGAGCTAGAAAAGCTGAAGAAGATTGTCTATAATATTAAGAATGGGAAGGCACCAGAACTAGATGGAAGAACATCAGAAATCTTGAAAAGTTGTTACTCCCGAATGAAGAACGTTCTTCTAAGTATATGTAATGACTGTCTCCGAGCGTGTGTGTTTCCTTCCTGCTGCAACCTGTGATACCTAAGAATTCTGCAGAAGGAAAACAAGAAGGAACCATATGACACAAAGCCCTACAGACCTTTGTGGTTGCTTCCGGTGCTGGGAAAAGTGTACGAGAAATTGATAAACAGGCTACTAGCAATGACCTTAGAAGCAGAGGGTTAACTAAATGAACACCATTATGGCTTTAGGAGAGGTACCGGCACTGACTGTGCACTTCATGATGTAATGGAGAAGATCAGGGGTACCTCTGCCAAGTATATTATCGTAATATTCCTCGACATATCTGGAGCGTTTGATAATGCCTGGTGGCCGAAAGTGATGCATCGGTTGAAGAAAAAGAAACCTCCGGCTAACTTGTACAGGGTGATTCTGGATTTCTTCTGTGGAAGATGGAGTATTTATTCATCTAAGACTAATCAAGCGAGGAAAGAGCTTACGAAGTGATGCCCCCAGGGGTTGGTCCTTGGACCATCCAATGGAACGTCCTTTTCGATGGATTTCTGTAGATAAGTCTTCCGACGGGGTTCACAGTGTTCGGGTACGCAGATGATGGTCTGGTCCTAGTCTCAGGAAACTCAAGACGTGAACTATAGATGAAATCAACTGAAATCATGACCAAGGCCTGGAACTGGACTAAGACTTCAAAGTTAAGATTCTCAATAGAGAAAACGAAAATAATGCTTGTGAAAGGGAAGTTAGTGCGTTATCCGACGGTGCACTTTAATGGGAGCCCAGTCCAATATGTAAAAGAATATAGGTATCTCGGAGTCACCATGGACTATAAAATGAAATTTTTAAAGCACATTGAATTTGTGCCACGGAAGACAGTCGTGGTGTTCCAGAAACTTCGAAGAATTGGCAATACCAACTCGGGCCTCCACTATGGCACAATAAGGGTCATATACAAGGCGGTATTCGAAGCCATTATAACACATGGATCTGTGATGAGGCATCACCAGGCAGCACTTTCGTCACATAAAAGAAAACTACTAAGTGCTCAAAGAGCGGCATTGCTGACCATAACGAGTGCATATAAAACTGTGTCTAATGAGTCGCTCCCAGTGATAACTGGTGTTCTCCCAGCTGATATATTGATCAAATACAGAGGACTCTCTGTGGAGAGGGCACGAGTCGGAAGGCTGACAAAAGAATATCAAGATCTTATAAGGAACGAGATCCTGGATGAATGGCAAAATAGCTGGACCAACTCAGAAAGAGGTAGGTTAACCTATGAGTTGTTGCTGAACATCAAGGTAAGGATGAGCTGCAAGTGGACCATTGTGAACCACTATAGCATGCAGTTAACCAATGGACATGGGAACTTCAAAGCAAAGTTAAACAGTCTACAAAGCGTGCTGTCTCCGCTGTGTGATGTATGTGGTGTCGATGACACAGTACGTCACGTACGAGGAGACTGTCCCAAGACAGAAGACATGAGACTTTGGCTTGAGGTACAAACTCAACTAAAGGGCATTCACTGGAGATCTGAAGATGTAAAGGCAAGAAAAGGTATCCATAAGTTATGGAATAAATTTGCAACTCTAATCGGTAAACGATAAGAGGAATTTGATAAAAGGTACTACCAAAATTCTGAGGACCCATAATGGGTTACTCAGGTAAAAGTTCATAATACAAGTAAACTGGAGAATCCCTAATTGGCGAGGAGGACAGGTTTTTAAAGACAAAAAAGGTAAATAATTTGTACAGGCATATAGAAAGTGATTTGCCTAAATAAATGGACAGAAAAAGTGCAGTGCACTTTTTACTCTTCGGAGTATAGTTACAGTGCGGTAGGTTTGGAGGGTGCGCTGGCCTTCGGGGCTTAAAAACCTGTCCATGCTACCGCAGTACCAGGGTACTGCACCGGGAAGTGTCGCCCTGAGATTAAGCCTATCGCAGAAAAGTGGTGCATTTTGCGATTATCAGCTGATTTGCTTGGTGATTGAGAGAGGGCTTAAAAGGAAGTGAAGAACATATCTCAGAACTACCCTCGGAGTCTGAACGCAAGGGAAGACGAAGAGGACAGTGTGGTACTGGCTTCTCGCCTCTGCGTGGCCGGGTGGATAAACAGGCCACGAGGTTATTAGTCCACCAAACCTAAGTTAAGGTTTGTGCATGGCCATAATTTACCTGGCGGGATTCCTCGTGGAAGGCGAAGAGGGGATGAAAGAGTAGTCGGTCTGAGGCCTATGGCCTCAGGCTTCTCGAGAGAACTCGAAGAAGGAATTAGATTTAAGGACAGAGTGGACTTGTGTGTAAAAGGGACCTTTGTGTATTAGAACAGTGGTATATTTTGTGTGGGGTGTTACAGCGTAAGCACCCCATTGTTAAGTGATATATACTTGTGTACGGTGATGCCGTTGTGTGGGTCCTGTAGTTCAGGACCACAATGGCGTCCACAACGAGCCCATTTATGAGGGGGAACCCCCTATTACAAGCATTGGGGACCACGAGGCTGGAGAAACCCCTGTCTGTAAAGGAAAAATGGGATGGGTTCAAAGAATTCCTGGAAAAGGAAACGATCTGAAGAGATGTGTCACTGGAAACAGTGAAGAGGCTCCTTGATACCAATTTTGATTGGGGGCATTATAAAATGACTTTACCCTGGTCGGGAAGAAGGGCAAGCCCCTGAATACGACCAGGTTGGGGTTTCCAGAGGCCTCACTGGAAGAGGTACCCAGATCGGCATTAAAACCGATAAAACTATAAAAGAAACCTGGAACATCTGAGATGGCACCTCTACCAGGAACGAAGAGGAAATTAAGATTCGCTCTATTAGTGGAGGAGACAGTACAGGGAGAGGTCGTGGCAGAGGATGATTACATCCTCAATAGTGAGAAAAGTGTTGAGGAAACACATAACAAGACTCTAAATCTTGTATCCGAAATGATGGAGTGGATTCTTAACAATAGCTCCAAAATAAATAGCTTACAGGCTAAAGAACGTCTTACTGGATTATCCCCGCAAAGTGGGGACAGCCAGAGTCAAGACAAAAAATCTTATTAAGAAAGGTTTAAACCCTAAGAATGATGGATTGCAGATCCGAAATATGAAAGGGATCAGGAATCATTGCATCCTCATTGAAGCAGGAGACGAAGAGACGTTCAAGTCTCCTAACAATCAAGCCAAGATAAGATAATTGGGACTAAAACTGGAAGCACCCAGGAAAAGGCATAGACATAGACAAGGAAAATTATCAAATGGTCATTTAAGCCCTATGCGAACTTATAAGCAAACTTGGCCGTAGTTCCCGAACCATTTAAGATGTAGTCTTCAAATTTATAACATAGGCATCGAGAAGGAAAGAAAATTAATAAATGGTAATAATTTTAAGCCCTATCCGAAATTATAAGCAAGGTTGGCCATAATTGCCGAACCGTTGAAGATGTAGTCGTCAAATTCATATCATAGGCATTGACACAGTGAAGGAAAATTATGAAATGGTCATTTAAGGCCTATTATAACTTATAAGCATAGATGGCCTCTATTCCCGAACTGTTTAAGATGTCATAAAATTCATAACATAGGCATCGACGAAGACATGGAAAATTAACAAATGGTCATTTACGCCCTATGCGAACTTATAAGGGTATTTGTTCGTAATTACCGTACCGTTTAAGATGTAGTCGTCAAATTCATAACATTGGCATTGACACAGACAAGGAAAATTAAGAAATAAGCATTTAAGCACTATGCGAACTTATAAGCATAGTTGGCCGTAATTCCCGAACCATTTAAAATGAAGTCGACAAATTCATATCGTAGGCATCGACACAGGAAAGCAAAATTTAAACATGGTCATTAAGCCGTATGCGATCTTATCAGCACTGTTAGTCGTAATTCCCCAACCAGTTAAGATGTAGTCGTCAAATTCATATCATAGGCGTGGACGCAGACAAGGAAAATTAACACATGGTCGTTTAAGCCCTATACGAACTTACAAGCATAGTTGGCCATAATTCCCAAACCATTTAAGATTTGCTCATCACATGTATATCATAGCCATCAGTGCAGACAAGGAACATGACCAAATTGTCATTTAAGCCCTATGCGAAATTGTAAGCATATTTGGCTGTAATTCCCGAATCGTTTAAGATGTACTCGTCAAATTCATAACATAGGCATCGTCGCAGGCAAGGAATATTAACGAATAGTCATTTAAGCCCAATGTGAACTTTTAAACATAGCTGGCTGTAATTCCCGAACAGTTTAAGGTGTACTTGTCAAATTCATAAGATTGGCATACCGCAGAAAAGGAAAATTAACAAATAGTCATTTAAGCCCTATGCGAACTTATAAGCATAGATGATCATAATTCCCGAACCGTTTAGGATACAACCATAAAATACATAACATAGGCAAGAGGGTGTTGTCCGGGAATGCCCTGACATCCCGACTGGCCGCTAAATCACACTCCTGCATGGGGTGTTCTCCAAGTCTTCCCAAATACCTGCCATTTCACCCGACTGGCCCCTACGTCATACTTTTACTGGGTCGCTCTCTGGGTCTTTCCAAACCCCTTCCATGCCACCCGAATGGTCCCTATGTAATGGGTTATCTCAAAATTTTCCCAAAGGCGAGTACCATTTAATTCATTCCCTCTAGAACATATACTTCATGCTCTTGCATTTCCACCATGAGGTTGTCTCCGACATCATACTCTTGCATTCCAAGCCTGGGGGAATAACTCAGAGTCTTCCCCAGATGCCATGACGCGAGGCATATCATAAAGGCCATCGCCGTGGCACTTGGTGTAACATTAAGAACATTGCCAAACACGTAAACGATACATGCACCATAACATAAAGTGTGATGCCAAACACTGTGACGAAGAGCGTGTGGCATAACATAAAGGGCACTACTGTACATTTCAACGTTGCGGGCATTTCAATATAATGGGTGGCGCTGAACACTTCGACGACGCACGCACCCTAACATAAAGGATGACACTGAACACTGTGACGAAGCGTGCGTGGCATAACATTAAAGGTGCTACGGTACACTTCAAAAGTACATGCGTTTTAATAATAAAGGGTGGCGGCACATACTTCAACGATGCTCACCACCTAACATAAAGAGCGTTTTAAGCCCTACAAGCATAGGTGGGCAAAAGTTCCGTATCGTGTAAGATACATTCGAAAACTTCATAACATCACTCCGGTCATCATGAAAGGGTTAGGTATTCCCAAAGTTTGACTAAAATTTAAATCATCCTATGAGAAATACATCAAGGTCTTGCAGGTCAAACCAGGAGAATTATCTCAGAGCCTTCCCAAACATGTGCGTGTATGTTTTCTCAGAGTCTTCCCAACCATTCACTACGATAAAGTATTAAAGGCAACGTACACTACTATGAAAACAATGACAGGAACAATCACATCACTTCTGTAACATATCGTTTTCATATGCCTACAATTAGAAGACATATAAATAATAAATGTAAGCTAACACCGTAATAAAGAGAGAACACCAGCAGGCATAAAGTGGCTAAACGAGTTATGTGAGGCTCTCGCATGTCTAACATAAAGAGCGCTGTCGTACACAATGATTATAAAGCCTAACTTGTCTCAAATGCGTCATGACACTTACAAAGCTGACATAAATGTCACCGCCATTGCACCTGTATATATGTAAGTATGAATATATTAGTAAAGGATACAATGACAGACTCAGTGTCTATTCAGACTTTTAAGATTGAACATAGCTGTTTTATCAACGATGGGAAATAATCGAGAAAGTTATTTATGTCGTAACTGTAAGAAGACTTTTTTAAAAGTTAAAATGCTTGTCGAGAAAAGACTGGCTGCCAAAAAAATATCAAATGTATTCTCTTATTATGTAAAAAATGCTAATAATATTTTCGAAGACTCGAAAGATTAAAAAGGAATAGCGCAAAATGCAAAGCTCTCCTTTCTACACAGGTCAATCAGTATTTGCTGAGGATAGAGCTAATTTTTGATGGGAAGATATCCACGAAAGTAAAGTCCGAAACATTAATGTCATTAAAGGACACATACCCTACTAAGAAAACAATGGTTGGAACAGTCACATCTCCTACACATCCATGCTACTACTGTNATTAAAGGACACATACCCTACTAAGAAAACAATGGTTGGAACAGTCACATCTCCTACACATCCATGCTACTACTGTAACAGTACATTTGCATATGCCTGCTATGCAATGACACATATAAAGCATAAATGCTAGCTGAATCCATATCGCNCATTAAAGGACACATACCCTACTAAGAAAACAATGGTTGGAACAGTCACATCTCCTACACATCCATGCTACTACTGCAACAGTACATTTGCATATGCCTGCTATGCAATGACACATATAAAGCATAAATGCTTGCTGAATCCATATCGCACATGCTATCGATGTCATATATGCCAAGGGACTTTCGCTCATAAAGACAGTTTAAACATAGATATGAAAAAGTGCAAAGACCTTGTTTCTATACACGCTAAGCAAAACAGTGCATTGTCAAACTTACAAAATTATGACGTTCGGGTTTCTGCTCTACAAATTATTGATACACCTTCATCACCAACTACTGACATTCATATGAACAATGAACACAATCCTTCGCCAACATATAGGAAACTTTGCCGCAAATAAGGTAAGTTCTTTAGTAAAAGCAGCAACCCACGCCGATCTGAGAGATATAAAACTGTATGTAGCAGTGGAGAGACATTAGCTGAATATATGCTTGCAGAATACATAAAAAAAACTTAAATCCCAAAGAGGAATAATGATATGAAAATACATATGTGAAATTGATGGAATCGACTAAGTTGTTATGCGAATTTCGAAGAGTGAACATCGTATCGAGTGAAGATGGAAATTATGTCAAGAAGTAATTTGTGCTGTTTCTGCAAAAAACCATTTACTAAGCGCCGTAATGCCTAACATGAAGCAATCAAGCTTAACATGTGAATAGTGTAAGTCTCAATTTTGACGACGTAATAACTTAAAAAGACATCTTGCAACGTGTGAGGGACACACTCCTGTGGCAGCTAAGAGACGCAGCGTTTTACATACATCTGAAAAAACATGTGAAGGTTAGACACCTGCTGCATTGATACCGGCGCACTGTCACCATCATCTTCAACATCAGACCTGTACATGAACAGTTTACCACAGGCATCAAGATATTCATGTCACTACTACAGCAATACATTTAGCAAAAGTAGCAGTGCTCACCAACATGAGAAATCTGAAAAATGTTTGAAGAAGATACAATGGGCTCACTATACTACTTGTTGCTATAAGTGTGATGTGAATTCAAATGTTATTATGTAACAGGTGTTCCAGACAGCATGTGACTCGAAATACACGACCATCAGGTAAAACTATGCCACGAGTAGTATTACAAACATGACAAAACGTGTACATATAAAGCACCTACACCTGTATCTGCTGCAAATGTACCAAATGAGAATGGTTTCATACTGAAAGAATCTGCATTCCGAGGTCATATGAAGACGTCTGTTGCAACTTATTCATCAGACTAGGTGGATCATATTTCTATGTATCTCTAGCCTATGAAACAAAATATTGTAGATCAACTTACATGCCAGATTAAAAAAGGTGTATTAAAATATAATAAATGGTTGGACTATAAATATACCAAACCAGAACCACACGAAAATGAATATAGCGAGAGAGCCTTGAGGTCCTCGAGTGTACCTATTAAAAAACATGCAAAATTGAAGATAGCCTTGAAGCTAGTATACAAAAAATTTGTCGCGAGGAAGAAGAATATATGGAAAGGGTTCTGGTTGGACATTATATAAGATACATCAGCTACAGTTGAGAACAAATTTACATACAACACTTGACAAATAGACGTATACAGATTGAGGATATGCAATCGAGAACGTCCTGTACGACAATCTGCAAAAAAAACTTCACCGAGTGTGAAGAAGCAATTACAAGTGTTGTAGGCATTTACCATGCTGTGCTCAGTCGGAATTCCCCCTAATGACGAGTCTTCTTCAGAATCTTCCCTAAATAGGCTCTTGGACCTAAGGTACATCACATATACTACTTCATGAACCATGACATCACGTCGTAGTACAAGCTTGGAATTAAACATTTACCCGGCTTTGTAGCCCATAAAGTCTTTCTTCTTAACACGTAATGATGAGCTTCTTTGCCTACTTTGGGGAGCCTCTATAAAAACTCCTACTAGGTAGCATTATTCTCAAATTTAGTTACAAACGTTCAGGGTCAGCCTCCAAAGGGCGAAAAACAATATGGAGAAAAATCCCTTTAACTCACCTACACAAGCGGAATTTTTAAAATTAGCGGCAATCACGAGAGAAATATGATACACGCATTAATAATCAGATCAGGTGTTACCATGAATACCATCAACAAACTGCGCTTCGGCCCATGGCCTGTGTTCACAAAGCACTGATCATTCTTTACGATAGACACCCAAATACATTTACAGGTATAAATAAAATTTCTGATTGAAAAAACATATTTTACATAGAAATTAAGATATAAATAAATTCTGTTGCTGAAATTCACAATAAACCAGAAAATAATTAAACATAAAGAATCACAAACACTGAAAATAAACTTGTTAATACCAAGTGGTAAAACGTTTTTTGTAGATGTGAAACAAAAAAAAATCTGCGTTTTAGCACTGTCCCTCTGTATTGCTTATCGCGATACCATCCAAGCCTTCTGATATANTTCTGATACAATCTGAAATAACAGTTTAGCGAAAAGTTGTATCTTATTTTAAGACCACAGAATATTACATCACAGATCAGTAGTTGCACTGTTCAATAAATATTAATTAACCCACATTTACAAGCCGACATGATAGACTGTGATTCTCATTGTTGCTCCTCACGTAGTAACAGAACAACAACACAAAAATGATATCAGTAGATTGTAAACTATATTGATAGCTAAAAGCGAAGTGAACAATATTTATTCCGTACGACGTTAGTGTAGGGAATTGAGATATATTTTAAAGCAGGGATTTCAATAATGTTTAACTATCAGTGAACTAACATGACATGTCGAAAATAATGTCACCATTTCCACACACGATAATTATTTCCCAGTTATTAAACCGAATTATTACAAAACATTATGAACATTATTAATTAGTAAATTTTTGAAGGCGTACAGCATGCATAACAACAGAATACACCGCTCAACAATAACAAAAAAATAATCCTAGTGGCATGATAACTNTCGAAAATAATGTCACCATTTCCACACACGATAATTATTTCCCAGTTATTAAACCGAATTATTACAAAACATTATGAACATTATTAATTAGTAAATTTTTGAAGGCGTACAGCATGCATAACAACAGAATACACCGCTCAACAATAACAAAAAAATAATCCTAGTGGCATGATAACTATTTGTAACAATCAAATACACTGCATGATTTTAACAACAAAAGTGTTTCTATAGGAATGTCAGCAGACAAATCTATAAGTAAATTTTAAATATAATTAATAATTACAATTTATCAAATATGATGGAATATAATGAGGCATCTGTTTGTGTTACAGATTCGCTTTTTGAAATTGACACTACACTCAGAAGTGTTCAAAAACTCTAGAAAATAATGATATTATATGTGTTCGCTCAGCAGGGGAATGACACTGAAATATACATGAAAAATGGACGTGATTTACGACCGCCCAAGATAAAGATAACAAACCTATGTGTAAGAGGCTTGTACTAAAATAATTAAACATTTACTGTGTGTGCAATGATATCCTAATACAAATGTGTCAGAATTCCTTTTGAATATATATATGCCAATAAATGCGTACCTATTTACAGAAGGTAATATTGCAAACAACAAATTGAGACAGATTTAAAATCCTAATTTTACGTTACTCAAACCATTTTTCAAGTGTTCTTTTTCGACAAAACGCATCAACATAGATTTTAAAAAATACCAATTAAATAGTTGGTTATTTCGCACTTTTTTTGTCTTTTGTAAAACAAAAAAAGAAAAAAAATTCGTTATGTTTACCATTATAGTTCTCATGGGTGAATGGTAACATGCGCGTCACGTAAAAAGATTTGGTAATTAATAGTCTGCAAGCATTTCAATCGCGATAACAATTGCTGCACATAAAACGATTGATAAATAATTTTTTCTAGGACTTTGCTTTAGGGAATGAAATTGAATATATAATTTATTTCACCCCTGCTTGTACTTCATTCCATGTTTCTTCACATTTTTTGAACCAAACCTTTGAAATATCACACTAAGAGAAAATGTTCACCTCTTAAATAACTTGTATAACACACATATTTAACACTGCAATTAACTTGAAAGTATTATATTTTTGTTACAATGAATCTTTATGTTGGGATCTTCTTTGATATCTTATATTTAATCCATATGCAGTTGGAATTAAAAGCAGAGAGAGCAGCTATCTGTCGCATACCACTTTTAAGAAATATTTCACAGTTAAAATGTAGCTATAACCAGTATTTTAGGTAGCACATATGGATACATATATAATTGTTACTGCTAATAATATCAGCGCAAAATACGGTGTGGAGGCACAAGAAGGTTGGTTTATTTTTAAAATTAATTTTTTACTCAGGTTGGGAAGATGAATGTAAAATGTTACGCAACCAAACATTTTCACCTACATGTAAGCGCTAAACAACCAGATTTTCTATATTAATAAAGAGGATAAAAGTAATAAACATAAGTGAAATATAAAATAACTTCGTAACAAAAAAAAATTTATTTTATTATTTACATAGCTTCAAATTTTAATTTAAAGTTTCTTCTTGGAACAATGCGCACTTTGCGGCGGAATTTATCCCTACACCAAACTTTGCCATAACCAATATCGTATTGTTCCTAAATTAAGTAGAATAAATATTAGTAGAGTGGTACTTGTCTCTCTCTCTCTCTCTCTCTCTTTCATTCATGTTTTCAATTTTAGCATATTTCATTTTTAACCGTAATACGTAAACCAAGAAATGAAGTATCCCTACCCATTTAAATGGGTTTGCAATTCGGGTTGCAGCCCGACAGACTTGGATCAAATCACTGAGCCGGCCACAGGATGCCGTGTTTATGTTTAAGCTGGGCACCGGGCAGTATTAATAGCTGTTCATCATTATTACTATCTTAGTTAATTTACGTGTTGGTGTATTGGCTAGGGATAGAAGCGCACACCAGTCTCACGACTGTCGTGTTGTATGTAATGTCACGATGTTTGTACAACATGTTGTAGTGTTGTTTGCAAGTGGCAATTAAACTCGTATGAAATGTGGCGCTGAGTCCTTACAACACGAGTCACTGCTCATGGAAAACACAGCATGTAACATCTGTCATTTCGCCACTGCAAGTCAGGATATGACATTGCACTTATTCTCCGGTCATTTTATTGTGTGACGATTGTGAAGAAATTTTGCAAGTTATTAGTACACATTACTGGCGCCCGATGTACCAATACTGCCGCTTGCTCTGGTCAAAACTAGGGCTAACCAGTGTAGTAGGCGTACATACATCTGCCTCCCATATGGCATAATGTAAGTCAGCCATACTAACTAAAACCTGCCTTAATGTGTTTTATCAAAACCTTATTAAAAATATTGTTCCTCCTTTATATTTTTTTGAATACCTTTTAATTATTACTTAATTATTTAATTTAAAAAAAATTTCTTTTTCATTTTTTTGGGATTTCCTTATTTTTTTGAAATTTAAAAATCCATATAAAACTACTCGGCATTCTAAACTTTGGAACACCACCTGACCAACCATCTGTGCCCCTGGGCCTGGATTACTGACGAAATAGTGGGGCGATAACTGTCTGCCAGTGCACCCACATGAGCTGCCTGACAGGGCGTAATTTCGGTTCACGTGGGAGGAGCACGTGTGTTAGTTTGGGGCGGTGTATGACCATACAGTATGGTGGAGTGTAGGGAAGTGAGCTGAAATCGCCTAGGATGATGTAGTTAAGTTACATTTGGTCCCTGGTCGATTGAAAAAATGCAACTACCTGGGAGGCGCGATCAACTGATTTCTACAGTTCATATAACTTGTGTATTTGCATTTTAATGTGGCTGTAAATACTGCAGAATATGTTTGATTGTATTAACAGAGTCATTAGGTGATAATAAAACCACCTCGTGTGCGTGTTGGACACGATGTGCTCCGCTCGTTTGAACTGTATTGCGTGAACTTGACGCGTGGCGCATATAGGAATTTTTTGAAGCGGCGCTGTCAAAACCCGCCAACTTAAACCAAGTAGGGCCTTCCGGACTACACATGTCGCCCATTTACACATACCGAGGTCAAGCCAAGGTGAGGTAGCACATGCCGCCGTCGGGTCTCCTCCTCCCACCACCCTGGCAAACCCAAATGAAATTTTTAAAAACGCCGAAAAATGATGAGATAGTAAGGCGATTTCTGCCCGAAGTTAAAAACACCCACCGAGAATAAGCTGACGGCGTATGGCAGGGGCATCTGGCACACACCACCCCCTTCCACAAAACCTTTAAAACACATAGCGCATGTAAGAAGTACAAGGGATACATGTGAAGGAACTTAGGGAGGGAGTAAAGAGAGGATATAAGTGAATTTAAGAGAGAAGAGGGCGTCAGTTCGTTTTCACTGCACAGAGAGGATAAGTTGAAGGAGATCAGTTGGACAGTTTTGATCACCGCGCTGAGTAAGTCCGTTTGTCAGCATATCGGGGTAGTCGGAAGCTGCGATACTCCGCGCCGCGAGAATAAGTCAGTGCAACAGTTACCAAGGCCGGGACATCAGAACCCGGCCACTTCCGTCAGCCGCATCAGTCAGTCACAACATTAAGGGGTCAGCCATACCGGGATGCGAAACGCAGCTCAGAATCAGAGACAGTTACCAGAGTTACATCGGACGAGTAGTATCGCCACATCGGGACGCATTTGGCGACAGGAATTGGGAGCCGGGAGCGTGGAGTCAGACGGGAGAGAATCGCAACATTAAGGGGTCAGCCTTATTGGGACGCGAAACGCAGACCAGAATCAGAGACAGTTACCAGAGTTACGTTGGACGAGTAGTTTCACAACACCGTGATGCGAGTCAGTCAGTCAAGTCAGTCAGTCAACAGTCACCAGTCAGTCAGTTACAATAACACTCCGAGAAGGCGGAGTCAAGTGGTGAGCTACAACGATAAGTGCCATGTCAAGCTAATTGGATTAGTCCAGTGCAACCCCGAGCCGAGCGCTGGGGTGGGGGGCCAACCAGGGTTGCTTCGCCAGGACTTGGTAGGGAGATAACTGTCAGATAGAACTCTACGCTGAGAACAGGAGCGAGTTGCGAGCTCCAACGAGGAGTGCCACGTTGAGAGGAAGCCAGCTGAGTGCAACACACGAACAACAGCCAGTCCAAGGGCCTGTATCAGGGGCCATCCAACTCACCAGATCTGATCTACTGCCAGAACGTATCCGGGCCAATCCAACTACCAGACCTCGACTGCCAGAACCACCACCCCGCAACAAGTGCAGATACTTAACAACGGCATCACTCATGGACGTGTCCTGTTTCCTAATACCCCCACAGCGTCGGAAACGTTAACACAGAACATTGTAACCAGCCCTTCAGGCCAGAACTCGCAGGGCGTTAAAGTACGAGTAAATTCACGCCACAAAGTGCCGGAAAGAATGTATAAACTTACGGATAAGTTCCTGGAATATATGATGAATTCACGTTAAATTAACGAGCACAAAACCTTAAGTCGTGATGAAGTCATTGTTTAATACCCTCAACATTCAAGGCATCTTATAGTCTGTGCCATTTAACATTCACATTAATTGTAGACTTTACGAACCATTCTGTATAACACAGGTGGGGAGAAGCGTCAAACTGAGCTATAAATGCCTTTATTCGAGGAAAAAGTCATAGCATACAATGCATACGTGTTGAAGAATGATCGGTACAATTACAAGATCATTATTTGTAGCGGGTCCGACACCCTTAAATGAACTATTTTACTGACAAAGATGTCCACTAAAAAGTGTAAACCCCACATAAGAAATGCATATATTTAAAATCACTCGAGCATTAAAATACTATCGTCCTTTTGGAGTTATGAATGTGAGATCATGCGGTGAAAACTAATCAAGGTACAAAATTTCAGACGTAGAATAACTACACAAGATTCATGAATATAATACTTATATATAAAATCGTCTGCTTAATTCATATACTTTAATTGTATATTAATGAAAACTCTAACATTGAACGCGGGGACATGGTAGTATGTTAGTTTCATAGGTTCACCAGTAATAAGTACTTACTAGTAGCGAGGAAGTGTTTTCCGGATATGTGTGTTTCAAACATGGTCTACTGCTTCATCAGAAAGAGGAAGCTAAAACATAAACCCTCAAACATTTATGTTTCGCAAAATTCAATAAATTGTTTTAGTTTACATAGTAAGATAGCCACTAGTTACCAGTGTGATTGAAATTCTCGTAAAAGTGCAGAATTCAAACTATGAGAATATAACGAGAGACACATGCGAACCCGAACATTACAAGTAATTATTTCCACTGATGTGCTTTTCATTCCTCAACAAACAGTGTCACACTGAAAATAAAAATTAATGGTCGATGTCTTCGTAATATGTTTTTAAAATTCTAAAGTAACGGGAATGTGATATGTTATTTTCAACAATTTGAGGTTACAGTACATGTCGATTGCCTGTTCAGATTTTTGTGCAGCGTATAAAACAAAAAGCAATCCGAAACAGAGGCACTGCACCTATACAGTTTATGACCTATAGCCTAATACTAAATTAATCAGGGTAGTTTCGGGGCATCTCTTCATAATTGAATTCTCTGCAGAAAGTAGGCAGGAAAATAAAAATTCTTTATAATTTTTCACTACAGTGTGGGAATTATGAAAATGTTTTAGAGAAAGCAATATTTTATCAATTTGTATCGTCATAGAGATAAAATACAACAATATGCCATGAAGGAAATATTTCTATTGATGTGAAATAAAAAGGTTGTCACAGAGATAAAGAATGGCCTGCAGATCGATAGTTAATAAACGTAAAAGCTCTTTATTCTGACAGCTAATATGAATAATTAATGCTACTTAATTTAAAAGCAATCTGGTGTAGTTGTAGTGTGAGGAATATCTCAGTCTTTTACGCCAGTTTCTCACCTTAGGATGTCTTCGCCGTGTGCGTTCTGAAAAATTGTAAGAATGGCGGTTGTAATTCTAGTTGAAAGCAATCCTAAAAGTTGTTAATTTTCATAAAATATATATTAAAATTGTTTGTTTGTTTTTGTTTCTGCTACGCACATCATAACTAATAGATTTATCTGCAAGAAGGCCCAATTGTTTCATCATCATCATTATAACAAGAGGAGACACGATGGAAATAGCTGCATCTCCAAACAGTATTTGCTCAGTTGTCAAGCCATTATTTTTAATTTTGAAGATACTTGGCTTGGCACCAATCAAAATTAAACAAGACGACGACCTTCGTATTTACAGAAGACGTGCTACTGGCAATGTTCATACTGCTGCTATCATATTTCTGGTTTTTGCAGGTATCTCTTTTCATTTGTCCAACGAATTCTCAAAAATAAACAATACTACTTTGCGCATCGCAATTTTCTTCCTAGCTAATATCCTTTTGACTATATGGGTTGTCGCCACACTTGTCACATGCTCAAGCTCCCGACTCGGCGAGATCCTTAGAATAATACGTCACGTGGATGAAGTTCTTCTTTCCACAACACGGATCAAGTGCCGATACGTCAGGGCTTTTATCTGGGTTCAGATTTCCAGTATGGTAATAATCCTAAGTTATATCTTCTGCTTAAATTACTATTTCATGGACGGTTTCAACTTAATCTGGTTTATCCCAAAAATATTGGCGTTTGTAATAACTGGGATGGGAGTTTTGTTATATTTGGACGTGCTTCTGCTGCTTGGGAAGTATATGGATATCATAAACCAAGAAACTGAAAATTTGTGTAAACAGAGTGTCTTCAGAAATGATGTCACTCTGAGCGCGGTGACGTTTGTATGCTCGCCGATGGGTTCGATTGATGAGCTTAACCACACTACAGTGTCCAGTAAGATAGTTGTTCAACCTGCACATCAAACCTCACAGCGCAGAACCCATGCAACTACCAGTGGCATAACCGCCAGCATGCTGAAGCACTTGAGAGAAACCTACTATTANCACAGCGCAGAACCCATGCAACTACCAGTGGCATAACCGCCAGCATGCTGAAGCACTTGAGAGAAACCTACTATTATCTGCAGGAAACAATGGTAATGGTGGACTCCACTTTCGGTTTTCAGATATTGGTTGCATTATTATTCAACATGAGTTTTCTTACGTGGCACGCAAAGATAACCATAGACATGCTAATGGGCACTACCCAGAAAACAATTCACGTCAATACAAAAAACCTTTTAAACTCTATAATGTGGAGTATTGTGGCTATTGCAATGATAACATTAATAAATCTTCTCCCGCAGAATGTAGGAAAAAAATGTGAGAAAACTTTATTGCTGCTGCACAAGTTAAGCCTCAAAACATCGCTCACCCCAGTCGCCATGAAGGAGCTGGAAATATTTTCACATCATGTCTTTGGAAAGCCAGTGTTTTTCACCGCTTGGGGTGNCCAGTCGCCATGAAGGAGCTGGAAATATTTTCACATCATGTCTTTGGAAAGCCAGTGTTTTTCACCGCTTGGGGTTTTTTCAGGTTGGATCGTACTACTTTCTTCTCACTTATGGGTTACCTGGCAACTTACGTGGTCCTGTTAGTCCAGCTACGCTAATGGAACCGGTTGGTTTGATTTATAACATGGTTTTTAGTTTTTGTTTACCACATTTGCCGAATACACATAATTTTACCTATAAATTAAAATAATCGTACTGTAATGTTTACAAAAAGTTTATAATATCGCATATATTTTTCATGAACAAGAAACCTTTAAACTTATTAAAACTACTATTTGGTCATTCGGATATTCAATGGTTTTTGGTCTTTTCTTTGGTTCTACAAAACTCAAAAATAATATAAAATGTTGAATAACTAAATGTTATAATAGTGTTACTTACAAGAGCCATGCAGGTGGAATATAGCAACCAGAAAGAAACATTTGGACACACCTAAGAACTGTACATTTTCATTCAAAATCATTAGTTGTTGCCTGTTTCAAAAGTTCCCTTCTTGAAATATTTGCTCCTTTGTCAAAGTTTATGTATACTCTAGATCTCTATGTTCACTGTAATATGAATACATGCACAGTGGTATTCAAGTAATTGTCGCCTTGTTCTAGCACAGAGATATTTAAATGTTATTATGTGTTTAAAATATATAGTATTAAATAACCATTTTAATATAATGTTAACATCATGAACCCTTTAGAGACCTGAAAATAATGAACCCTACAATGATTCGTCAGACCCGTTCATTCTGGCGCGATCTATTTATGCGACTTGTAGTTTGCAAAGTAGCGCTCCTGAGTAGGTCAATCTAGCGTGTTCCTTTTCCATCGAGGGAGTAACGTGCGCAGGTATGAAGTCACTTAAATGATTTCGAGTTTTCATATAACTCTACGCTGATCACCATCCGAACGATTGTGTGAGTGTATGTTTATGGGTTTGTGGCCGTGTTGTATAATCTGATTTACTTGCAAAAACCCACCCCTGCAGTGACATTATAAATTTAACAGTTAGTGTTCGTTACTAAAATGATTAACTGATATTAAATTAAACTGAAAGAATATAAATGTTCTTTAACGATAAACGCTCCAAAAACCATTACTTAACTTATAATTTTTCCATTTGCATTTTCAAAATTCAGCAGTGTCACACATCTACACAATCTGGAAGAGTATTATTATATAAAATAAACTTGTACTCGCCACTGTCACATCTCAAGTTCACCACGACTGTATCACAATGCGAAGTCACCCCATTTCACATGGTGAGTATCACAAGTGGAATATTTATTGAAGTAGCGTGAAATGGTTACACAAACGAACACGTCAGTAAAATTATAGCATGTATAGTAGATTAATAAATTTAATATATGTTATAAGTATTCAATGAATACAGAAATGTTTAAATGTAGATGTTTGTTGTTATTCCTTTGAGATAAATATTTCATTGTCATTGCTTCATAGATTCGAATGTTACAGGTTCTCATGAAAAAAAAAATCCTTAAGATTGGTCTGCTTCACCTGTGTGGGCTAAGAAAGGAAAGTGGTAACTAAAACTTCTCAAAATGACGTCATATTAAACAATTTTCCCAAATTTATTCTGACTACTATAGATAAACGTTATGCATCGACAAAGCGGCATGATCGATGTGTGTATGTGTACGTGGCTGATGCTTGGCATATATGTATGGTACAGGTCTTTAGGTCTAAGATAGCCAATAAATCAAGAAAAATATGCTTCTACTTGTCTATATTTCCATCCTGATGCAGTGAAATAGGCGATGGTGACCATTAAATCACGTGCTAAGCGGCCTATAAACGCTAAATACATACTTGCGGGCCCATAGCACCTGTTGCAGTAATCCAAATATTATAATCTGCAGCGAAAACTAACAGAGCTATTTGTATCCGAAATGTACGTGGCCCTAACGTTTCCGCCATTTATATACGGCAAACAACTGATGCGGAAATTAAATGCTGATTTTAGCACCTGACATTTTGGAGTCAGATAGAGGGCATAGATTGGTACAAGTGGCTGTTAACGATTGGGCAACTGATATCATGAATTTGCTGTGCTGTCGATGAGACACAATTACCCTTAATACGGGCTTAGATGTTGGTTGAAAAAGAAGGAAAGTGTCAGGTTACAAAGCGTAGGTCTCCTTCCAAATCTTCACTACAGACGAATGTTATTTTTCTTCGAAATCCAAATGCTACGAGAGCCTTTGGACATCGGGCATGGCATAAAATTAGCCTTTTTTTTCATGTAAGTTTAATTATTTTGGTCCTTTAAGGTTTTTTCTGATGTTTTAATACTGGCAAAATGTTTCAGTATTTTTTTTTAACTTTTTTCAATTATGACAATGTCTGTTTAGAAATGATCGTGACTTCGTGAACTAAAGTAGACACAACAAATCAGATACAAATTATTACGATTTATTGGGTTGAATTTATTGGTTGAAACAGAATAGCTTATGTCTATGCAAATAAGTGTCTCGCGAAGGTTTGGGCATGTCCATTATTTCTTGTTCATTGATTTAGTCACTGAGATAGCGTTATGAACTTCGTTACTATTTCACTTTATTCCTGATACCAAAATACGGTCATGGATTATACATCTGTACTGTATCTGACTACACATGGAAGTATTATTCGACCCATTCAAACCCATCGTACACATTTGAATGTTTTACGTACGTGTAGGTAATTTTTGCTCTGTACTGCACACTGTGAAGCTCAATGACCAACGATCTTACTTTTGAGTCAATGCTTTGAAACCTTGTTACTGAACTACGTCATAATTGGTTAATATAAATGAAGCTGAACACAGAGTCTTCGACTCATAGGCTGTGACATTGAAACAAGTGTTGTGTCCACTTGAGTATAGCATGCATCATAAATGGTTGTGTTTGCAACACCTGAAACTGTACATTAAAGTGGATCTACATAAATAAGAAATTATTAGTCAGGCGATTTTACAAAATTTAATTAAACTGTGTGAGTAAATTATGTGAGTTTCTATGATGGTTATTTACAATGAGTCCTGTCGTAATCTTGAAGTTAGTTGAAATATGCGCATGCTCCATGTATTCATGTGTGTGCCTACATAATGTTCCAGATGGTTCATGGATATCCCTAATGCAGACGTTCAAGATGGCAACTGCGCCAGTGCGGATATTATCGTCCGAGAATTGCTTCATAAACAAGTAAAACAAACCTTTGAACAAGGGAATGTGAAATGTAGTCTTAAAGCACCGGAAAATACAATTACTGCTCTTTTCTTCTCTCTTCGCCGCAGTCGGTTTGAGAAAACCCACCGACTCTATAGTTACTGAGGCCGTATCTCTATTGTCCCAGAGAGCGCTTTTTCCTGCTCTCACGACCACATCATAATGATGTCACAGAGAACGCAGTCTTGTCGAATAAGAACTTCGGAGAGAGCGCGAGAGAGCGACAACACAGAGAGAACACGAAGTTGTGCACTCGCTGGCGATATGTCGCACCCTCGGACATCGCGCCATATTTATTAAGAGTGTTTCAGCAATCGAATGAGATATTTAGTAGATTTACGGGAAAAACCATGTCGTATTTCATATACAACTGAATACTGTTTCAGTCAAAGAAATAAGTTGCATAATAGGGTATACTTGTTTATATTTTTACAGACAAGGATTTCTGACCGTGTCGCGGTTTTTCTCACTCCTGCATAGTGTGTACAGTTAAATACTATAGCTGTTACACGATGTAATGGTACAGAACAAAAATAATAGCATTTCAATGCCTTAGCAGTTATTGAAGTTTCACTTACAGCTATTCAGAATTCGGCAAATATATATTTAATTTTAAAAGTTTTTGTAAGGGAAAATCAACACAATTCGAATATTGAGGATGGGTGTTGTGTATTACTTTTTTTTTAATACCCCTCCCCCTTTCATCTTTTCCTCGCAATACACAGTTCTATCGTCGCTATGGAGTCTAGTTATTCTGCAACAGTTGGAAAGTTTGTCTGCTTGTGGATTGAGCGCCAGTATATACTAAAGGACGGCAGTTCTACATTCTCTGGTACGTATTCACTACTTATCCTATATCATGTCGCCCACTATACTAACGCCCTATTTGCCATACACACAGAGGCACATACTCAACTTCTGGAAGTTACAGACGGCAAGAGACAATACTAATTGCGGAACGTTTATNGTTCTACATTCTCTGGTACGTATTCACTACTTATCCTATATCATGTCGCCCACTATACTAACGCCCTATTTGCCATGCACACAGAGGCACATACTCAACTTCTGGAAGTTACAGACGGCAAGAGACGATACTAATTGCGGAACGTTTCTATTATATTCTCCAAAATACAGGATATCATCAGGAACGCATGCNCGCATACAGAAATTATCTTTACAAGGAAGACTAAATTTAGACAATTCTACTGTCAGCATGATTGTGTTCTAGTTGATTTTTGCCAATGTTTCATTTTATTAATAACAGCTCATCTGCTATGTGGAGATACATGCCAAAGTAATCTTTTAGTAGGATAAAAATATATATTCCTAAATAATCATTGTGAGAAGTTGTGTTGACGTAATCAAGAGCTCTCAGCTTCACTTCTAATTCTGCGACGCGCTGTGCCAGTGTGTTTGTGCGTTAGACCATCTTTGCAGATAACTGTGTAATGTTTAGAGACGTTCAATAATACACCTACTAGATAAATATAAAAAATTCGGTTTATTGTTTTTTTTTTTTTTTTTACATAATGTGCAGAATAGATTCGACCATACAGACTATAGTTGTTCCTGAAAAAGTTTTTGTTTGTCTCGTTCCTTTTCAGAACAAATACTGTCAATGGCTAAAAATGTGTTTATCTGTATATGTTCAACCAATTTCTTGAGGTGTGTATGTGTGTATATATACTGTCATTAACTACAAGTTTGTATTTATGTTTAAATACTGTCAATTACTACAAGTGTGTATGTGTATATATACTGTATATACCCAACAACAAAAAGAATATGAAATGGGGCCTTAAAAAGTAAGCCTTTGATACTGAAGATACAGCAGCCATTATTGCGAATAGTGGTTAAGTTTTATTTCGATATATTTTAATGCGTGAACAGTTGTATGTTATAGTGTACAACGTTACATTGTTAAAAAGAAATGCTTTAGTTGTTGAAATATATTTTTGTTTTAAATCAAAATAAGAAGTTAAATGTTTACAATTATATTTATTTTTACAATCTGGGAATACAGGAACGAATAATAAGTTTAAGTTTTTATTCAGTGTCAAACTATTTTAATACAGAATGGTTGGTCCATATAATTTTTTATATTATTTTACTGATATGTAAAGAATATTACTGAGAACATTCATCTCATGATACGGTCTCATCACATTCTAGGACATAGGGCAATAGCTCGTACTTAAGAAAGCAGTAGTCGATTGCGTATGTTGGAAATATGTTTTTCACATAAAACCACATGTATATGCTATAAAAATGCATTTGTTGTTTATATACAACTCAAATTTTACCTCATTTGTTAAACAATTGTAATACAAATATGACACATGTCTGCATACTAGGAAACTTTCATCACATGTGGGTTAAGAATCCTATTTCAGTGGGATAAGAGTTATATTGGCATATATTACATTTTGAAAAGCTCTTTCACATATAATCAGTACAGGGATCCTCCAACCATGATCTACATTCACTGCACAGTCCACGGATGGAGGCTCTTCGTACATTGGAGCACATACACCACAGAAACAGTACACCTCACCGAGCTTGCAATGCCCCTCTTGCTATCTAAAGTCAGTTTGGCTTTTTCTACAACGCCTTTGGTCTACAAGATTACTGATTTTATTCATACGGTAGTTTTGATNTTGCAGTACATCCACTACAGAAACAGTACACCTCACCGCGCTTGCAAAGCCTTTCTCGCCGTCTGAAGTCAATTTGCGTTTTTCTACAACGCCTTTGGTCTACAAGATTACTGATTTTATTCATACGGTAGTTTTGATTAGGTAAGGCTTATTTTAATTTCAGTTCTTAAAAACAGCATTTCAACATATAGTGACAATGCGAACATTTGAGACGGTTTTTTTTTTCTGTGCCTCTATTGTGGTTGACTAGCTTAGTGTAGTGTCTGATTATTTCTGGCGAAACCAAGCATTTTACAGGGGTGGACACATTCCTAAGAGACGCAAATTATTTGCAACCATTTTTATGTAAACTTTCAGTAGGCCTAACCAGAACTTTTATGACAGTGGCTTCTTCAAAATTTGTTATTTAATTTCATTACCATTTGAAAGAGATCTGTCAGAAGTTTCAGATATAAGAAAGAACAAATATACCGATTCATTTAAAGTATGTCACATGTCTGAAATCCTTTGGCTGCAATTCCAATCGCAGCTGCCTTGTATAACCCAGTAAAAACAAATTAGTAATCTGAAATTGCATTTTGCATATATCATGATGTGCTGAACTCATTTACTATATTAATCTAAATATTACTATTTCAGTTTGGTGAACTATTTCACAAAAATCTGTTGGTGTTATAATTCTGTTTAATTACTTTTGTCTTAAATAAATGTTAACAACAAACTACTTCTAGGCAGCTTTTTTTTAAATTTCCTTTAGTCCATTTGATAACCACATATCAAATTGCTGATAATTTTGGTTTAACCATCATATTTGTTTCCTTCTCTAAACCACGATATTTCAACTTTCTTATAATATAACATGTATGTAATTTTTTTTTCTGTCAAAAATTCAAACTGTTTAAGTTCTTCACATGTTAAAAGCATGTTTAAATGGTTTAAAAAGTGTTTGGTATTTTTGGGCAAGAGTCTACAGAATCGTATTTGCACGCTCTTGTCCCAGGAAACGTGCTCCAACAAACCGGTAAAAAGTTATTCGCCAACTACATTTCACTGCTGCATGATTGAAGTTGCACCCTTATATGAGCACATGGAAAATATATACCTCTAACGCAAATGTAAATATTCTTCAACAACATTAATTCGTTGCAATTCTGCAGGCAATTAAACACAATAAAATAACATCAAACGTTACTTCAAACAGATAGTTGAGACCGCACACTCATAAATTATGGCAGCGGGCAAACAGCCATATCCAGTTCCTAGAAATCATTTTTAAAATTCCCAATATAAACGTTGATGCTCTTTAACGGCGACTGTGAGAACTACGATGTTGTATGACAGTTGCCCCATGGGGAATCTTACCCCACATTACCTTATCTATGAAACATGAAACACTTAATCTTTTATTGCGATAAATTTGACATGTAACGCATATTGGGAGTAGAAGCCTCGCTGCCCCCTATCTCCGCTGCGAGTGCCACCCAGTAGACACGTGTCATGAGGCACGTGGACAGCCAGAACAGATCACAATTACACGTGTCATGGTTGTGCCGAGTAAGAGCTGGCATATCGCCGAAGCACCCGGAATGCGCTACGTAAATACGTAGGAAAGCTGGAGAAGTTGCGGAGCCAAGTAAGAACAACTATAGCTTTACGCCACAGAAAACGGCTGACAAATTGAAAGGGGTGCCATGAAGACAACTCACCACTACCCCCCTTTTAATCAAACCTCGGAGGAATAAGCTGACAGTGTAAGTTTCAGGGTGCAACCTCCTCCCCCCCCTCCCCCCAACCAATATTAATCATGGCATGTTTTAGAAGTGCATTATACAGTACTTCCTCCCACCCCATCCACCAGCAACAGAGACAAAAATAATCCTAGCGGTATGATAGCTTACTAACAGCTTTGTCTGTTGACATTCCTATAGAAACACAATTGTCGTTAAAATCATGCAGTGCATTTGATTGTTACAAACCGTTATCATACCGCTAGTATTATTTTTTTCGTGATGGTTGAGCTGTGTATTATGTTGTTATGCATGTTGTTCGCCTTCAAGAATTTACTGATTAATAATATTCATTACGTTTTGTAATAATTCGTTTTAATAACTGGGAAAAAGTTATCGTGTGTGGAAGTTATGACATGATTTTCGACATGTCATGTTAGTTCACTGATAGTTAAACATTATTGAAATCCATGCTTTTAAAATAGATCAAAATTCCTTGCACAGCCATCGTACAGAACAAATATTGTCCACTTCGCTTTTAGCTACCAATATAATTTACAATCTACAGATATCATTATTGTGTATTTCTTCTGTTACTACGTGAGGAGCAACAATGAGAACCACAGTCTATCATGTCGCCTTGTAAATGCGGGTTAATTAATATTGTTTGAAAAGTGTAATTACTTATCTGTGATTTTAAGTTCCGAGGTCTTAAAAGAAGATACCAATTTTCGCTAAACTATTATTTCAGACGGTGTCAGAAGACTTGGATGGTATGGCGATAGGCAATACAGAGAAACAGTGCTTAATTACAGAATTTTTTTATTTATTTTAGCGTCTTAAAAATAGCGTTCTACCAGTTGGTATAAACGAGGTTATTTTCAGTGTTTGTCATTCTTTATGTTTTAATTATATTCTGGTTTATTGTGTATTTCAGCAACTAAATATATTTATTTCTTTATTTATATGTCAAATGTGTTTTTTCAATCCGAAAATTTATTTATATCTGTTAATGTATTTGGAGTTCTTTCATAAACAATGATCAGTGGTTAGTGAACACAGGCCATGGGCCAAAGCGCAGTTTGTTAATGGTAATCATGGTAACACAAGATCTGATTATTAATGTGTGTATCATATTCGTCTCGTTATTGGCGCTAATTTAATAAATTCCGCTTGTGTATTTGAGTTAAAGGGATTTTTCTCCATATTTTTTTCCGCCCTTAGGAGGCCGACCCTGAGCGTTTGTATTTAAATTTGAGAATAACGCTACCTGGTAGGAGTTTTCATAGAGGCTGCCCAATGTAGGCGAAGACGCGCATCATTAAGTGTTAAGAAGAGAGACTTTAAAGGCTACAAAGGCGGGTAAATATTTAATTTCACACTTGTACTACCACGTGATGTCATGGTACTTGAAGGAGTATATGTGTTGCACCTTAGGTCTGAGAGCCTATTTCAGAAAGTTTCTGAAGGAGAATTGTCATTAAGGGGAATTCCGACTCAGAATAGAAGCTACCAAAGCTCACCGTTGCTACTCTATAATTATGCACTTCAGATGAATTAAATGAAACTTTCCTCGACAGAGCCGGCATATATTATATATTGTTAATTTTGAATTTTTTTATAAATCGCCATCTTAAATGGACTATAACCAGTTTATTATATAACTTACATGCGAATCCCTGATATTGAAATTCACATTCTCTGTGAACGCTTGTTTTTGAAAAAAAATGTTTTAATTATTTTATTTTCAAGAATAATTATAAATTTTAATATAATTAAACATTAATGTCATTAGCAGAGATAAAATAAAGAGAGCGACTACAACTACCAAATACCGAAGAGTTTAATGGTATTTTTTAATTTTATCGCTGTTTCCGGAATTAATTTTTCACAGATCATTTTCGTATCTAATCCAATGGTTTCAGAATCAAACTTTCCTCAAGTTAAATTCGGCCTATTTCACTTATTTCTGTATGGTGAACTGAATTTTTTTAGTTTCTGGTAGTTTTAAAGTATTCGTTCCTAGTGTCTAAGCCTACCATTTCAGTCGACGTGCAAATCCTGGAGTATGTGTGCCTGGTAAATCTACATATGGTAAGATGGTTCAAAATGTGTTGTGAGTTTGCTGCAAATGATCCTGTCCCAATGAGCCAGGCATTAACAAACTCCAGCACAGAACCTCAGTATTGGTAGTGTCTATGCCAGAGTTCATCTAATATATTTTACTTAAATAATTTTTTATACTTTACATCGCACACAAAGTAGGGCGATCTGCATCATCTTTACACGTCAATGTATCATCACTGAAAAGAAAGTGGCACCCAATGTGGGGATCGAAAATACAATCTTGAGATTAAGAGTCTCAGCTATGATTACAGTATAGTGAACACTTACAAACATAACAGTTAGCTTTTGTCATATATAAAACACTATCTGTAACAACACTTATTCCATTAGAGCTAATAGAGTAGATTAAAACTGAAGTGCATATAAAAAATGCGCTCAAAATATCCGTTCCACTGCAGACTCCCTACACGATTTTAACCATTTTATATGTGAATTAATTTATAACGGTTAAGTATGAGAAAAAACAGTAATTTATGTATCCTTAATTTTGGCATCCTTTTAACAATGTCATTAGAAATCAACATTTCTCCTCCGATGCGAAATTTATGTCTTTGTATACATGGTAGTACCCTAGACGTCTGTTAACGTCAATTATTAAGAGGGGAGGTGTACATTTGTTTCAATCTAATGCGCAAATATTACACGCCTGCACATGGCGACGGTCAATGCAGTTAGTTTACCCACATGTGGGAGAACTTTCCATCACTCTAAATGTAGCGGCACATCACACAAATTTAAAAACATATAACACAAATAAATATCCCTTTTCAGCCTTCATTTCTTTACTCAAATAAATACCGAAAGCTAAATGATAATCTTTAACTAATAAGTCTGCTTTTATCGAACGATTTGGTTTAGTTTTTATTGTTTCCTAATTCCATTCAAATTATTTTTCGTCAGCAACACTGCCACTGTATTCAAATGCACAATGTCTCAAATAATCAATTAAAAACACAGTTTAGTATAATTTATCACCATAAAAGATGAAGTGCGTAATTTTTCATAGATAGGGTTATGTGGGGTAAGAGTCCGCATGGGGCAAGCGTCCTACGACATCGTACTTCTAAGTTGTTGATTAAACCAAAATTATTATCAAATTGACAAGTAGTTCTCAGATGGACTATGGAAAATAAGAATAATCAGCCTAGAAGTAGTTTTTTGGCAACAGTATTCTACGACAAATGTAATGAAACAGTATTATAAAATCAATACATTTCAGTGGATAAGTATACCAAACCGAAAGCGTATTTTGTAGATGATTGTAGTAAATCAGAGGCAGCACATCCTGGTGGATGCAAAACGCAATATCAAATTTCAAATTAGCTTTGACTGGCCTATTAAAATGCTGCTTCTATTGGAATTGTAGCCAAAGGCTTTNACTGTATTCAAATGCACAATGTCTCAAATAATCAATTAAAAACACAGTTTAGTATAATTTATCACCATAAAAGATGAAGTGCGTAATGTTTCATAGATAGGGTTATGTGGGGTAAGAGTCCGCATGGGGCAAGCGTCCTACGACATCGTACTTCTAAGTTGTTGATTAAACCAAAATTATTATCAAATTGACAAGTAGCTCTCAGATGGACTATGGAAAAAAAGAATAATCAGCCTAGAAGTTGTTTGTTGGCAACAGTATTCTACGACTAATGTAATGTAACAGTATTATAAAATCAATACATTTTAGTGGATAAGTATACCAAACCGAAAGCGTATTATGTAGGTGATTGTAGTAAATCAGAGGCAGCACATCCTGGTGGATGCAAAAGGCAATATCAAATTTCAAATTAGCTTTGACTGGCCTATTAAAATGCTGCTTCTATTGGAATTGTAGCCAAAGGCTTTCAGGCATGTAGCATACTACCAACGTATCGCTATATTTTTTCTGAAGATGACCTTCTATCTGACGTTACTGGCAGACCTCTTCCAAGTGTAAGAAGCAATCAATCGTGTCCGGTTGGTGACAGCACTATATTATGATTGCAGAATATAGCGTACTTCTACTTCACAGCACATTTTAAATTTTCAGGAAACCACTCTTACAAACCTTTCTGTGAGGCCTACTGAAAGTAGCAATGAAAATGGCTATTAATAATTTGCGTCTCTTAGGAATGTGTCCACCCCTGTAAAGTGCTTGGTTTGAACAGAAATAATCAGACTCTACCCAAATGCTAGTCACCACAGATGAGTTGCAGAGATCCAAAACGGTTTGAAATACACAAATAGTACCAATATGCTAAAATGTTTTTATTAAAAAGTGAAATTAGGGTAGACCTAACATACAGAAAATTGCTCGTTTAATAGAAATTAGTAAATATGAAGATCGAAGGCGTCGGAGCAAAATGCAAGATGACTTTAGATGGCGAGAAAATCATTGCATGTTCTGGTAAGGGGTATTGTTTCTGTGGTGAATGTGGTGCAATGTACGAAGAGCCTCCATCGGTTGATTGTACAGTGAATGTATATCATGTTGGGAGAAACCTTGTACTGATTATATAAGAAGGAGCTTTTTCAAATTTAATATATGCCAATAGAATTCTTATCCCACTGAAATAGGATTCTTGCCCCACACTTGGGACAAGTTTCCTAATAAACAGTCAGGTGTTATATTTGTATTACATGTATTCACAAATGAATAAAAATATAAGATGTATGTGAACAAAGATAATGCATTGTCTCAGCATATACATGTGGTTTAATGTGAAATAAATTTTTGCAACAGACACAATCGACAACTTCTTTCTTCAGTGCGGGCTCTTGCCCCATACCGTAGAATGTGATGAGACCATAACATGAAATAAAAGGTCTCAGTTATATTGTTTGCATATTAGTAAAATAATTGAAAATTCTATGGGCCTACAATGCTGTAATAGAACATTTTGACACTGAATAAAAACACAAAATTATTATTCATTATTTTATTCCTATATTGATAAAAATGTATATAATTGTAAACAGTTAACTTCCTATTGTGATTTAAAAGAAAAATACCATTCCAACAACTTAAGCAATACTATTAAAAATAAACTGTTCTACAATATAACAAGCAACTGTTTATTCATTAATATATTTCTTAATAAATGAGCAATGCTATTAAAAAAACCAGTACTATCCCTCTATGCCATTATTTTAATTTAAAAATAAGTGCCTATTTTTATTAATAATCGGTTTTCCTTAATTCAAATACACTTAATAAATATACTTTCTGTCTTCCACAAAGTTTTATTGGTATTTTGCATGACAAATTTTATTTGTGGAGAACACACAATTTTTATTTGCGAACGATAAACTTTTGTTTCTTATTAAAATTTGATTTATTGTGATTTTAGATATATTTATGTTCACCATAAAATTATTGCAGAGATATTCCCAGTAAAAAACTTTGCAGCTGCCACAAAATATTTTTTTTTGTTGGTTGTATTTCATCTCTTGAAATCAATTCAATCGCTATTTCATCTAGGTCTGTAGAATGAGTGACATTTTGATAGCTCTTCAAAATTCCCAAAGATTTTGGTCGGCGTTGACTCATTGTACATATTTAGTCTTGAGCAATGTAATTAGACAACACAAATCTAATTCAGCTGTACAAGTCGATACCGAGGTGATCAGCTTCAAACAACCGAATCAAGTTTACAAATTCTGGTAAAATATCCACTATTAATAAATCTGTTTAACATACCTGGATTTTTAATTTAGTTCGGAAAATTTTGTTTTCTTCCATCTTGACAGTAAGTTAGTTGAATGCCAGGTTTATACAAAAAAAATTTTTTATGCATTGTAGTTTCTAACATATGTAATAATCTAAATTCTCAAATTTGTGTAATGACGATATTTGCCAAAACAGATTTACAGATATAGTCCAGTTATTAGTTACACACGTACTTTTAGCCTAAAGTCTCGGCAGTCATTGTTTGTGCAAGTTAATGTATTTTTGCAAGGGTGAGAGAGGTGAAAAAATAACCGCCTAGGTTCAGCGCCTATATGTAGACCTATTTATTCCCCTGAAAATGTGTCTAGACACATTTTCACCTCTAAAATATTTTCTATACTATTCCCAAAAAACACCTGGTATAACTGCAGCTACAAAACATACACGGTTAAGCCTGCCTTCCACATTCCTTTGTTGAGTGCATTGAGTATATATACACATACACACTTGTAGTTATTTTCAATGTATATACACACATACACACTTGTAGTCATTGACATTATATATACACATATACACTTCTAGTCTCTGACAGTATATATACACACACAACCTTGTAGTCATTGTCAGTACATATACACACATACACACTTGTAGTTTTTTACAATATAAATACACACATACAAACATGTAATCATCGACTTTATATAAACACACATTCACACATATAGTCATTGACTGTATAAATATACATACACATTTGTAGTGATTGGCAGTATATATATACATATAAAACTTGTAGACATTGACAGTTTATTTACACATATACACATTTCTGGTCATTTACAGTATATAAACATACTTGTAGNAACAAACATGTAATCATCGACTTTATATAAACACACATTCACACATATAGTCATTGACTGTATAAATATACATACACATTTGTAGTGATTGGCAATATATATACATATAAAAACTTGTAGACATTGACAGTTTATTTACACATATACACATTTCTGGTCATTTACAGTATATAAACATACTTGTAGTAATTAACAGCATTTGTTGTGAGTAAGAACGAGAGAAGTCAAAAATGTTGCAGTCTTTGTAGACCAATGTATCCAGCACATCATGTTTTAAAAAAAAACCATAAACTGAATTTTTAAGATTTATCCAGTAGGTGTATTATTGAACGTCTCTAACTTTACACAGGCTTCTGCCAAAGTTGTCTCCCGTGCAAACACAGTGGCACTGTGCATCGCCGAATTAAAAATTGAAGCTATGAGCTCTTGGATACATAAACCATACTTCTTATAATATTTATAAGATAATATATATTTTTTCTTACTAAATAGTTAACCAGAACACAGTGTTGCTGCCAGGAAAATAGGCTAAAAATTCGATATTCTTGGAAAGAGAATTTTTGCATGTAGTGCTAATTTTATCATGTATTTTTGGGACAGTAACTTCCATACGTTAAGTGTGTNTTTTTTTCTTACTAAATAGTTAACCAGAACACAGTGTTGCTGCCAGGAAAATAGGCTAAAAATTCGATATTCTTGGAAAGAGAATTTTTGCATGTAGTGCTTATTTTATCATGTATTTTTGGGACAGTAACTTCCATACGTTAAGTGTGTGCCTCTGTGTGCAGTACAGAGCAAAAATNCCGAATTAAAAATTGAAGCTATGAGCTCTTGGATACATAAACCATACTTCTTATAATATTTATAAGATAATATATATTTTTTCTTACTAAATAGTTAACCAGAACACAGTGTTGCTGCCAGGAAAATAGGCTAAAAATTCGATATTCTTGGAAAGAGAATTTTTGCATGTAGTGCTAATTTTATCATGTATTTTTGGGACAGTAACTTCCATACGTTAAGTGTGTGCCTCTGTGTGCAGTACAGAGCAAAAATTACCAACACTTACGTAATATATTCAGCTGTGTACGCTTAGTATAAATGAGTCAAATGTTAGTTCCATGTAGGTTCCAATACAGTACAGATGCATAATGCAATAGATAATTTGGTGTCAGGAATAAAGTAAAATAGAAACTTAGTCCATACCGCTATCTCAGTGACTAAATCTAACAACAGTAAATAATTCATTAGCTCTAACTTTCGCGAGACCATTTTTTGCACACATAAAAACGATCCTCTTTCAACCAATCACTGAAACCCAATAAATAACGATTATTATTATCTGATCTGTATCATCTACTCCAATTCACGAAATCCCGGTAATTTTGAAACAGGCACTGTCATTATTTAACTCCAAAATAAAAACTTTAGGCACTCTACCAGTATTACAATAAAAAAAAACCCCCATGGTTTTCAATAACATTTTTACAATGTTAATGAAATCACTGATTAAATGCCATGTCCATTATCAAAACGCTGTATTAATATTTGGATTACAAAGAAACATNTGTTAATGAAATCACTGATTAAATGCCATGTCCATTATCAAAACGCTGTATTAATATTTGGATTACAAAGAAACATACCTTCAGTCAGTAGTGAAGATTTAGAACGAGATCAACATTTTGTGACCTGGCCGTTCCCTTATTTTCCAACCAACAACTAATTAGTCTGTGTTAAGGGTAATGGTGTCTCATCGACAGCACAACAAATTCTTGTTCTCAGTTGCCCTATCATCAGCCCCAACTTCCACCTATCTTTGCCCTCTATCTGGATACAATACGTCAGATGCTCAAATCATAATTTAATTTCCGCATCGGTTGTTTGCCCTATATAAATGGCACAGACGGTAGTGGCACATATAGGTCGAATACAAGAAGCTCTGTTTTCGCTGCTAATTTTAACATCGGAATTACTGCAACAGGAGCTATAAGCCCGCAATTATACACAAAGAGCTGGTAGGCACCTTAGCATGTGGTTTGGTGGTCACCTTGCCTATTCCACTGCAGCGGGATTGAAAAGTATAAAAGTTGATTCATATTTTCCTTTTTATTTCGATAGACGAGGGTCTAGGCTAACTGTGACCTACAGACCTGTACCATGATTATATACCCAGCAGCAGCCACGTTCACACAAATCGCTCATGTATCTTGGTAGATGTATAACGCTTATCTGCTGTTATCAGAAATTTTTTAGGCCCACACAGGTTAAGCATATAAATCATCAGATTTTTTTTTCAAAAGAAACTATTACAGACGAATATGTGATACAATAGCAGAGAATTATTTATTTAAGAAGGAATGGCAACTGACATCAACACTTAAACATTTCAGTATTCATTCAATACAGATAACATATTCTACTTATATTTATTTACTGTACACATGCTATAAATTTACTAAAGTTTCAGTTTGTGTTACAGTTACACGCTACTTGAATAAATATATTCATTATCCACTTGGGATACTTACCATGTGAAATGTGTCAACTTCGCATTGTGATACTGTCGTGGTGACCTTGCTATGTGTCTGTGGCGAGTACAAATGTTTAAACAATAATATTGCTCCAGATTGAGTAAATGTATAACACCACTGAATATTGAAATTGCATTCAGATAAAGGGAATAGATACATACTGGTTTTGGCGCCGATATCTTTAAAGAACATATATATAATTTCAGTTTAGTAATCTAGTAGTAAATCGTGTGTGTGACGAAGTACATATAACTCGAAAATTGATATAATCACTGGGAAGCTGGGTTTTTGCAAGTAAATTAGAATAAACAACAGAGCCACTCTCAAGCCACACTCAAGACCAAGCCTTCAGAGGGTTTTTTTAGTACAGTTATACATATGACAACTGGAAATATTTTTCAGTGACTTCATAACTACGCATATAACTGCTTCGAGGGAAAAAAGAAACACGCGAGATCGACTTACTGAGGCGCTCGATATGCAAATATAATCGGTAGTGAAACAATGTCACATGACCAGATCGCGACATAACGCACCGGTTTGACGAATCGTGAAAGGTTCACTGTGTGACCATCATATTTAAATTGATATTAAGTACTATATATTTTAAACGCATTATAACAATCAAAAATCTCTGTGCTAGAACAAGGCGACAATGAAGTTAAGAAAAGAACTTTTTAAACAGGCAACACCTAATGATAGTTTTTCCAAATGTACAGTACTTAGGTGTGTGCACAGTTTCATTCACTTGTAATTATCATTTGCATGTCTCTTGTAAGTAGCACTATTATATAATTTAGTTAGTTAACATTTATCGATCACATAAAGATCTTTTTATTTTTATAAAACCAAATAAGGACCAATAATCATAGAATATCCTAATGACCAAATGTAATTTTTAATAAGCAGAAATGTTCCATGTACATGCATATTATATGCGATGTAAAAAACGTTTCTTAATCATTAAAATATATTTCTTTAAATTTAGAGCTCAAAGTTGCTTGCAGCAGACATATGTGGTAAACAAATACTAAAAACTCTGCTGTAAATTAATCCAACAAACTACATTAGCGCAGCTGGACTAACAGGACCACGTATGTTGCCAGGTATCCCATAAAAGAGAAGAAAGTAGTACGGTCCAAGCTGAAAAATTCCCAAGCTGTGAAAACCACTGGCTTTCCAAACACCTGCTGTGAAAATATCCGCAGCTCCTTCATGGCGGCTGGGGTNTACTGTCGTGGTGACCTTGCTATGTGTCTGTGGCGAGTACAAATGTTTAAACAATAATATTGCTCCAGATTGAGTTAATTTATAACACCACTGAATATTGAAATTGCATTCAGATAAAGGGAATAGATACATACTGGTTTTGGCGCGGATATCTTTAAAGAACATATATATATAATTTCAGTTTAGTAATCTAGTAGTAAATCCTGTGTGTGACGAAGTACATATAACTCGAAAATTGATATAATCACTGGGAAGGTGGGTTTTTACAAGTAAATTAGAATAAACAACAGAGCCACACACACGTAAACACACTCAAGACCAAGCCTTCAGAGGGTTTTTTTAGTACAGTTATACATATGACAACTGGAAATATTTTTCAGTGACTTCATAACTACGCATATAACTGCTTCGAGGGAAAAAAGAAACACGCGAGATCGACTTACTGAGGCGCTCGATATGCAAATATAATCGGTAGTGAAACAATGTCACATGACCAGATCGCGACATAACGCACCGGTTTGACGAATCGTGAAAGGTTCACTGTGTGACCATCATATTTAAATTGATATTAAGTACTATATATTTTAAACGCATTATAACAATCAAAAATCTCTGTGCTAGAACAAGGCGACAATGAAGTTAAGAGAAGAACTTTTTAAACAGGCAACACCTAATGATAGTTTTTCCAAATGTACAGTACTTAGGTGTGTGCACAGTTTCATTCACTTGTAATTATCATTTGCATGTCTCTTGTAAGTAGCACTATTATATTATTTAGTAAGTTAACATTTATCGATCACATAAAGATCTTTTTATTTTTATAAAACCAAATAAGGACCAAAAAATCATAGAATATCCTAATGACCAAATGTAATTTTTAATAAGCAGAAATGTTCCATGTACATGCATATTATATGCGATGTAAAAAACGTTTCTTAATCATTAAAATATATTTCTTTAAATTTAGAGCTCAAAGTTGCTTGCAGCAGACATATGTGGTAAACAAATACTAAAAACTCTGCTGTAAATTAATCCAACAAACTACATTAGCGCAGCTGGACTAACAGGACCACGTATGTTGCCAGGTATCCCATAAAAGAGAAGAAAGTACTACGATCCAAGTTGAAAAATCCCCAAGCTGTGAAAACCACTGGCTTTCCAAACACCTGCTGTGAAAATATCCGCAGCTCCTTCATGGCGGCTGGGGTGAGAGATCGTTTGAGGCTTAACTTTTGCAGTAGTGATATAGTTTTCTCACTCTTCTTTCCTACATTCTGTGGCAGAAAAGTTATAAATGTGACCAATGCAATAATCACAATACTCCTAATTACTGCGTTTGATAAGTTATTGCAATTTTTGTGAATTGTTTTCTGGGTAGTTTCCATCAACATGTCGATGGTTNGAATTTATGTGAATTGTTTTCTGGGTAGTGTCCATCAACATGTCGATGGTTACCTTTGCGTGCAACGTAAGATAGGTCATGTTGGTTAGTAATGCAACCAATATCTNCAATTTTTGTGAATTGTTTTCTGGGTAGTTTCCATCAACATGTCGATGGTTACCTTTGCGTGCAACGTAAGATAGGTCATGTTGGTTAGTAATGCAACCAATATATGGAAGCCAAAAGTGGAGTCCACCATAACCATTGTTTCATGCAGGTTGTAGTAGGTTTCTCTCAAGTGCTTCAGCTTGCTGGCAGTTATGTCGCTGGCAGTTGCATGGGTTCTGCGCTGTGCAGTTTGATGTGAAGGTAGAACAAAGTTCTGACTGGACACTGTAGTGTGGCTACTCTCTTCTGTCGAGCTCATCGGCGAGCATACAAACGTCACCGCGCTCAGAGTGACATCATTTCTGAAGAGACTGTGCTTACACAAATTTTCAGTTTCTTTGTTTATGAAATCTATACACTTCCCAAGCAGCAGGAGAATGTCCAAATATAACAAAACTCCCATCCAAGTGATAACATTATTCAATATTATAGGAATTAACCTGATACTGTCGGAACCGTAGGATAAATAGAAATTAATGACGTAAATACAGCATAGGATTACTGACACGCTTGAAATCTGAATCCAAATAAATACGCTGACGTATCGATAATTTATCCATGTCGTTGAAAGAACAACTTCATCCATGTGACGTATTATCCTGAAGATCTCGCCGAGTTGTGAGCTTGAGCATGTGACAAGTGAGGCGACAACCCATACAAAGGAGAGAAGACCAGCGAGGAAGAAAATGGCTAAGCGCAGAGTAGTAATGTTTGTGTTTGATAATTCATAGTATAAAATAAAACAGATTTCTGTAACAACCACAAAAATGTAAGCAGCAGTCTGAACAATGCCAGTAACGCGTCTTCTGAAAATATGAAGGTCGTCGTCTTGTTGAATTTTGATTGGTGCCAAGCCAAGTATCTTCAAAACGAAAAATAATGGCTTGACAGCTGAGAAAATACAGTTTGGAGATGCAGCTATTTCCATGGTGGTTCCCCTTGTTATATCGCTGATGATGAAGCAAATGTGTCTTCCTGCAGAGAAATGTAGTACAGTTACGATTTGCACATCAGAGAATAAATTAAATTAAAGATTTTCACACATATATATATATATATGTATGTTTAAAGTAAGAGATTTTCAGATTGTTGTAACTAGAATTACAGCCGCGTATCTTGTAGTTTTTCAGAATGCGCTCGGCGAAGACGTCTTATGGAGAGAAACTGGCGTAAAAGACTGAGATATCCCTCATTCTACAAGTAACGTCAGAGAGCTTCTAATGTAAGTGGCATTAATTATTCAAAAAGCGGCCAGCATAAAGAGCTCTTACGTTAATTAATTATCGATCTTAAAAGTCATTCTTTTCTTCCGTGACAACCTTTCTTTTCTAATTCAATAATAATATTACACTCCGTAGAGTATGGTTGTGCCTTATCACTATGACGATACGAGTTGATAAAATATAATGGATTATATTTTCTGTCTTCTCTCTGAAAAGAACTTAATTATGAGAAGATGACCCGAAATTACAATCATTAATTTGGTACCAGGCAATAGGTCATTAACGTTTTCAAGATTGGTGCATTTATCAGTGAATGCATGTTATTTTACACGTTGCACGAAAATCTGAACAGAAAATAGAGTGAAATCATAATGTACAGCCACCACAAATTGTTGAAAATTAAATAATAATTTTTTGTTACATTGGAATTTTAAAATATTTTACGAATATTACTTAAATAATTTATTTCAGAAGGATGCTGTTCATGAAACAAAAGCACATCAGTCTTATTAAATATGTGAAATGTTGGGGTTCGCATGTGTCTCCCGTTTAATTCTCTTGGTTTGAATTCTGCTCTCTCACGAGAAATTCAATCTCACTTTTTTCTATTGGCTCTAATACTAAGTTAACGAAAAAAAAAAAATTAAATTTAGCTACACATAAATAATTGAGAGTTAACAATTATACTTTCTCTTGCTGATGAAGCGGTACATTAAGTTTGAAACACTTATATCTGGAACACACTTTTGCACTGCTAGTAAGCACTAATTACTGATGAACCTACGGATGTATCTTACTGACATGTCACTGCGTTCAATGTTTAATTTTCCATGGTTTTGAATTGAAGTAAGTGAATTAAACAGACACTATTATAAAAAAGGATTTCATTTATTAATCTTGCATTGTAATTATTTCTCTGATTTTTCTCTGCCCTGATTCCTATTGACGTCATAATTTCACATTCATGAGTCCAAAAGTAATATAGTATTTAGTGCAGTAGTGATTTTCATATATGCATTTCTCGTATGTTTTTATACCTTTCAGTGGATATGTTTGTTCACGAAATATTTCATTTAAGGTTGTCAGACCCCAACAATTGTGCATTGTATGGGATGAAATTATGCACGAATAAAGAATTTCAGTAGTTACAAATAGTTGTTTCTAACACAAGATCGTGACAGGGAGCCGGGACCACCACCACAGAAACCTCATTCTCTTGCATTCCGCCACCATTTTCCCGTTTTACCTTCGAAATATCCCATTCTCCCCTCGAAATGTCCCAAATTTTCCTAAAAATTGTTTTTAAAAACATTATTTTTTCAAATATTTTTCAATGACTCCATAATGCCGAGGAATGACTCATCTATGAGAAATGAGGAGCTGAGGAGCTGTGGGTTATCTCAGAGTCTTCCCAAATACGATATAAACTACAAATGGTCATTTAAGCCCTATACTAACTTATAAGCATATTTGGCTGTAATTCCGGAACCATTTAAGATGTAGTCAAATTCATATCGTAGGCATCAACGCAGACAAGGAATATTAACAAATTGCCATTCAAGCCTTATGCGAACTTATAAGCATAATTGGCCGTAACACCCGAACCATTTAAGATGTACTCGTCAAATTCATATCGTAGGCATCAACGCAGACAAGGAATATTAACAAATTGCCATTCAAGCCTTCTGCGAACTTATAAGCATAATTGGCCGTAACACCCGAACCATTTAAGATGTACTCGTCAAATTCATATCGTAGGCATCGACGCAGACAAGGAAAATTGACAAATGTTCATTTAAGCTCTACGTAAACTTATAAGCATAGTTGGCCGTAATTACCGAACCGTTTAAAATGTAGACGTCACACTCATATCATAGGCATCGACGCAGACAAGAAAAATAAACAAATGGTCATTTAAGCCCTCTGCGAACTATAAGCATAGTTGATCGTTATAAACTAACCGTNACGTCACACTCATATCATAGGCATCGACGCAGACAAGAAAAATAAACAAATGGTCATTTAAGCCCTCTGCGAACTATAAGCATAGTTGATCGTTATAAACTAACCGTTTAAGATGTAGTCNGACAAATGTTCATTTAAGCTCTACGTAAACTTATAAGCATAGTTGGCCGTAATTACCGAACCGTTTAAAATGTAGTCGTCACACTCATATCATAGGCATCGACGCAGACAAGAAAAATTAACAAATGGTCATTTAAGCCCTCTGCGAACTATAAGCATAGTTGATCGTTATAAACTAACCGTTTAAGATGTAGTCNAACAAATGGTCATTTAAGCCCTCTGCGAACTATAAGCATAGTTGATCGTTATAAACTAACCGTTTAAGATGTAGTCTTCAAATTCATATAATATTCATTAAGACAAGGGAAATTATCGAATGCTTATTTAAGCCCATATGCCAACTTATAAGCATAGTTGGCCGTAATTCTCGAACAGTTTAAGGTCTATTCGCCAAATTCATAACATAGGCATCGTCGCCAATAAGGGAAAATAAAACATGGTCATTTAAGCCCTATGCTAACTTATAAGCACATTTTGGCGTTATTCCCCAACAGCTTAAGATATACTCGTCAAATTCAATACATAAGCATCGCCGACCAAAAGGTAAATTAACGCATTTTCATTTAAACTCTATGTGAACTTATATGCATTGTTGATCGTAATTGCTGAACCATTTAATGTGCAACCAGCAAATACCTAAAACAGGCAAGAGAGTGTTCTCCGAGTCTTCCCTGACGTCCCGACTGACCCCTACATCACACTTTTGCAGGGGGGTTCTCCGAGTATTCCCAAATATATGCCAGGTCACCTGACTGGCCCCTGCATAATACTCTTGCAGGGGGGTTCTCCCAGTCTTCCCAAATCCCTACCATGTCACCCGACTGGTCCCTCTAGCATGGGTTTTATCAGAGTCTTCCCAAATACGATAACCATTTAATTCATTCCTACTACATCATATACTTCATGTTCTCGAATTTCAAGCGAGAGGTTGTCTCAGACATCACATGCCAGCATTCCAAGTCAGGATGATTATCTCGGAGTTTTCCCCAGTTGCCATGACGGGAGTCATAACATAAAGTACGTAGCAATGGCACTTGGTGTAACATAAAGAACGTCNTTTTCCCCAGTTGCCATGACGGGAGTCATAACATAAAGTACGTAGCAATGGCACTTGGTGTAACATAAAGAACGTTGCTGAACACTTCAACGATGGACGTACCCTAACATAAATAGTGATGCCAAACACTGCGACGAAGATTATTTTACACCAAAGAGGAAGCTTTTAATGGCTCCTCCCGTGAAATAGGTTTTAGATATGATATACGCTCACGGTTTCAGTACGCAAAATTAATGTACGCACTTTATTACACACACATACAGCAGACCCATCAACACATGCAAAAAAAAGATTAGCCGAGTAAGTTACACCAAAGGGAAAAAAATACATATTCATTAATGGATATGGTATCGAAACTCAGAAGCAACTTTGACAGACGCTTATTGTCATATATAAGCGCTGCCGACCGCATCGCGTTACTCTGAATGGTTCCATATCTTTGTCATTTGCATTCGCACGCCTTTACTAGTTTNTCTTCCCCAGTTGCCATGACGGGAGTCATAACATAAAGTACGTAGCAATGGCACTTGGTGTAACATAAAGAACGTCGCTGAACACTTCAACGATAGACGTACCCTAACATAAATAGTGATGCCAAACACTGCGACGAAGATTATTTTACACCAAAGAGGAAGCTCTTAATGGTTCCTCCCGTGAAATAGGTTTTAGATATGATATACGCTCACGGTTTCAGTACGCAAAATTAATGTACGCACTTACATACACACACATACAGCAGTCCCATCAACACATGCAAAAAAAAGATTAGCCGAGTAAGTTACACCAAAGGGAAAAAAATACATATTCATTAATAGATATGGTATCGAAACTCAGAAGCAACTTTGACAGACGCTTATTGTCATATATAGGCGCTGCCGACCGCATCGCGTTACTCTGAATGGTTCCATATCTTTGTCATTTGCATTCGCACGCCTTTACTAGTTTNGCGCTGCCGACCGCATCGCGTTACTCTGAATGGTTCCATATCTTTGTCATTTGCATTCGCACGCCTTTACTAGTTTTTTTGGCTCTCCATTGTACAATGACTGCCGAAACGTAGTGCAATAATTATTTGAGAAGGCTCAAGCCATAACTGTAGTATGTAATGACAAAAGCTGCGAAAGCCTGCGATCTTTAAATCAAATATTATTATACTCCATTTTCAGATATCTCACTAGGTTTTTTACATATTTTTTAATGACATTAATTTCAAAATTAATAATTTCATCCTCTTCTCCGATGTCATTACTTTGCAGGACGTAAATTATATTGCCCGCTTGGATGAACTCTACTAAGTGCACGTCAGGCCTATAAACTATACCGTCTGCATATAGTTGTATGTATGCAGTGAGTCTTAGGAGCAGTGTCTAAAGTTTGTTGTGCACATCTTCCCTCTCCATCAACCAGCAACTAAGCCCATATTACGGACAATGGTGCCTCATCGCCATGTCAGCACATTATTGCTGTTAAATACCCAATCGCTAGCTCCAGCTTGTATTTTCATGAGATCTATCCTATTTCAAAACGACAGTAGTTGAAATGGCAAATAATTTACAAAATTAATTGTTTGACATGTATACATAGCGTATAAGGAAAACGCACATACTGCTCGTATATATTAAGCTTGGTGTTCAGTGGTTATTATAACTGCGTGTTTTGGTAACAGGTGTTAATGCCCGCAAGTATGTGCAAAGACCTCAGAGTCATGTCAGCAACTGATTGGTTGGCCAACAGTGCTTCTTGCAATGCACGAGGTTGAAAGTATTATATGCGTTGCCATTTTTGATTAGTGAGATCAATGTATCAGCCATCTACACCCTTCATCCCTGGATCACTCATATATGCACAGGAAAACCAAGCACGCGTGGCTAATTTCGCTTTGCTGATCAATAAATCTGATGTGTTCTATTTGCAATTGTTTAAGGCAGATATTTTGTATCTGCATGTCTTTAAATGGCTTTTACTTACAACTTTCATCTCCTTGTAGTCGCACATGTTATTTAAATGGAACCCTAGATTTCTTTTTTGTAGTTCAATAAAACCTTCACAAATTAATATTACGATAACATGATATAAACGTTTTAATAAGCAGGGATATCATACATTTATATTTAATGACTTTATTATTATCAGGATGGTAAAATATGTTCTATTTAATATCGATTATGAATAACTCAACTTTTCATATGTACATGTCTAAGTAAAAAAGCATACTACTTCAATACATGCAATCATAGATTCCTGAGGGATATTCTCCTTGTCTAATAGTTAGTGAATTGACCTCGTGATATGGTCGGTAAACTTGCCACTTGATTGTTATTAGGACCAGTATCTGTTTATACATAGACTTTATACACTTAAGTTTTATACCACTAAATTTCAANACTTGATTGTTATTAGGACCAGTATCTGTTTATACATAGACTTTATACACTTAAGTTTTATACCACTAAATTTCAGAATCCCAACACCAGAAAAAAATTTATACCATAATATTTGGCATGCCTTTCTGTAAAAAGCAGGTCTTCACCCAACGTAGTTCTCTAATATCTTCCCAGTAGTGTTATGAAGTCTTTCTTATTTAATTTTAAGAAATGATTGGAGAAGTAGTTTTTTTATAAGCAAACCGGAAAACTCAACACAGCCACACACACACAATTACAACTGCCAATAGAAAGCATGACTTCAATGAAGTGTTCAGAGTATAGCGTTTTGAACACCNACTTGATTGTTATTAGGACCAGTATCTGTTTATACATAGACTTTATACACTTAAGTTTTATACCACTAAATTTCAAAATCCCAACACCAGAAAAAATTTATACCATAATATTTGGCATGCCTTTCTGTAAAAAGCAGGTCTTCACCCAACGTAGTTCTCTAATATCTTCCCAGTAGTGTTATGAAGTCTTTCTCATTTAATTTTAAGAAATGAGTGGAGAAGTAGTTTTTTATAAGCAAACCGGAAAACTCAACACAGTCNGAAGTAGTTTTTTATAAGCAAACCGGAAAACTCAACACAGTCACACACACACAATTACAACTGCCAATAGAAAGCATGACTTCAATGAAGTGTTCAGAGTATAGCGTTTTGAACACCCGAGGTCAGATAGTTGCACATGTCACTTACCAGATGGGAAAAGAGAAATTCTCAACGATCGACATACAGAGTCGTTCGATTTTGCATTACAATAACCTCCGACAATGACGTGCGTCTATTTCGCATGACCAGATCGCGCGAGGATGAACCGAGGTATGAATCCAATTTTGATTGCGCGAGTATGTGGCGTATTTGGACGATTCACTGCATATTTTGCTGTATCAGGTCTATGTTATATACATTACAGTACCGTAATATTAAAAATTACATTTAAACTTATCGCCTCTTTCAAAATCAAGAAATTAATACAATTTCTCTTTGCTAAAAGAAAGTAAAATCTTAAGCAAATATCACAGTTTATATTGTCATCTTGCCAAGAATAAAAAATTTTTGCTCGAGTGTAAGTTTTTATTAAAGGGCAAACATATGAATTAGGTGATTTTTCAAACATATAACAACTAGTGNTTTTGCTCGAGTGTAAGTTTTTATTAAAGGGCAAACATATGAATTAGGTGATTTTTCAAACATATAACAACTAGTGAACATAGATCGCAAGATACCATACCTAAGTGAGTCCATATATATGCAAACACCTACACATATACAATTTGTTCTTAGTAATGTTGAATTTATTGTTATTTATCATTGACATTATTCATTTTATTTTGTATATCAATTGATACAAAATATCTATGAATATTATAATGACCGTAATATTAATTCTAATTAAATGTTTAAATGTCCGATAGTTGTGCAAATAATTTGTGATATGATAAGAGACTCTTTGTAAAAAATTAAATATCTTTAAAATAACTGTTAAAGACTGATTGATATATGAAACAAATTTAGCAAATGAATAACCACGGGCTAAAAACTAATCGCAGTACGTCATAAACTCAGCGTAGCTGCACAAAGAGAAACACATAATTTGCCAGGTAACACCATCAGTGAGAAGAAAGTACTGCCACTCCGGCTGAAAAACCCCCAAGCACTGAAAACCACTGACCTTTCAAACACGTGCTGCGAAAAAATCTACAGCTCTTTTTCTATGCGGCCGGGCTTACAGATGACTTGAGGCTTAACTTGTTCCCCACTGAGATTGACTTTTCACGTTTCTCTTTAACATACTGTGGCACAAACGTCACTCATGTGACTATCGAGAAAGCAATATTACTAAATGTTACGTAGTTCGGAAGTTTACCAAATTTATATGATTTGGTTTCTGAGTGTTGTGCATTAACATATCTATGGATACATTTGCATTGCATGTAATATAGCTANATTTATATGATTTGGTTTCTGAGTGTTGTGCATTAACATATCTATGGATACATTTGCATTGCATGTAATATAGCTACTGTCGGTTATTAAAGCAACGAACATCTGGAATCCAAAGTGGAGTCCACCATAGTCATTGATTCCTGCAGGTAAGAGTAGATTTCTGTGATGTGCTTCAACATAATAGCGATTATATCACTAACAGTTGTATGGATTCTACCCGTAGCAGTTAGCAGTGCAGGATGAACTGCGACGTGAGTGGACTCTGTAGAGTGGCTACTCTCATCAATATAGAGCATCGGCGAGCATGCAAACATCGCTGCGATTAGATTGACGTAATTTATGAAGACACAATGCTTACACAAACTTTCAGTTTCTTTGTTTATGAAATCCATACACTTCCCAAGCAGCAGAAGTCAGTCCAAATACAACAAAAAAATTCCCATTTTGGAGATTACATCAATCAAGATATTTGTAAGAATGCAGATTAGATTGTAACTTCCTTAGAAATGTTAATTTACGAAGTGAAAACCAGTAAGAAATAATGCCAGGCTGCAAAGCTGAATCCAAATGAATATGCTGACATGAGATACTTGGCCCAAGATGTGTAAAGAAGCACTTCATACATTTGACATATTCTTCTTACGATCTTACAGAAACGATAGCTTGAGCACGTGAACAGTGTGGTGACAACCCATACAATGTACACTAAGGTGCCGAGGGAGTATATGACCATGCACAAAATAGAACTGCTTACAATTGAAGAGATCTCATAGGACAATTGAATAAGTAAGCTGCAGTAAGAACAATGCTCAATGTGGGTGTTCTGTCATTGTTGAATTGAATTTGGTTTTGGCCCAATCCAACTTCCTTCTTAACTCTAAAGAATCGCTTGACAGCTGTGCAAATACTGTTAGGAGATGCGGATATTTAGATTGTGGCTCTTCTTGTTATTTCGATGATGGAGGAGTAGTTTGTTTTTCTTGCAGAAAAATGCCGATCAATACGATGTGCGCATGAATAACACACACAAACTTACTGTTTTCTAAAAATTGTGTGCGTGTTTAATGCATAAAATTGAGAAACGTTCTTTTGATCGTATAAACTCAATTTACAAACGTGAATGTTGTATTTTCAATAATGCGCTTGGCGATAATATTTAATGGATTAGAAAATGGAATGGAAGACTGATTTATGACACGCACTATAATATTCACAAGAGCGATAATAAATTACGTATCATCCATTAGGCAAATTAGCAGCGAAAAGAAATAGCTCGTATGTTTGTTAAATATCGCATTGCAATAAATTATTCATCTTTGCCATTACAGCCGTTTTATTTACCTTCTATAAAACCATTTCCTTCATGGTTTACGTTTATGATTTAATACTGATAATTTATATTTAGTGGATTAAATGAGATATCTTAATGTCAACTAGTTTAGGGGGAAGAGCATTGAAATATTTATTGCTTTTGCCCTTTCTTTCTCTAGGGCTATGCTGATCAAGTAAAATAAATTATTCCTTTAATGTTTACAAAATGGTGTTTAAGTAGTACATTTTTTTAAGTGCGGACTGCATTTGTTGGTGATCAGTCATTGTAGGAGGCTTAACAAACCGAAGAATTAATCATTTAAATTGTATCAGAAATAAATAAAAATAAAAAATATGTAGAAGTCATGGAACATGATAAAGTTGGTGAAATCAATTAACATTCGTAAAACACTTTGCTTGCACACAAATAAGAGTGGTTCGACGAATTCCTAAACAATCCTTATACTGGAGCCGAGGTGGTATGGTGGTCGGTCTGAACGCCTACCACCAAAACGAAACGTGATAGAATTCTAACGCTGTCGCCTCAGGAATTTTGCAAGTGTGAATCGTTCTGGAGGACCCGGTGGTAGGCGATATTTCTGGGGGATCTGCTGTATTCCCTGGCCATACAATCTGGCGATGGCCCATCCTCACCTCTCTCCTTCATCAGCGACTCTCAAACTCATTACTTCAAGAGCCGCCCAAACTTCTCCACTATCTCTGACATACTTAGGTTTTCAACAGGCTACGTCATTAGTTGCATTAAAATTTTTAAATATGAGGCATTCTATGGTGGTGAGACCTCACAGAACGTAAAATTAACTGCCCAATTGAAATATACATGCCGAATGCATGCCATACTATTTGTCTCTACTCACTTCAAATATCTGGTTGTTGACTATACAACAATCTACCAATTTTGTAGAATTAACTTCTTCTCAGTTTCAAACAGCATACATTCCGGTCTCAAGTATTAAGCCTTATATAGCGAGCTCAGAAAATTCTTGGACCTAATTATTCAACTGCCAGTTCCTACTTCAACCATACTGGTACACTATTCGATTTAAAATTCTCACTTACTGAATGGAATATTTACTTTTCGTATTGACATTTCGGCATGCATGAATTGCACACATGAATTCTGCACATAAATTTCACATATATGAAGCATTGTGTACATTTTTGATATTAACTTAGTGATTTGTACACAAGTGCGATTGGCACGCAAGTATGCGTTACGCTCTTGTTTGCAGCTCATCATCTGATTGCATTTCAAACACTGCTTCTTGCCTTGCACCAAGAAGGGAAGGATGAACTGTGATGCATATTTTCCCAATTGGCTTCATAAGACCAGCTCTCAGCATTATGTGACCTCCATCCCTGGACCACCAGTATATTCCACAGAAAGACAACGCACGAAAACATGTCGCTCATATGTTTGTCAATTTTATAATGCTTATATATAATAATAGGAATAGTTTTAGTCAAATCGTAAAGCCTTTTTGAAGAATTCTAGTTACCATGTTCCTCCCCCCTCTATCGCACATGTAATGTAGATATAACATTTTTTTTGGTCAGTTTAACAACTGAATATGTGCTAAAAGAACAATTAAGTATTTATTTCAGAAGTAGTTACAACCAAAATCAACATTGAACACGTCAGAATGTTTTGAATATTAATACATTTTACATTTAACATCTACTACAACAGCCATAGTTTTACCGAAGTAAATTATTGAGTAACAAGTTGCCGCTGTTTCAGTACAATTAATCATATCATACATATGAATATTCACCATGTTGCATATCATGTCTCAGGTGAAATTTCAACATGTGACACGGTGGACAACGTTGCTTTGTATGTTTTTCAGGAACACATTTCTCTTTACGCAAAATGGCCTCATCAGATAGACTAGAGGTCGAAAACTACTGAATTTCAAAAAGCAAAAAAAAAAAAAAGGTCAAATGTCCGTTTTGGATTTTGGCTTACCTATTTTCTAACTAGCATTGATTCATTTAGCGCAGTGATTAAGTATTGCGTGTGATTAAGTAATGTACTAATATTAATTTATGGACAGGATTATATAAGTAAACGCCAAACTTAACACATCACACATTCACACAATTAAAACAAACAAAAGTAAGCATAATTGTATTCGGAGAGTGTTCAGAGTAATAAAGAGAAATGAAAACACAGGGTCAGCTGATTTAAGTGGCTTCAAAGCTACACTTGTCACTCACTCGATGGAAAAACAAATACGTGAAGATCGACCTTCTGAAACGTGAGACTCTGCTTCTACAATCTGCAGTGACGTCATGCGACAATCACTCATGACCAGCTCACGCCAGTACGGACACAATTTTGTTACCATTTTAGATTCATACCTTTTTTGGACTATGATAGACTTTTAAGGTGATCGTAATAATAAACTTGCATTAAAATTATCGTCTGTCAAAAACAAGATATCATCCAAACCCATGTGCGATTGAAGAATTGATGCATGAAGTTTAGATCACAGTGTATCGGCTCATATGTGAATATGTAGACAGTAAAATAACGTTCACGAAGTTGCTAATATTAAAAGATTTGAACCTTCCAAAAACGTAAAACTTATGATCACGGATCTATAGATACTGTGCTTGAGAGCTTCCAAATATGTATTTACTTTTTTAATAATAACTTGCATAGATTGTATGTTTCAAACCGTTGTCGCTTTTAAATTTTATAACTTCAAGCAATTTATGTGAGATATGTCGCCGATATCTCTGCAAATTATATAACGGAATTATTTAAATTCTTTTTGCAAATGTCTCTGCTGGAAACATATATTGTAAGAAAATATCTAAGTCAGTCAAATACCTTAGTTGCCAGGTAATTCATAAATGAAAAGAAAGTAGTATGGTCAAATCTGAAAAAACCCAAAGCGCTAAATCCCATTAGTGTTCCAAAAACCTGGTATGAGAACATCCGCATCTCATTCATGGTGGCTGATGTGACAGATCCCAAGAATCCTAACTTGTGCAGCAGTGATATAGTCGTCTCACTTTTCTTATTTACACACTTTGGCCGGCAGAAAAATTATAAATGCTTTGGTTTCATAAATGACAGTACTCCGCATTGCATATGTTAGTACGTTTTTAGTATTTACGTAAATTGTTTTCTGAGTAGTGCCCATCAACATGTATATAGTTATCTTTGTGTACCATGTAAGATAGCTAACGTGGGATATAAATGAACCTTTATTATATGGAAGCTACAAGTGGAGTCCACCATAACTATTGTTTCCTGCAGGTAGTAGTAGGTTTCTCTCAAGTGCTTCAGTATGCTGGCAGTTATGTCGCTGGCAGCTGTACGGGTTCTACGCTGAGTAGTTTGATGTGCAGGATGAACCACGACCTGACTGGACACCTGAGTAGGACTACTCTCATCAATATAACTCACCGGTGAGCATGCACACAACGTCTCACTCAGAATTACATATTCTCTGATAACAATTTCCCCCACAAGAATTGCCAGTTTATTGATTCCTGAAATCTACGAACTTCCCAAGCAGCAGAAGCGTGTACAAATACTACAAAATTCTTATCTTCGTGAATACATCCTCCAATAATTTTGCAATTAACTAGATACTGTAGGAACCGTCTGAGAAATAGAATTTCTTGTAATAAACAAAACTCAGGAACACTGCCATGCTGAAACGCTGAATATATTGCGCTTACATGAAGATATTTGATCCTCTCCGAGATAGGAAGAACTTCATGCATGTGACGTGTTCTTCTAAGGATACCGCCAAATAGAGAGCTTGAGTATGAGAAGAGAGCGGCGATCTCCCAAACAGTGGACAAGAAACCAGCGATGAAGGAAATGGCCATGCGCAAAGTAGAAATGTTTGCTTTTCAAGAGAACTTATAGGACAAAAGAAAATATATTACAATAATAAGCAGAAACATGTAAGCAGCAGTATAAATAACGCTTCATTGCATGTTCTGTAAACGCGTAGGTCATCGTTTTGTTGAGTTATGTTTCGCTCCAAGCCAAGTATTTTCACAACTAGAAACAACGGCCTGACAGCTAAGTAACTATGTTTTTATTTTGCGGGTATTTCAATTGTGGCTCACCTTTTATGGCGTTGATAATAAAACAGTTCGGTATTCTTGCAGAGGTATGTAATACAGTTGCGATGTACTAACCAGAAACTTACACAAAATCACGATTTTCATAAATATGTGTATGTATACCTAAAAAAATACATGTTTTGGTAATTGAAAAAAAACACTAGTTACAGCCTCGAGTCTTGTAATTTTTCAAAATGTACATGGCGACTGCCGTCTAAAGATGCTAAACAACTTAACTGTAATGAAAGACTGAGATATTCCTCACACTACAATCTACATCACAGTGCTTTTAAATTAAGTAGAATCCACTATGTCAATTTGCGTTCAGCATAAATAGTTCAAATATTTATATAAACTATCGATCTTCACATTCCCATCATAGTGTGTGGTTGAGTTTTATCACTAGAACAAATCGAGTTGATAAAATATGGCATTGGCTGAAATAAATCCATATTCTCATGCTGGTAAAAAAAATCGCTATGAATATTTATTTTTCTGCTTGTTTCCTGCAGACAAATAAGTTATGATAATAGTCCCTCAAATATCACGGATTAATTTAGTAACAGTGTAGATGTCACAAATGAGTTCAATTATGGTGTATTTATAATCAGAGGGAAGGTTATTTGTCACGCTGTGCATAAATAACTCTGAAGAGGGAATCGAGTGAACTAGTAACGCTTAGTATATAAATGGCTTCACAATTGGGCAGCAATCAATATCTTACTAATGTTATAAATATGAAAGTCTGTGTAAGAATGTATGTGTGTGTGAATGTTAGCTAGATCTCTCCTTGTAAACGGCTGATCGGATTTTGATTAAATTTGGTATGTAGGTACTTTAGGTACTGGAATAGGACATGGGATAATTTTTTATTCTGGAAAATAGTACGGTTTCTGTGGAATAACAACAAAACGTAATTCCGCAATGTCTGGGAACGTGACAGAAATATTTTTTCCTCTGGTCTCAGAGTTTATCAGGATCTCCGAGGACCTCTGAAACGGCATAACAACTGCTATCAATCGATAACAACCGGTATTGAATATTTAACGTGTCCTTCGAAGCCCGGAAGCACTCAGATTTTATGCCACCAAACAGTCACCCATGCAAATGTGTGCCGCTGGGATCGTTGTTTAACTTTGGTGATAGATTAAAATCCCTCAGCCAAGCGCAAAAAAGAGTACCTAGGTACACTTATTTCTAAAGCTACAACTT